>CM059190.1:87643864-88243864 GCA_030323885.1 Branchipolynoe longqiensis | reverse complement strand
GAGCAGGACCCCAGACACTCTGTCTGATGCTATCCAAATTCAGATATTCAAATTGAGTGCATCCACAGCCATAGGACTCCTGTCCCATGGGTTGTTGGCACTGTTTCAATATACAGGCTAAAGTGACAATGAGACATAGTGTGGGCAGTATATGAGGAGTACAGGTGCTAGGTCACATGTAAGGGGGATGACAGGAGTTGCGGCCAATAAAGCACAACTTATTCACTGTTCATCCTTGTGACTAGTTTTCCTTCCTCTTTCCAGACATGGTTAAATTGATTAGACTGATTGCATCACAGGTGAAATGAAGGGGGAGAGTTTTGTAATTACATAGGGTGCTCACAGCGGCAGAGCATCCGTGTTTTTATAATAGGCTAATAATTTAATAACAGGTTCTATTAAATTGTCTCTGTATACCCTTCTATGTGGCAATAAATGCATCAGTATCTAAGTTAGATATATAGATTCAAATCTAGGTGAGCTTTTTAGTTTTGAAAAATGTGAAGCTTCATCGGACTATGCAGCTTTAACAAAGGAGATGATCAATGCGCACATTCCGAGTCAATACTGAACAAAACATGGAATTTAAAAAACTGTGGGGCAGGAGGGATATTTGAGTTATTTGAACAGATATTGACCTTGTCACTTCCTAGCCTGGCGCTCGGCATTAATAGGATAGGGCAAGGACTGGTCGGCTCAGTGTCAGGATAATGTGACTGAGTGGGATATCAGGTCATGGTGCTGGCAGCCTGATCTTCCAGTGGGGCAGCACTATAAAGTCGCCATGAGTGCGCACTGTCACAAGTCGGTACCCGTCCTGATATGACCTTAGCTGTTGCTAGTACGTAAAACAACAACAAACAAACAAACAAAAACCTCACTTTCACCTGTAACAATTCTTCGCTCAAGCCGATAGCTCCATATTGGTTAATAACTGCTTAACATTGGCTCCAGGCGAGGTGCATCTGGTGGATGCCGAAGGGTACGCTGGTGAAGAGCTGCTCGCACAAATCGCACCGTTCCTCCAGTTCATGGTGGCCTTCTCCATGCTCATGCTGACTCAACAGGTAATTCACAACATAACAAGGAACTAACTACATGGTACATTACTTCATTAGACCAAACTCAATTACAATACCGTGCGGCTGATCGGGACTTCAATTCCTAGTCGAATCAAACCAATAACTTGCACAATTTATACTTGTAGTTTCCTGGCTTGGCGCTTGGCATTAATAGGATAGGGCTAGGACTGGTTAGCTCAGTGTCAGGATAATATGACTGAGTGGGATATTGGGTCATGGTGTGGGCTGATTTCCCAGTGGGGCAGCACTATAAAGTCACCATGACTGTACACTCACAAGTCGGTACCCATCCTCATATGACCGTAGATGTTGCCAGGACATAAAACTCGAACCAACCAATCTAAGGTCATATCAGGACGGGTACCGATTTGTGACAGTGCACACTCATGGTGACTTCATAGTGCTGCCCCACTGGGAGACCAGGCCACCAGCACCATGACCTGATATCCCACTCAGTCACATTATTCTGACACCGAGCCAACCAGTCCTTGCCCTATCCTAATAATGCCGATCGCCTGGCTAGGAAGCGACATGTATACATTTTGTAAGTCATTAGGTTGACTCGACCGGGAATTGAACACTGTCTGTCTGTCTGCAATTGCGCACATGCTTTCTTGCATTGTCCCCAAAACTGATATGCCTGATATATGTTGAGTCATTTCTGCAGCACTTATTCGTCTTGGTTCATAATTCACGGCGAGTCAAGGAGTGGCATAATAGTGCTTTTATTTTTCTCAAGTACAGGTTATATTAATTTGGAGTGGCATATTTGACGGTTTGAGTCTGGAATTACTCAAGCTCTCAACCCTGTCTCTTCCCTGAGTTGTGGGCTGGGTGGCGGCAAAAACTGCAGATCGCCCTCACCTCGCGGGTTTGTGTCCAGGCGGTGAGTGATGGTTTGAACCCGGAGGTGGTTATGATGTCAGATGCTGGATGAGGAGTAGGAAACCGCTAGGTGGCGGCAGTGGTCAGGTGTGGGTTCAAAGCCATGGAGTGGTCGTATTAATGTTGAGAGTGACGGTAGGTGGCAACAACAGTGTCAGTTCGTTATAGGCATATGGTAGTAGTTTGATTGACTCTTTGGCGCACTCAGAATTGTACATGTTACTTGTTAGGCTAATGCTAGGTACACACCTACCGTATACGATCGTTTTTCCGCACCCACCTACCGTATACGATCTAAAACTACCCAAAAGTCATGAGGTGTGCACTCCCCTAGCACACCTACCGATTGCGATTCACGACTAAAAACTAATTTTTAGGGCTAAAACGGTAGGTGTGTACTACCATTACGATTGCGATTCGCGATTCGAAAAATGAATCGGCCCGTTTTCAGTTTTAAGCAGATCGGGAGTTTTAGTGCGCGAATCCTATACGGTATGTGTGTACCTAGCATAACATGGGTAGCTCGCGCCCTGACGGAGACGTGGTCGGGAGCCTCCTCCCGTTGTTGACTGATGCTGCCACCTATCGGTTCATTCTGCAATCATTTATGCCCGGTACACACCTCCCATATTAAAGCTAAAACTGTCCGTTTCACGAGTAAGTTTGAGTTTTAGCGCGTAAATCGTATACGGGAGGTGTGTACCAGGCTTAACACTGTACGTATCTATTACTGCCGCCGACCAGCGGACTTGGTCGGAAATGGCCACTGGGCCTAACCTCACCATCTCCACCTACCGGAAAACTCAGACACTAAAAAGACTTTCTCCACTGCCGCCACCTAGCGGGTTTAGGCTTCGGTGGTGACATTAGAAGCCATTCACTGCTCTGATGCTCACTTGCCGCTTGGACCCGACCCCCGCGAGGTTAAGCAGAACGCCCGAAAAATTGCCGCCACCCACCCCTCAACTAACTTTCGATGTTTCATTTGTACGGTTGAGTTCATTGTAGTTTTCATTCATAGAGTTAAGAGTTCCCGAGTTTCCTTGCTTATTTTACTTAATCCTGATTGATGTTGAATAAAAGGCCACTCTCGGTCTCGTCGTGAATTACCCATATTCAAAATAACATGTACAATTCGCAAACTGTGGATAATTTGCAGAGGACACCTGAACAGCCTCCCTCCCTCCTCCCCCCTTCACGTTCAAGCAATGACGGTGTAATTCATCAGTATTCAGCTTACTTTAATTGTTCTAGCATATTACACAATGTGAGCAATGTGTTTCATCCGTTCAACCATTCCTTTAAGTTTAATTTCTTTCTTTCTTTTTTATTTTAGCACTTCCTTCCAAAAGCTATTATCCACCTGGTCAAGGATGCATCTGGTTTGGCACTGGAAGAGGTATGTGCTATATTTATGGTGTCTAGTCCTGTTGAGGTGTGTGTTCTTTTCATGTATATGCCCTTTTTCAGGCGATGCCCTTTTATGTGTGTGGCCTTATCAAGTGTGTGTCCTTTTCACGTGTGTGATTTTTCTGGTGTGTTCTTTTAAATTGTTCCCTTTTCAAGTGTGTGCCCTTTTCAGGTAATGCCCTTACAGATGTCATGAATGCCCTAATGTGTGATGCCCTTTCGAATATGTACCCTTTTAAAGTGTGTGCCCTTTTAAAGTATGTGCCCTTCTAAAGTGTGTGCCCTTTTCAAGTATGGGCCCTTTTATAGTGTGACTTTTAAAGTGTATGCCCTTTTAAAGTATGTGCCATTTTAAAGTATGTGCCCTTTTAAAGTGTGTGCCCTTTTAAAGTGTGTGCCCTTTTAAAGTCTGTGCCATTTTCAAATATGGGCCCTTTCGGCTAATGCCCTTTCAAGTGTGTGCCCTTTCAAGGAAATAATTTCTTCATTGTATGCTTTTTGTAAGTGTGTGACCTTTTCAGATAGTCCTTTCGGGTACATGCCCTTTCAAGTGAGTGCCCTTGTTATAGGCCTATGCCATACTTAGGTGTGTGCCTTTTTCTTTTATAGCTGGGTGCCCTTTTTCAAGTGTGCTCAATCGTCGATCTAAATAGTGGTTATTAAGAGGAATACCTTTTAAATATTCGCAATGTTCACCGGTAGAATTTTAAATATTCAACAAATAACTCTGAACCGTTATTGTCTGAATGGAGTTTGAGGCACGATGGACTCTGGAATAATTATTGACTAAGCTGAAGCTGAAATCAATACAAAATTTCAGGGGTCCAAGGTATTCAACCCCCATATTAGAAAACAACACTTTTATTAAATGACTATAGCTTTCAAACCTTAACCGTTTTGAAACAGTAGAAACTGACATTTTAATGCACCTCAACATATAACCATCAAGAACAATTTTTGCGACACACATACACATGTTATCAATGTCATTATAGTGCCTAGTATTATTTCTACTTTCTAGTTGGAGAGCGACATGCGAGAGCTGTTGAAATTGCACTTAGTCACATTGAGTTTTCTCGGGGCAATGAGCAAGAGTAATCCCACGATAAACAGCAAGAAGGCAAAGGAGTTTGGTTTGGTGAGTCGACTTTACATTTTACTGTTTGTGTGTGTGTTTTTGTTGTGGTAAATATAGTTTATTCATTGTGTAAAGTCTTGGTTGGTTGTTGGAGTTTTACGTCCTGGCAGCATCTAAGGTTATATCAGGGCTGGTAAAATTGTCAGCGCCGTTGAACTGGTCTTTCAGCCATGTGACAATACCGGTATTTGATAAACGCAACTTTAAGTGAAACTCCTTATTTTGTTATTTCTCAGCTGTCGCGTTCCATCAATGGCCAGACCTGATGTTGTCGGTTAATCAACTTTAAGCAGGAAAAAAAGTTTAATTAAAAGAAATCTTTAGTTAATTTTTAATTAAAAATTGTTTTTTTGTCTTTCCAGTTGGCGCGTTCCATCTACGATGCCGCCGTGGGGGCGTCGAACCTGGCGGAGAGGATCAGCAAGATCGACGACCACCTGGTGTGCGCTGACCACCACCTGCCCGCCCCCGGCTGCGGGCTAGTCGCCGTGCCGTTACCGGAAATGGCGCGTGTCCTGCACCTGACGGTCGAGCTGCAATTGACCGGAAACCAGATCACACAGCTCCCACAAGACCTCTTCACCACTCTTCCGCACCTCGAGACGCTGGTGCTCGGCAGCAACAAGCTCACAGACCTGCCCAGCCTGGAAGGAGCGGCGGAGCTCAAGTAGGTCAAAAGATTATCACGGTCCAGACCATTCGAATCATCCCATTCGTCAGAATTTCAAATAGAACACCCCGAAGTGTACCTAAAAATACACAGGCCGTGTGCAAAAATGATCTAACTCCAAGGCCCCAGGTCTTGGCTGGGGGCATTAGGGGCATTGACGTCACATTTGTGCTTGTACCTGTAGTGTCAGCCTGTACTGCTAGGTGTGGCTGACAGTCTGCTATCTGACTCTTATAAATACGTAAGGGTGTTTGTTATAATTCTGCACCTAAATAGCCTAAATAGTGGTTACTAATGGTTTGTGTTTTAAAATATTTAGTGGTGCGATTTGAAAGCAGCCATACAAAAAAAAAAAACCTTGTTTAGTTAGTTTTTCTGCCTCGAGCACCTTCGTTTACACAACCCGAGTTTGTAGGATCTGCGCATGAGCAAACAAAAATGGTTGTGATGATCTGAGGTGATTATTCGATGTCTGCCAAGGGGAACAGGATAAAGCTGCATAGTCCAATAACAAAAATCTAATTTTGAAAACCCAAACAATTATGTAGATTTGATTCTATATATTTAACTTAGATACTGATGTAATTATCAAACATTTCTTTCTGCATAGAAGGGAATACAAAGTCAATTTAATAGAACCTCTTACTGCAGAAACCTATGGTGTCAAAGTTTTGGTGTGTTTGCCAAAACTAATTTGACATGTTTGCACTTCAAATATCTCCAAAGTAAGCTATTTAAAATAACAGTTACTTCAAACAAAGGTGATATATATTATAATGATCAATCAAATATATTTATCTTAGACAAAATTACAGAAACCTAAAAGTATCGGACTATGCAACTTTCAGTAAAGTTGCGCAGTCCATTTAGGCAACAATAAGTGTTTAATAAGTGCATCAGTATCTAAATTGGATATGTATCATTAAATATAGAGAGATAGGCGTTTTGGTTTCAAGAATAATAAAATCTAAACAGACGGGATGGCTGAATGAGTTAGAGTATCCGTCTCCCATGTTGGTAGATCGTGGGATCATGGGTTCGAACCCTGGTCGAGTCAAACCAATGACTTAAATATTTATACTTGTCGCTTCCTAGCCAGGCGCTCAGCATTATTAGGATAGGGCAAGGAGCAGTGGAATGAGGAAGACTAATCGTCTGCGATTGAAATTTCCCCAGCTTAAACAACTAATGTACCCCCAAAAAAGAAGGTTTTATTGGATTATGTAACTGATACTAGCATTATTTCATCCACCTTAAAGTTGCATGGTCCGATCAAATATAATGTTGTCAAAATTAAAACAACTACCTCCATTTGATCCTATATATCCAACTTAGATACTGGTGTATTAGCTAATGATTTGGGACCGCATATACAGAATAACCTGTGAATTTATAACATCACCCCTTTGGACACTCACTTTGAAACACCCATTATGCAGGGAGGCCATTAATCAAATAGGCCAATCTCGTGACCTCATTAGAGCCAAGTAGGGCTACTATGCAGGGCCATACCTAGGATTGGCCCACCATCCAGGATTGTGGTTGATCCGGCGGGGGAAGCCCGGACGCCCCCCCCCCCCCTCCTCCTCCTACCTTCCCCCTCCTCCCTTGACCTGCATTCGGGTCCCAGTGGCGATACAAACTGGTTCTTTCATTAATACACCCGTCTCCACCCACGTATTCCCGGATCTACCCATAGGATCCCAGGAAGGTTAAAGTTAAAAGGCACCCACGTAAAAAGGAATATGCAGCCGTCACGTCGAGTTACGACACAGAGAGGTAGGCCCGCGAAACGGTCGACGCGGAGACCGCCAACCTCACCACGAGCTGGCGGGAGCATCTCGGACGGCTCCCAAGATGGCGGCGCCGTGAGGCGACCCCCCACGCCGCCTACCCCGCCGGCGAGACAGTCCGCCCGCCCCAAAAGGCCGTCAGCGAAGGCGAAACAGGCGGACGGCCTCGTCCGAATGCAGGCGTCGATCGACGCAATCGAGAAAAAGTGGACCGACCTGGAGCGGATCGCATCGACTCAGAGGCAGGAGCTGGCGACACAGAGGGAGGAAATGGCGGCCCAGTCTCGGGTGCTCGCGGAAGCCACAGCCGCCCTCACCGCGGCCACCGCAAAGGCGAGCCGGGAGGCAGAGCCCCAGTCACCCCCGCGTGGCCGCCCCTCCCCGCGTCGCCACAGGACTGACTCGACCCCAAGCGTCCGCCACAGCAGGCCCCGGACACTTTCTCCGGCTTCTCCGAGCCCTGCCCCCGCGACTAGACGGGAGCGGGCCCTTGCTCCGGGACGTGACGGCCGATACAGGAGCCCGGCGAGCGATTGGTCCTCGCCCTCCCCATCTCCGCGCCCCCGCAGCCGACAACACCGCGACGCTGGCACGGCCCGCCGCCGCCGCCTCCCCGACTACCGACAACACGACCAGGACCTCTACGGAAGGGCCCCCCGGTCATCGGCCGAGGAGGCGGTGCGCCTCATAGTCGCGGCGGCGGACGGGAAGGCTACCAGCAGGAAAAAAGGTATTTCCTCCAAATACATTTTTCCGTATGATCTTGTAGAGAGGGGGGATGAGGGAAAAACAATTAAGAAAGGGGAGGCGACCCGGGAGGAGTATACCCTGGGCCTGAAGCGCCTCCAGTATCAACGAGCATTCCCGGCGTCGGCCCTGGAGGCCCTCTCACGCCACCAGGAGATGGTGGCCCAGGACAACTGCTCGCTCCCTTGGGCGGTGGTACGCCGGTATTCCGAGGAGATATTCACTAGAATCGCCGACGGCCGCCTCCCAGACGGCTGGCGGGACTCGGCGGCCATCAACGCCGCGAGGGTGGAAATTATCGCAATGGCGAGCCACCTCACCTCCGCCCCGGCCGCCTCGGGCGATCACCACTCGGGAAAAGCCCACCAACAGAAGGCCCCCCAGGACGGTCGCACCTCGTACGATCGCGCCACCATGGGCACCCCCTGCCAGGCCTGGAATAAAGATCCGCAGGCCTGCGACAAGGCGGCGAAGGGCGAGTCGCACGGGGCCGGCTCACAGAAGCTGGCTCACATCTGCGGTTACTGTGCTAACGTCCGGAAGATTGTTACGAATCACTCCGAGGCGTCGTGCTACTCCAAAAAAGCGAGGGACAAGACCGGCAGGCGCCCCCTCTCGGATTTTTAGACCCCCGGCGGGCACCCACGCCTCCGCGATCCCGCCGGAGCCCAGTACTCGACCCCCCCGCACGTCCCCGGACTAACTCCTTTGTTGACATTCTCCTGAAGCCACTCGGCTTCCCTCCCGGGCTCCCCCGCGCCGCCCGGCCCCTGGGATACCCCCGGAATGACGTCACGAACCGCGGCGGCTGCCCCGGTGTCCCCGGCCTAGTTCCACTGGGAACTCCCTCTGACGTCATTCTCTCCGCTGGTGGGCGGCCCGGCCCCCCGCTAGCCCGGCCCGTGGGCACGCCGATACCGGCCCGCCCCCGTCCCGGGGATTCCCCCACGGCCTCCCCGAGTGACGTCACGGGCCGCGCTGGTACCGGCGGGCCGGGCGCGCCCGAGGCGGCCCGCACGGACACCCCAAACACACCCGGTTATCGCTCATTTACGGATTACGCCCACGCCGCCCAGATCGCCTCGACGCCGACCGCCCCTGGCCCGGCCTCCTGCGGCATCTGTGACGTGACCGAGGCGGGCCCCATCCCCCCTACCGGGACGGCCGATCGGAGCGAGCCGACAGGGCAGGTCCTCGACCATACCCTGCAGCAATCATGGGCACCCGCGGCCGCCTGCGGCCCCACCCCAGCCGAATACAGGCACACTCTGGACGGCTTCTGGCCCGTCCTCTCGGGGGAGGGTTGGACCAGGTACCCGCGCTACGCGGCGGCCTACGCCGCCGCCCGGGCCTCGGGCCTCCCGAATTTTTTGGCTGCCCGAGTCCCGGTCGACTCAGACTTGAACATTGGAGCCTGGCGACAGAGGCTCGCCCGGCACCCTGATACCTCATTGGCCGACCACCTGGAGTTTGGCTTCCCGGCCAACTACACCGCGCCGGGGCCGCCTACCCCCACCTTCCATAACCATCGCGAGGACCCGGCCTACGCCCACCACGTCACGGCCTACGCTGAGGAGGAGCTCCGGCTGGGCGCCCTTCTGGGCCCCTTTGGGGTCCCCCCTTTCTCCCCATGGACCCAGTGCAGCCCGATAATGACACGGCCCAAGTCGACCCCCGGTAAGCGCCGGATCATAGTCGATCTCTCCTTCCCGCCCGGCCGGAGCGTGAACTCGGGCATACGCCGGAAGGAGTACCTGGGCCGCCCCCATCACTACTCCCTCCCCTCTGTCTCGGATATCGGCAGGGAGATGACCCTCCGGGGCCGAGGGGCCTTCTGTTGGTCCGCGGATGTCTCCCGGGCCTACAGGCAGCTGAGGGCTGATCCCCTCTCGGCCCCCTTGTTCGGCATCACGGTCGACGGCGACCTCTACGTCGACATAGCCCTCCCCTTCGGATGTCGGACCTCGGGGGCGGCCTGCGTCCGCGTCACCGGGGCCGTCTCCTGGATGCTCCGGGAGCGGGGGTTCTCCAGCCTCGTCTACGTCGACGACTTCGTGGGCTGTGAGTCCTCCTACCTCGACGCCATGCGCGCATTCGACGCGCTCCTGGACTTGTGCGCAGAGCTCGGGCTGGCCCTCGCCCCCGACAAGTGCTGCCCCCCGGCCGTCCGCCTGGTCTGGCTCGGCATCCACCTCGACACCGAGGCCATGGTGCTCCGCATCCCGGACGACAAGCTCGAGGAGGTACTTCTCGACTGCGAGCGCTGGCTGGCCCGCCCCACCCTGACGCGGAAGGCCCTCCAGCAGCTCCTCGGGCGCCTGGCCCACATCAGTACCTGTATCCCCTCGGCTCGAAAGTTCATGGGGCGGATCCTCGCAAGCCTCCGCGCCTCCCCCCTCGCCGGGCAGGCGGACGTCGACCCCGACCTCCGGCTCGACGTGCGCTGGTTTCGCGACTACGCGAAGAGGGGGAACGGCGTCTGGCTCCTGCCGCCCCCCTCCGCCCCCCGGTGGGTCATCGAATGTGACTCCTGCCTCACCGGGGGCGGCGCCTTCTCCCGCGACCTCTGCTTCTCCGAGGCCTACAGCGACGACATGATGGCCGCCTTCCCGACCATCCACGAGTTGGAGGCGGTCAACCTCGTCATGGCCGTCAAGACCCTCGGCCCCCCGGCCCCGGCCGGCTACGAGGTGCTGGTCAACACGGACAACGCCGCCTCGGCCCTCGCCCTCGAATCGGGCCGCGCCTCGGACCCGACCCTCGGCGCGTGCGCTCGGGAGCTCTGGTTGGTCGCGGCCTTGGGCTCCTACACAATACTCGTCCGCCACAAGCCGGGCGTCGAGTTGGTCCTGGCGGACGCACTCAGCCGGGCTCACTCCTCCCGGGCCGCCTTACAAATCGTACGGGATCATTGTCGAGATATGGGTCTGGGTCGAGTAAGGGTAGAACACTCCCCGGAGTTACTTTCTAACGACCTGTAATTCTCTCCCCAGACTACGACCCCAGGGAGCACGATCACCTGATGACCCTTCACACGGCCGCCCTCGCCCCCGGGACCTGGAAAAATCGAACCCGGCACGCGAGGCGCTACCTCCAATTCATGCTGGAGCGGGGCGTCGACCACCTCCGCCCCCTCCCCTACGACGTGGGGCAGTTCATTGCCCACCTCCATCGCGAGCTTCCCTCCCCCGCCTCGGTGGCCAATGTGATCTCGGGCGCACGCGCCTGGCTCCGGGAGGCGGGGGGCGACCCCGCCCCCTTTGACGCCCCCTTTGTGGCCCGCGTCCGCCGGGGCGGGGAGAGGCTCTTCGCCACCCCGGTGAGGAGGGCCCTCGCCATCACCCCCGACATGCTACCCATCATACACGCCCACCTGAGGTCCCTCGGGCATCTCGGGGTCGCACCTTGGGCCGCAGTCGTCCTGGCTTATTTCACTTTCCTAAGGCAATCCAACCTCCTCTCGCCCTCCCACGCCCCTGGGGCGGTCGCCACACCCTTCGCCGCGACGACGTCCGGCTCGCCCCCGGGGGCCTCAGGGTCTCGGTGGGCTCATCCAAGACTATCCGTTCCGCCGCCCAGGCGGTCTCCCTGTTCGTGCCCGCCCTCCCCGGATCACCACTGTGTCCGGTCCGGGCGTGGGACCGGGCGGTTACCCTCGTCCCGGCTGCCGGAGATGCGCCGGCCTTCATGGCGCGCCACAACACGCCACTCACCTCAAACGACATCACGCCCCTCCTCCGGGCCGCCCTCGGCGGGGCGGGAGTCCCCGACGCCTCAAGATACACTCTCCACGGCCTCCGCCGAGGCGCGGCCCAGGCATGTGCTTCGAGGGGCGTGGATCTGTCGGCCATAATGGCCCAAGGGACCTGGGAGTCAGATGCCGTCCACGCCTACGTCCCAAGGCAGGTGACGGCGGTCGCCCCGAGAGCCTTAGCCTTGTGTTTTGGGTCGGCTCCCGGGCCTACCCCCGCAGGCTTCCAGGCCCCTTCCACAAGTAGGTCATCTCACATCACATGGTCATCGTGAGATGGCCATCTGGGTCATAGCCAGAGGACTTTTGGCAAGCTTGTCGAAATTATTTTGGGTTCTTTCAGTTCAAATTGCTCCAAAACTAGCCATTTTTCATCAAATTTACTCGGGACTAATGAGTATTAGGATATAATGGTCAACCTGAGCTATTTATCTCAAATATGACTAACAAATTCAAACGCCATTGGACCATGCAACTTTAAAGATAGCTGACATTATTTGTTGTAAACATAATTACTTACAATTATTTACAGGGTCCTTGATGTCAGCAAGAACAAACTGACTACAATCCCAGACAACATGGGAAAAGATGCTCCCAACTTGGAATCCTTAAACATCGGGGGGAACCCTTTGACAGGAAATGTCATCCCAGCATGCATTTACCAATGCGTTGAGTTGATAATGCTCAACCTCAAAGACCTGGGCATAGCAGAAGTCTCCACCGATATGAAGAATCTCACCAAGCTCGAGTACCTGGATATAAGTGGCAATACACTGTCAGTTGTTCCACCCGTGCTTGGAATGCTAACTTCCTTGAAGGAGTTGGATATTTCCGGCATCGCATGGTTCAGCGACTATGACACTGCGCGGTCTGTTCTTAGTCGACAAGTCTTTGATGAAGTGATGATGTCTAATATGGTTACAGCAGCATTAGACGAGACGGTAATTGAGCATGATTGTAATCAGACTTTTATTTTTTTATTTTTTTATGCTGTGTTTATACTGTCCATAGCATGTAAGCTCGAGTGCTCGGGCTTGTTTTCAATGCTGGCCAGTTGTAGTAGTGGTTTAATCTTAGTAGGAGGTGATAAGATGTTTTTGTTTCTCACACAGTAGCAGGTACATGGTGATTATTTAGTATCTGTAGATGTTTGAGCTTGTTTTGTGTTGGGGTTGGCTATCCAAGGTCGATCCGAAATAGGGAAAGGCTGTTAGGTAGCTGTTAGGCGTAATTAAATCTAGGTGAGATTTAGTTGTTTTGAAAATTTGATGGTTTTAAAAAAAAATCGACATTGTTATTTCTTGAAAACAAAAGAATTCTGCTATATTGGGATAATTATGAATAAGACCCCACTCCACTATTAGGCCAAATAAATTAAACAAAATTGGTGATCCTCGTTTTGAAATAAGAGTCAGTGTCGGGCGGGCGTTTTTTAAATTTATTTTAAATATTTATTTTTTGTTGTGTAGACGTAATACATAACTGGACACGATGACCGAATGAGTTGAGTGTCCGCCTTCCGTTCCGGTAGGTCATGGGATTCGAACTCCTGGGTTCGAACCCTGGCCGAGTCAAACCAATGACATAAAAATTGATACAAAAGTTGAATTGTTGCTAGCCCGACACATTTTTAACAGTTAAAAAAAAAAATTAGGGGCGAATGATCTTTCAGGTGCAGGCGGGGACAATCACCATTTTAAAAGAATATTTGGCCTTATATATGGGATTTCACTTTTGTTTCCTAATAATAATGGACTAAGCTGATAACCAACCGTCACCACTGGGTAGCTAAGCAAACTCCTTCATTTTAATTAACACCCACTCTTATCACAAATCGGTGCAATAATCAAGTTTATTGTACAGTATGCGCTTCAGACACGAGATATTAAAATAAGTTTACAAGTGATTATATCCCTCCTTGAGTGCCTGACAGTTTCCTTCTTTAAAACAAAAGCTTACAACTTAAAGTATTTTCAATTTCATATATATATATATATCTATATATATCTATATATATATATTTATATATATATATATATATCTGTCTGTGTGTATATATAATGCAGGGATCCCATTTTTCAGCGAAATCGCTAATTTCAGCGACAAGTGAATTTCCAAATCAGTGGGGAGCGGGGGGGGGGGGGGGGGGGTGGGGGGGGAATCCTGTCAACGGGAAAAAAACTCCACTTTTAATTATTTGTTAGTCTTGAAGTCATAAAGCAGTTGGAATTTCAAGACCAAAATATGTCCCAAGTAGGTGCCAGATTGCACCATTTTAATCATAGGTTTAACAAGATTTCTGGAGGAACATGCCCCCAGACCCCACTAGTTTTTCAGGGATTTAAGATTAACTTTATAAGGATAGGGTTCTGTATTTCTATTAATTTGGAATAAAACTGACGTTTTGTACTGCGCGTATCGGCAAACTCAATGGCAGTGTGCATTTTTTCTGTAGCCAAGCTGCGCGCGCATACAAAATGTTTATAAACATTGAAAGGGGTCTATAAAAAACAGCCTTGGTAAGCCTTGTGAAATATCCTTGAATTCTATCGTCAGAAGGTTTTGAACCTAGATACTTCTCTAGGTGGGGTGTGTATATGATGTGTATGGGGGGCAGAATAAAAAACTTGTCACAAAAAAAAAACAAAAAATTCCAATTTGTATCCATCACCCTAAGGACATGTTGTATATTGCTGTTGTTTTTTCGTGACCAGGAAAGGTCAGCTCTGTTCAGTGGTGAGGACGGGGACCAGCAGGGCACTTTGGACCACAAGGGAATCACGCGTCTCAACACGTCACTGTACACCCTGGCGTCCCGCCTGGGGAAGCACTTCACAGCGGAGGGTACGTCGGGCACACTTCTCGCCATCTCATTGGCTGATTTTATTTATATGCGTTGTTATTTTACATCCTAGCAACAACTAAGGTCATATCGGAGCGGGACGTAACTCAGGCGGTAGAGTGTCCACATGTGAAGATGTCGGCCATCCTATCGATCCTGCTCAGTGGACCCATTTGCAGTTTGGGCTATTTTCCGTTCCAACCAGTGGTCCATGACTGGTTCATCAAAGCTGTCCTGTCTGTCGGAAAGTGCTTATAAAAGACCCCTTGCTGCTTATTGGAAAAAGTAGTCTATATGGCGATGGTATGAAAATCAATGTGCACTAGAGACATCATTAAATAAAACAAGCTTTACAAAGGTCATATAAGGATAGGTACCGACTTGTGACAGTGCGCACTCATGGCGACTATAGCACTGCCCCACTGGGAGACCAGGCCACTGACACCATGACCTGATATCCCACTCAGTTACATTATCCTGATACTGTGCTAACCAGTCCTCTGGTCCTTCAATCTAAAGTAAGGTAGATTATAATAAGCAATTTAATATATTTATCTCAGAAAAATAGCCGAAACTCAAAACCATCGCCTATGCAACCTTAATCACGTGACTATTTCTTCAACTTAACCAGGCGGAACCGAGGCTGGTCAGAAGGAGGCTGAGGAGGTGCTGGGGCCAATCTTCAACCTCAAGGAGTTGAGGATCTTAAGAATGCAATATCAAGCAATCCACGAAGTACCCAGCAACATCTCAAGCTTGACGCACCTCGAGCTTGCTGACTTCTCACACTGCCCGAGCCTTGAGGCAATCAGCAGTGACCTCACGCTGTGCACTGCCCTGTCAGGTAAGTTTTAATAAAAAAAAATTAAAATTAATTTTTTTTATTTAGTTTTCACTAGTTGACCAAGCAGTGGAAGTTTCAATCGCGGACAATTGGTCTTCCTCATTCCGCTGCTCCTTTCCCTATCCTAGTGATGATGAATGCCAGGCTAGTTAGTGACAAGTATAACAATTTTTAAGTCATTGGTTTGACTCGGTCAGCGTTTGAAACCCAAGACCTACCAAAACGGGAGGCGGACGCCCAACTCATTCGGCCATCCCATCTGTGTCGCAACACGTACTCTAAAAAGAGACCTAAGTAAACATAAAGTTTGTTTGTTGTTTGTATGTTGTTGTTTTACGTCCTAGCAACATCTAAGGTCATATCAGGACGGGAAACATAAAGTAGCCTCCTCAAACTGTACTTAGAATGACATAATTCGATGGTTTTGAGGATTTAAGTTATAGATATAGATATGTATATAATTATGTATGTATTATATATGTATGTAATTATGTATGTATTGTAATTATATAGAATTATGTATGTATAAATTCCTCCGAGCGAGTGGAGGATAGGCTCCGTGCAGGAGGCGGAGCGGTGCATGATGGTACCCCACCCCCTACCTGGATGGGGGGCGGGGGGGAGTGCAGGACACTACAGGAATTACACGCGATAAAGGGTTTATCACTATCCATATATCTATATACATCAGGGCAACTTTCCTCTGTTTTTCCCCAACAGCAATGTATATTAAGGATTGCGGGAGTTTAAAGACTCCGCCCAAGGAGATTGCGCGCCGCGGATACACAGCCACCATGGGGTACCTCAAGAGGCTCCACCTGGGGTCCGTCACCTGCAAGCGGACCAAGCTCATGATGGTCGGCCTTGGTGGTGCCGGCAAAACCAGGTAAGTCACTTAAAGGTCACTTAAAGGTCATCTAATTGCAGTGAGTTCAACTCACCTTCCCAGGTGAAATGCCATAGGTGTGATCAATTCTTGAGTCCAGAGACGAATTATTGCTGGCATGGGCACAGATAACGAGTTGCGGGGATTTGGAATAAACATTGCTTTATTGCTAGGCGCGGTCAAGGTCCTCAGGCCACGGGCCGGTGTGGCGGTTTCAGCGCCCGGTCAGTTTCAGCGGCCTGTCGTGGCTTCTGCGCATGCGCGGATTTTAAGACATATGCAAAACACCCGTGGCCTCGCCGGCTACGAGCTCAGCTGTAACTATCGCTGGTGCCCGGCAGTGTTAGGGACCGATTAGGCCGAAATCTATTGAATGTGATCATATTTAACAGAATTACATACTCAAATAATGAAATTTAATTAAATTAACCTTAAATTCCAAGCGATATTAACGTAGCAGCTAGATCAGCGTCGAATCGCCGAATGTAAACAAAACAAATAGCAGTGCTCGCCACAACGTGCGAAAATCCGCGCATGCGCAGAAGCCACGACAGGCCGCTGAAACTGACCGGGCGCTGAAACCGCCACAGGTCATTTCTGTGTTATTCATCTGCAGCGAGGAGGGCGCCCCACATAGCGATTGAGTAACGGACATAGTGATAATCAACATGGTAACACAACAACCGACACAACAGCAATAACATGACATAAATGCAAATTCTACAGGCAGTATCAACAAAGACAATGTGTGACAACCAACGCCACTCAGTGCTTTCCTATGAAATACAGCAAACAAGGAAATTGGACAGGTCCCCTAGCCCAGTCTGACTGCTGTACCATTGAAACAAGGGGACAGGTTCCCTAGCCCACCCTGACTGCTGTAACCTCAAAGACAATGTATGACAATTATAGTGTATTATCTCCTAATATTAATAATGAAAACATTATAGTATAGTAAAGCTCAAACATACTTTAAGAACTTTAATCTGTGCCATACATGAATCAAATTTGTGATTATGTCTGAGAAAGAAAGCTACTATTACACTTGTTCTAAGACAATGCACCTTGTTTGCCATTGGATGGTGCCACCGGATGATTATTTCAGAAATTCATATATGAAAGCACTGAGTGGCACGTCTTGTCCTACATTGTCTTTGGTGTCAATCAACTATCAATCAATCAACTATCATAACCTCTACCAACATGTCTTTGTAAGTATTTCTGCCAAAGTGACAATGATGAAATATTTACATATCCATGTTTTTCACAAAGGCCACCTTTGGCAGTCCAGCTATAATTGTCTTTTCTCTTCTCAAACATCCAGTACAATCAAGGCCATGATGTCAGAGCAGAACAAGTACGCAGGTGACCTGTTCGTGACAGACGGCATTGACATCATGACATGGAATCTGAACTATGACAAGGCTAACGACCCCAGCAACACCGTCACTTTCAGTGTGTGGGACTTCGCTGGTCAAACTGTCTACTACAACACACACCAGGTAGGTGGCTATAGACCTTAGATCTATAGACCTTTTCCCAGCAGCAGGCCCTCTGAGCTGCTATGCGCAGCATTAGTTCTTGCCACTGTCACCAGATGGCAGGTTTATCTGACAATTTTGCTTACCGACACGATTTCAGGTGTAACGGATTTCCTCAATGTTAATCAATGCTAATAACTCTGGTTAATCCGACACTCGCTTTCTGACACTGACACTGCTTTTTTGTAACAAACATGCTTTTAGCATGCCTATAGCTCTGATTAATCCGACACTTGAAATCTATCAAGCATGAGCGGCTTTAGTTTGTTGTCATGGCTACAATGAGTGGGAAGCTGCAAATTGTTTTATGGTTGTTAACAAAGGAGCTGTTGGCCAGCTTGTCTCTCCACCTCTTAATACCTTGTGTAAACAGAGGGGACAGTGTATAATTGCAATCATCATTATCATCATCATCATCATCATCATCATGCTGTCGGTCGCGATGTGACAAAGACTGCTTTCATTACTTGACTGCCGCTCTCCATTTAGCTCTCTGCTGTGAGAGTTGCGTCCATGAGTCGGTCTTAATGTCTGTCAGCTTCAGGTTTCTCTTGATGGTATCCTTGAACCGAAGACAAGACGAGGGCGCCCTTTCTTTCTGTAACCAGAAGACAGTTGAGAATAGAGGATCTGCTTTGGTAGCCTGTCTGATGACATCCTCATGAGGTGTCCAGTCCACCGGAGATTGGACTGCAATCAAACCATAACAATTAAGTGTTATGTTTAGGCCTGCTATGCACTAAGTACAGAAACAACCACATAATAGTCTAAATTGGTTAATCCGACAACTTGCTACCCGACATTATTTGGCGTGTGACAGAATGTGTCGGATTAACCAGAGCTGACTGCACCTGTGTAATGCCGGCTGGGAGAAACTTAGGTATGAAGTAATGTACATCATACGTGTCAGGACAATTATCATAACATGTGACGACAGATAAATACTCAACTTAATTTTTAACGATACTGTAAGCCTGACATGTTTATATAAGCATAATGATTTATACATATCATTATACAGTAAAACCTCTCTATACCGACCTCTCCACAGATCGACCACTCCCCTATATCGATCCCTTTATTTGGGTTCCAACAATACCATTGTAAGGATATTCTAAATCTCTACACGGACCACCTCCCTAAATGGACCATTTAAAGTCGGTCCCATGGTCGGTCGATTTAGAGAGGTTTTACTGTATATATATATATATATGTATATGAGACTGTCTCAAAAGGTGATAAGCAATATGGGACAAAACTTTGTACATTGTAACGATCAACATACTATCTGCTTATGCATTTACTCAGGATAAACTGATTTGTTTTTTACATGGTGTTTCATAATCCCAATAGAATACATATTGATTTGAAGCAAATGTCCTTGTGTTTTTAGTGTAACCGTTTCTCTGCTCTTTTGTGTCAATCGTTACACGGGACAAAAAAAAAATTACTTAGCACCTTTTTAGACAGGTTCACATATATATATATATATATATATATATATATATATATATATATATATATATATATATATATACATATATATATATATGTATATATATATATATATGTATATATATATATATATATTATATTAATTGTTTCATGCTGTTTATGTATGTGTTGAATGAAACCTAATGGTTTTGACTCTTAAGCCCCTGTCACACCTCGCCGGATTGGGCAATGGACAGAATTGTCTAGTCCGGTGGTTTTGGGGCGTGATAAGTATCAAAATGTATTAAAATGTGTCAATATGTTGCGATATCGGGTCAAAGGCCGCTGGACGAACAGACATGAAACGGACATGAACGGATAGCCAATGGATTGTAAGCGGACTAAACGGACTCAAACCGGACAAGAACCATAGACATCAATCTGGCAGCATCCATTCCAAGTTTTGTGCATGTTCAAAACTTCTAAACGGATCAGTCCAGATATCAACGGATATCAACGGATATGCAATGGACACAAACCGGACTTTGCCGGATATCAACAGACTTTGTTCGGTTTCTTTCCGTTTCCCCAATCCGGTGTTGTGTGACAGCTGCTTAAGAACCTGCCATACAGGAAGCGGGTGCTCAACTCATTTGGCCATCCCATCTGGTTAAATTGGACGATTAAATGAAGGCAAAGCGACATTCCTTTACTTAATGCTATTCTTTGTTTCAGTTCTTCCTGTCGAATCGCGCCGTCTATCTCCTAATGTGGAATGTGCGACTCGGACATGAACATGCTGGCCTCGACTTCTGGCTGAGTTCCATCGCTTGCCATGCTCCAAAGGCGCCTGTCCTTGTTGTTGGCACTCACATTGATCAAGTCGAGAAGTTCTGGCTTCCTGCTGAAGCATTAAAGAAGCAGTTCCCACAGATTGTATCATTCCACTCTGTGAGCTCATATACAGGAGACGTAAGCACAGCAATTAATTCTGTACAGCTCACAGGTTTAATTCTGAAATTTAACAAATTTAACAAATTCCTGACCAGCTCCGAAGTGATCTAGTATTTGTGTTACTTAAAGTTGCATAGTCCGATGGTTTTGAGTTCTGACATTTTTCTGGGATAAATATAATAATATTTTTCTTTTGGTACATTAGTTGTTTAAGCAGGGGAAATTTCAGTCGCAGACGACTGGTCTTACTCATTCCACTACTCCTTGCCCTATCCTAGTAATGCCGAGTGTCTGGCTAGGAAGCGACAAGTATAAATCTTTAAGTCATTGGTTTGACGCGACCAGGATTCGAACCCACGACCCCACGATCTACCAGCACGGGAGACGGACGCTCTAACTCATTCGGCCATCCCGTCTGGTTTGATTGTTATAATCTACATTACTTAAGTTTGAAGTCACTTTTATTTTAAATGGCTAAGTTTTGAGATATTTGAAGTGCAGACATGCACAATTAATTTTGGCAAGCATGCCAAAACTCTGACACCATAGGTATATGCAGTAACAAGTTCTATTGAATTGATTCAGTATTCCCTTCTATGTGGCAACAAATGCTTAATAAGTGCATCAGTATCTAAGTTAGATATGTAGAATCAAATCTAGGGGAGTGTTTTGGTTTTGACTATGCAACTTTAAATGGTCAGTGAATAAGCTAGACAGAGAACAAATATTGTTAAAATTTTTGTGATTTTCTCTAAAGTAAACTTCAGCATTTTGGTCAATTTTTGTTTTTTGTTGCTAAATATGTTTATTCTGCTAAATATGTCTTTTGTCAGTGCCAAAGCACTGGTCTTCCAGCCATTTTTCAATTCAGGGTTATTTACACAAAAGGTATATAGAATAAGTTATACAATAACTGTTGAATACAAATTACCCGTCCTACAAATTACCCGTTCTACAAATTACCTGTCCTGATATGACCTTAGATGTTGCTAGGACGTAAAACAACAACAAACAAACAAACAAACTGTTGAATACACAATTTGCAGCATGTAACACAATGAAATTCTGTAAACCAAAAGTTCCATAACAATATGGTAAAAGTAGTGTCATATAACTAGATCAATATTAGTCAGATCAATGTGAGTATTTACATAGTATTTAGAATGTAAGCAGAAGTTATCTTCTGTATTCAGTTGGTAAAGTTGTAGTAAGTTTTAATATTCAGTTGCAGTTAGGCAAGCGGTATATAAATGTCAGTTTGTTAGAAATATTCTAGTGTAACTCTAGTGTAGTTAGTTACCTGAGTTTATGAATTATGTTGTTGGGGTGGGGTTGTTAATAATACACTGGACCAGCTGTATTAAGATCCATGAATCGATTAGAGTGCGTTGCAGTATATTATTCACCTCCTTATGACTCACTATGTGGTGTGTACATTCAAACAAACCTCACAGGGAATTGCAGAACTTTCAAAGGAAATCTATGATGTTGGCCTGATGGAGAAGTACATGGGTGAAAAGATCCCTCAAGTCTGGCTGAAGTTTGAGGACACTATTATCAAGTAAGTGTAATTCAGAACACAGGAAGACATCAGGTTATACATGTATATAGCGTATAAACTAAATTAACTTTGTCACATTACGTCATCATTTCTGTCTCTATCCCCCACTTGGGCCCTGATAGTGTTTCAGTCAAGACATGACGGGATGACCGAACGAGTTGAGTGTCCGTCTCCTGTTTTGGGTTCATGGGTTTGAACCCTGGTCGAATCAAACCAATGACTTAAAAATTGACACTTGTCGCTTCCTAGCCAGGTGCTCAGAATTATTAGGATAGGGCAAGGACTGGTTGGCTCAATGTCAGGATAATGTGACTGGGTGGGATATCAGGTCATGGTGCTGGTGGCCTGGTCTTCAAGTGGGGCAGCAGTATAAAGTCGCCATGAGTGTGCACTGTCACAAGTCGGTACCCGTCGTGATATGACCTTAGATGTTTCTAGGACATCAACATCAACAAACAAACTGGTTCAGTCATTGCGTTCCATTGGATTCTAGGGTAACAGCCCTACAGCAAGGGAATTGACGGAAGTTCTACTAGGTGGCGCTAAACGTTATGGTTGCGATTCCCGTCAGATGGCAGCACCATCAGTATGGTGGCAGGCGGCCATTGGCGTGGTGGATGTAGCCACCGACAGTGTTCCGGGCATTAATTAATTGCTTGGTTGTTGGAGTTTTATGTCCTGGCAACATATAGGGTCATATCTGGATGGGTACCGACTTGTGACATACTCATGGTGAGTTTATAGTGCTACCCAACTGGGAGACCAGGCTGCCAGCACCATGACACAATATCCCACTCAGTCACATTATCCTGTCACTGAGCCAACCAGTCCTTGCCCTATCCTAATAATGCCAAGTGCCTGGCTAGGAAGCGACAAGTATAAATTTTAAAGTCATCGGTTTGACTCGACCAGGTTTCAAACCCATACGTTTGAATCCCACGATCTACCAAAACTGGAGATGGACGCTCAACTCATTCGGCCATGCTCATCCTGGGGATCTGGAAGGTGGCACCATGGGTAACTTCCATGGTTACCAGTAGATGGCAGCATGGCAGGATCGTTCCCATTCTACAAATTACCCATATTATATTGCAACATGGACAATAGAAGTGCCTATTTAAAGAACAAACAAAAAACTAAACAACAAAAACAGCGTTTTAACCAATAATCTGGTCATGGGTGAAGCGAAGTTTTCATTATTTTCAAATATGCAACCACTAAGTAATCTTTAGAGTTCCACATTCAGGGATGAAAGATCTCTGCGATTTCCGGGATTTTTCAATCCCGCAGCACCATCAGCATATACTAATATGTGGTGCAGACACCGCAGCACTATCAGCGTATACTACTAATAAATGCTCCAAACGCCGCAGCACCGCAGCACCAATACATGCTTCAAACGGCGCAGCTCTATCAGCCTATACCAATATATATGAAACCTGACTTCTGGAAATTGTTCCCGATTCCCTGACAATGCTAAACCTATGGGAGAATATCCGCATTTCCGCTTTTTTTCTTGGACACCACTTTCATCCCTACACATTGCAAGCTCAACCCTGTTAAAGTATAATAGGTGCTGATATTATCAGGAATTCTTTTTTTCGCCCCCCCCCGTTTTTTCTCATCCTGGAAGTGCACTTAATTCCTGCTAAATTCATACACTTATCAGATGTTCTATCTCCAATTTGATACCAGGGCAGGGAAAACGACCAAGGAGGGTAAAAACCTGCTGGAGTGGACCGATGTTCAGAAACTGGCCGAAGAAGTTGGCATTCTGGATGATGTGGAGGTAAGCACTCAGTGTCCTGTCACTTTTCTTTCTTTTATCATAAATAAGAATCTTCCGGATTTATCCAGAATTTCAGATTTTTTATCTGCTTGATTTTCCCCGGATATGGTCAAAATTTGCGACCATTCCAGGTTTTGCACAAACCACCAATTCAGTTGTCAAACCAACATGGCGGCACCCCGAAACACACCGAAAGTATCAAATACAGCCAATACATTCACTACTAACCAAATGTTGTGTAGGTTCAAATCCCGATAGTTTCAACACGTCATGGTCGCCATTTTGTAAAGTCGCCGGCTGGTGGTGTGAATGGTGTGGACAAGCTAATGAGAAATCAATACAGGTAATGAAGGAAAGTAGGTCAAGAGTGAAAGTAGGAGAGTGAGACTCCCTGGTTTATTATCTTATATAGGTTTCTAGAATCCAAGATGGCAGTGGTCACATGGGTTGATCCACCAATCAGGGTTCAATCTGTTGTATCCAAGGCCTTGTCATGCTGGCTACAGTGCCTTGTGGTGGCCAGTGATCCATAAATAACACCATGGGGGGAGGGGGTATGTGAGGTGACTCCTCCAAAGACTATCTAAGAAGTGACACTCCTCCTCTATACTATTTTACAATACAATTTCTATACCTAATGAGTAATAGTTTACCAACTCCACATATCCCTCATATACTTTTGGATTTTATATATTACCATTTACCATTATATAGACAAGTTGCAATTTATTATAGTAGAGTTCACATATATCCTCATGCCATTAGATCGGAAAATTTTACACATGGCAATGCATGGCCGCCGCCATATTTTGCAGATTTTAGTTTTGTCAAGCCACTAGAGGCATTCGACTGGGCCTCTCTATGCGAATATCAAAATATTTCCTTACAAATTCCTATTCGACTGGGACCGGAAGTGGGTTTCTATATGTATGATTCGGATGTGTGTTGTGGCTCCATCCGCTTCATCCGCAAATTTTGCAGATAGAAAGGTCCCAGTCGAATGCCTCCATTCTCATCTATGTTTATAAGATTTACCATGCTTTTAAAATTGATTAATCTGATCGGTTTGAGTTTCAGCCCATATGTTTTAATTGAACCTAATAAGTCGCTGGTTATAATCTAATTTATTTTAGTTTGGGGGTAAATTTGATTTCTTTTTAAATGACTTTGGAGTTATTTGATGTGAAAACATGTAAAATATTTGTCGGTGTGCATACTGAAACGTTCGATATATGCTTATATGACTCGCCGCAAATGATGGCGTTCCTATAGACCCACGTGTTTCAATGTTTATACAACCCTCACTAGTAGTGACATTGTATGACTCGCGCATGACGCAGACCTTGAGCGTTGCCGCAGCTGGCGCAACGAAGGACCACTGCTATTGAGTTTGCCGGTACGCTCAGTGGAACGCGTCGATTTTATTCAAAATTAATAGAAATACAGAACCCTAACCTTATGAATTTAATATAATCTTTTCGTTGAATATGTTTTCTATATGTGTGCCAAGTGGTTTTTTTTTAGGAGGTGTGGTTTTTAGAGATATTTCACCTTTTCTCTATGAAGATTGCTCATACCCATTGAGTTTGCAGTGTGACCCTGTGTCGTCCTGCAGCCAAGCTGACCGCGCACTAACCTAACTACCTGTGCTGACGTCATATGAAATAGGTCTATAGAATTGATTTAATATTCCTTACATGCAGCAATTTGCCGTCCTGATATGACCTTAGATTTTGCCAGGAAGTAAAACTCCAACAAACAGCAAACAACAAACATCAATAAATATTTAACAAGTGCATCAGAATTTAAGTTGGATATTTATGTTCAAATGTAGCCAAGTGCTTCGGTTTAAAAAGAAATGTTATGGTTTTATCAGATTATGCAACTTTTACTCCAGCCCTAAAGACAATGGTTGAGCATGGAACTAAGAAAGCACAACTATATATGTTGCTTGCTAATAGGGTTCTGAAATGACATGTTGGTCGATAGGTGGTGGACACTACTCTAAACAAAGATGGAGCAGCTTCGTCAACCTGATCTATCTAACTCAAAAGTTTGATACAAATTCAAACTTAATGGACTATGCAGCCTTCAATAGTCCAGTGGTCCACAACTGATTCATCAAAGGCTGTGGTTATGTGCTGTCCTGTCTGTGGGAAAGTGCATATAAAAGACCCCTTGCTGCTTATCGGAAAGAGTAGCCTATGTGGCGGCAGTGGGTTTCCTCCAAAGAAATATGTCAGAATGACCATGTGTTTGACGTCCGATAGCCGATGATAAAATCAATGTGCTCTAGAGGCGTCATTAAATAAAACAAGCTTTACTTTTCCAATTAACTTGACTGATGGTATCCTTTTGGCCTTCCGCGGAGGGTAATGCTGGCATTATGATAATTATAAATTAACAGGAGTGCTGGAATTACTGGACAAGTATTTGCTTTGATTTAATGCTGAGTTTGAAATCATTGACATTGAACCAACATTTTACCTTCCAGTTGAAGCAGGCGACCCGGTTCCTGCATGACCTTGGCAGTTTGCAGCACTTTGACAATGACTTCCTGAAATCTAAGGTCGTCATTAATCCACAGTGGATCGTCAATGTCATGTCTTGTGTTGTCTCGGTCCATGAGAATGAAATCAAGGTTTGTCTTTGAAATAAAACATAAAAAAATACAAATTTGCATATTCGTGACCCCAAATCATCAAAAATGGTGCTATTATTTGTAGGCTTCTGCTATAATAATGTTCTGATAGCATCCATAAATATTCTTATCATTCTTTATTGTTCAGTCACTGAAAGAATGAATCATATGAGATATGGCTATAGTAGTATGTCTATATTGGATTAGTAAAAAAAATGTTTATTTTAATAGTTTAAAAAAACCACCCTGAACATTAATGAGAATAATAGACATGTTGTAATAATGGACAAAAACATATGTATCCAGATCAGAAGATTGTACATTCTGAAAGTAATGTTCCCATGTTTGACGTAATATATTTGCTATTTCTACGCAAGGATGGAAAGCTACTTCACGCTGACATTGACAAGATCTGGAAAGATTACCCCGAGGATCTGCACAGGTGGCTGCTACGTTTGACCGAAGTGTTTGACCTGACCTTCCCGCTGCTAGACGAACCAGCCAATCTTATTGCTTGCTTACTCCCAGATAAAGAGCCAGAGGTATGTTAATTGTGTACAAGCTGTATTCATGTTTTATCTACCTAATTCTAAAAATAGTGAAATAGAGAAAGTCTCTTTCAATGAACTTATTTTTAGATTTCCTAGTTTTATCGTGTTCAATGTTAATTTCGAATATTCCCTAAGGATCGTATTAGTGAAATAGCGAATGGTAGACAGGAAGTGTGAGTGCAGGTAAATAAGCAACACAAGGAATAATTAGTAGCATGTGGTGAATAAGGGGTCAAATTTCCCTGGATCATCAGCCCATGCCTTTTCTAATCTGTTCTTGAATGAATTTATTGACTCGGCATCAATAACATTTTGTGGGAGACTGTTCCATATATTTATGATCCTGTTTGATTAGATTAGATTTGCGTGTTTGAGCTGTATGCTCAGGCCAGGTCGGATACTCCATCATCAGGGCCCACTACATGTGGTAAGGATGCTCTGTTCAGTTTTGTCATGTGCAGTAATAAGTTTGAATCTTATGAAAATAAAATGTTTATGTCAACTACCATGTTATCAGGAAAGAGTCCACACACACTCTGATGTTTTAATATGCCCAGAATGCCCTCCCATTAATTATCAGAATTTATATTATTGCCCATCCCTCATGGTGGTATAATAAATTCTACTTTCAATGTTGAAACAAAACAGCAAATTTGTCACAAAATAAAATATTTCTATTATGGATGGTAATATTTATAGTGTTAGTTATTAATGCAATCTTCAAATGCATTACAAAATTCATTCTTTAAATCTTGTTTTATATTAAATTAAGAAAACAGTTTTTATTGGATAGTGATAAGCCCGTTATCGCATGTAATAAGATCTGGAATGGGTTGTACTCCCCCCGCCCCCCACCCCCACACTCCTTTTCCCGGGGGTTGGGGTAGGTACCACCATGCACTTGTCCGCCTCCTGAGTGGGGCCTCTCCTCCACTAGGTCGGAGGAATTTATTTGATGGATTTGCATTAGCCGAAGAACAAGCTTATTGATTACGCCCTTTTTAAATCTCATTCCTATCTCATCATGCTGTCGGTCGCGATGCAGCAAAGACTGCTTTAATTACTTGACTGCCACTCTCCATTTAGCTCTGCTGTGAGAGTGATGTCCATGAGTCGGTCTTAATGTCTCTCAGCTTCAGGTTTTTCTTGATGTACATTTCATGAAAGCTGCCTGCAAAAGTGTTGAAGTGCTGCTGGCTTTTGCAAGTTACCAGCGGCACTCTCTCGGGGAGCAAATAGAGGTTTCATACCGGCAAGAACATGTCCAGACAGGCACAAAACTATTTGTCCCTGCAGTGGCTGGTCGGGAGATGTTGGGAGTTCCATACATCAACCGCCCTTAATGCTGCCACAGTGACATGGTTTTCTGTTTAGGGTTTGCTCCCTTAGCCTTCGGTTCTGTCAAGAACCTGTACCACAAGGCAGTGGTTTACAACTCTGCAGGGCAGGGGCGTCAAACTCCCTGAGGTATTGCAATACCTGCATGCCAATGCTAATACCAATACCTGCATACCATTCCTATCTAGCGCCCCACGAAATATGTCATTCTTTCGCAACGCATTATATATATATGCATACCAATATATTACTGTTGTTTACTATTCACTATTTTGTAGTACACGTGGCAAGATGTAGGCAAAATTCCAGGACAGCATGAAACAAAAATGCTCTACAAGTTTGAATACCTTCCTGCAGGACTCTTCAACAGGGCACAGGTAACACGTCTTTAATAATTCACTTAACGAGACACCAAGTTCCACACAATGATATGATTTTGAGAATAACCAGACGTTTATTTTCTGATCACAAAAAACAAGTCCGTACTTCACGGAAGTGAGCAACTCGGATAAATAGTGCAAGTCGGTGACAGGGCCTTCTTAACTAGTGCAGTACCGCAGTACCTAGAATGTCTTCGAGTCCGGAATGGTCTACAATCGGAGAAATAAGATATAAGTGATAGGGCAAGTCAGCGACAGGGCCTTCCTTAAATTAGCGCAGTCACGCAATACCATGAATGTCTAAGAGACCGATTGGCACACCTGAGCGGATTGAGCAAGGACATGAAACGTGATCTGTAAGTCGGTGCTGTACAGAACAACAATACAATGCGAAGTGTATCGAAGACGAACAGTTGTAATTGGACGCTCAACAGGGCCAGGAACAGTCTTAATAATCAATTTCTGATTGCTATAAAAGATCAGAGCCTCTGGCACTGATCCAGCCTTATTCAGATGATCAAATTTAAAAGAACGTTAGGCATAGAGTTAAAGCACAACAAGAACATGGCTGTTGTATCACTCCTCCTCCTCAATGATCATTGCTTTAACCCACATGTTACATAAACGATGGCAGAATGAATGCAGCATCGCTATCCCGGGTTTAGTAATGACAGTAAATGAACACGCCAAGCTCATTTAACCCCCTGGGGCCGTATGCACCAAATTGTGCTAACGTTAACCGGAGCTATGCTCTAGCTCCGGTTAACTAGCTCCGGGTACCAGGGGTTCCGCAAAAGATCTAAAGTGGTATGCATCAATGTCTTAGCCGGGCGGATAGCTGACCGTGAGTTTATTTATAGATTTGGAATTCCTCTGCATTGTAGCCATATATAGGCTCAAATAATTAAATGCGACCATATTTAACAGAATACATACACAATGGTTGATCAATTTAACCCTAAATTCGAAGCGTTATTAAGGCTACCGCCTCAGTGGCGGCGATATTAATAGTTATATTTCTCGATCGACGTAAAGTACAAGTAAACAAGATCGCCGCCGCCGTCATCACGTCGCTTCCATACTGGCGGCGGTCAGCGGTTTGTTGACTGTCCTAGTCGATTCGAAAATATAACTTAATTAATATCGGCGCCAATGCGGCGGCTAGCGTTACTATCGTTGAATTTAGGGTTAATGTCAATAAATATCAGTTTAGAGATGAATTCTGTCAATAGATCGACTGAATAGATTGGACCCCACTACGCACACTAACTGCACCGGCTAGCAGTAAAAAACCGATTAGAGTACTGGCTTAGCCTTATTCATAGATCATTACGGTCAGGCGGTTAGCCGCTGGCACACGGATTGATCGCATTACGGACATTGTTTCCACAGTTAGCCTGTGGCAGAATGAATGCAGCATCGTTCGGGTTTAAGGACAGTAACTAACACGCATTGCTGCATTACGGCCCCTGTTGTCGGAAATCATCCACCAAGAAGGATACAGCCAAAAAGTATCAGTTCTTCAAACCAAGCCATACGCAGCCCTAGTCAAAACCCTTGGAGGTCTTCCTGAATAAAGCCAGCGTAAATATCTCATTAATGCAAACAAAATATCAAGAATAGTATGTGACCAACAACAAACAATGTAATACAATTAAACAGTTCTCATCACATGCCATCACCTATGCCAATTTGGATTTCCACCGCTGTGTATATCTGACAGCGACATCAAGGCCAGTTGCTCTCATACCATGTCTATGTGGTGTGGGAGGTTAAAAATCCCTTGGGTCGGTAAAAGTGTAGGCTCTGGCTTTCTATCGACCAACTGTCTAATGGTGAAAACAAGTCTATTCAGACTTATTCATGATATGCAGTATAAATCTTCAAGAAACATCCCATCAAGTTGCTAAAATCACTGAGAACATCACACCATTAATTGTTATCACCTTAATCATCATATATCTACATTTTCTAAATAACTGTGATGGACCGTGTCTTACTCCGTCTGCTTGAGGAATAAAGAGTAACATTATGATTTCTTCAAACCCTCGGGTGCTTCCTAGTTTATTTTGCCACGGTCAGAATAGAAATTAGAATTAACCTGTCATTGCCCAGCCGAGTCGTATGTAATCTCCCTCGGGGGTGCTCACTGGCAATGGGTGGAACAGTCCACCATAGGGACTGTCCTTGCTAGAGTGCTGCCACCTATTGCGACTTCTCAGCAACAGGGTTCAGCATAGTCAGCATGGCCACCGTGTATAGTGGGGTTCATTGCGGACTTCACAACTATAAATGATACAACATTGTAAATATAGTATACTACACTGGATTATACTATGAACATATCTATAACTTCCTCGAGTAGGCCTACATCTTTACAGATATATATATATATATATATCTATATATATATATGCAAAACTATTCCGAAACTAACTCTAAGAAGGATATATGCAGGATTACTTCCCAACTACCTTTGATGTTGTTCATCCAGGTCCGACTGTCCCAGTTCTCGGACAGCTCAATCATCTGGAAGAAGGGTTCGCTGCTCCACAAAACGGGTCATCGTGCCCTACTGAAGCAGCTCCATGGATCAGAGGTTGAGGTCAAGGTTCAAGGTCACTATCCTGAGAACTTCCTCTTCCTGGTTCATGAGACATTCGAGACGCTGATCACAGAGGCGTATAACGGAGTAACGTATGACTACCTCATCCCGTGCGCAGACTGCATCAAAGTGGTAAGTGTAAAACCAAAATCACTAAATAACTGTTTATGGCGTGGTATTTTGTTAAAAAGATTCCTCCAGTTGACCTTATACTTAAAAACTAATTTGAAAATGTTGTAATGTTCTAATATTGCAGTGAGAATAATTACCATCGAGCAGCATATCATTGAACTCTTTAGATCTCTACCAACATTAGGGTTGGTGATTTGTGTATCACACCCACCAAAAATATCTTTTTTAAACTGCACATTCCGATGAAAATATCAAATTTCGAAACCAAAACAGTTTCCAAGATTTGATCCTACATGTCGAATTTGAACACTGTTGCATCCATTAAACACTTATTGCTAAATGGAAGGGAATTTAAAGTAAATTTAATAGAACATGTTACTGCTGGACGACTTTTTGTGCTGGGGGTCGTTAAACAAACAAACAAACAAACAAAAAACGAAGACGTACAAGTAAGTGTAGTGTGTCCAGCATTTTGTAAGTAATTTCACATCTTTTCACTTCAAACATGTCCAATGTTAGCCATTTATGATAGAAGTAAATTAGGGCAAAACTAAGGCAGATTATAATGATCAATCTACTATATTTATCTAAAAGAATATGACAAACATCAGACTATGCAACAGTCACTTGTTTTTTCCGTGGTTTTTTTTCCGTCTTTTTTTTCAATTAGAATACAGCTGTAAATACATATTGTAATAATTAATTCTTAGTAGCATGTGAATGTAACATAAGAATAACATTATTACAGTTGGTAGCTAATTCACTTATGGTATCTAATTTGCATATTCATTTAAATGCCACTATATACAACTTCTTTTCCATAGGGTACCTATGATCCTTGCATGTTTGAGGCTTCAAAGATTCGCCGAGCGACTGAACTGAAGGTGCCTTTCCTGCAATGTGACAAGTACTTCCACCATCTTTCGCTGAACGAGATACAAGGTAGATATGGAATTTATATAGAACTTCTACAATATTAATTTTCTCCCGCAATGGTGCTATGATGAATGGCAGATAATTTACTGTGTAGGGATAACTCTAGCAATCGTTGGTTGTTGGAAATGATATTGTAGTAGTCTGCAACTGTAATATTCCCATTTGCAACAGCACCCTTACTGTTCAAGCTATGTGTCGTGGGGATGATGAAAATGGGAAATACTGCGCCTAGAGCGGGACTCGAACCCACATCTCTGCACTCCGGGCCAGTGTGCTAACCATTACACCACCTATGCTTCCTGATATCACCGCACTACCCACGCCTAGCTCTCTATGTGGTTACTTGCCTGAGAGGTCAGTGCAGACCACTACACTCGTCCCCCTGGAATTGTAAGTCTTTTAATGCTTACAATTACATACACAGGCAATGCACTAACACATACACAGGGTAGGTTCAACAACTATACAGCGCGTATAGTTGTTGTATACTTATTTGTATGTATAGTTGTTGTCATCCTTATTTGTAGAGGATCATGGTCACGGCAACCATTGTTGTGGCGGTGATGAAAATGGGAAATACTGTGCCTAGAGTGGGACTCGAACCCACATCTCTTTGCACTCCGGGCCAGTGTGCTAACCATTACACCACCTAGGCTCCCTGATATCAACACACTATCCACGCCTACCTGTCTATGTGGTTACTTGCCTGAGAGGTCAGTGCAGACCACTACATATGCATTGTATGGTTGATGAACATGTCCTGTGTATGTTATACCCCTGTCACACTACGACGTAACGAGCCAACGTAAGCCTGACGTGCTCATGTTTCGTCATTACGTTGACGTATGTTGGGTTATGTTATGATGACGTCAGAATGACGTTAGACTGACGTCGAGCTACGTCACATTATGTCGTGTTACGTCGGCGCGCATCAAGGCAAACTCGAACGTAAGGGTTTACGTTCGCCATACGTTCTATACACGTTCGGCGAACGTCAATGATGTTAAATGAACGTTAGTCAAACGCTGCTCACTACGTTCCACTACGTTGACCCACATTAAAGCCGGTGGAAACGCCCACGTGGCGTAATGGGAACGTCAGGAGAACGTATGCCGAACGTATGTCCAATGTACGTTCAGTGTTTCGCCACCGTGTCATGACGTATGTAACATCATGTAACGTAACGCAACGTAATTCTGGCGATGGAATAACGTACATAACGTTCCGTGAGCGTAATTACGTTGTCCTCTCTCGTTGAATGACGCTATCACTATGCTTTACCGACGTTACGCTCTCGTCAACTACGCTGCATCCACGTTCAACTTGTGCCCAAATTTGCATACTACGCCGAGAAGTTTGACGTTTTTCACGTTCTCCCTACGCTGACATCGTTACGTCGTAGTGTGACAGGGCCTTAATGGAAGTGTGCTACCTGGATATTTGTAATTGTAAGTGTGAGACTTACCATACCAGGGGAATGAGTGTTGTGAGGTGCGCTGACCTCCCCAGGAGAAATGCTACATTCACAGGTCAACAGAAATAGGTTGATTACATCAGGGAGCCTAGATAGGATAATGGTTAGGATGCTACCGCCGGAATGGCAGAAGTGTGGGTTCGAGACCGCTCTAGGCACAATGTTGCAATTTGCAAAAACACGCTCCACGATCAATTTATTTTAAAATGTTGCATGATTGTTATGCTACTCATAAACATGAACTACCATAAGCAGGTCATTTATACAAGTTCATGATTGATTACTCTTTCAGCTTCAATGCCACCGGACACAAGCACAGACTTTGATGCACATCTTGAGCGTAACCTTCGTGACTTGACAGATCTGCGATCAGATATGGAGACTGATGTGTTCATGTTCTACTGTGCCAAGGACATTCCTGAAATAGGTCAAGAAGAAACGAAGGTTGCACCGCGTAAAATATATGAGGATCTTGTTGAAAATGGATACAAAGTGTAAGTTGGCTAGTCCTTTAAATAGGAATGATTCATTTCATCCATGAAAGGAGAACAACTAATATATACTGCACATTGATTGAGAAATAAAAGGGAAAACAACTTAAATTACTTTTAATTAATATATATGAATGAATTTTCTATGCATACAGAATTGTATGTGAATTTTATTATGACAGCGTTGCTTTTACTAAATCTACTGGCTATTTCCAGGCCATTATCCCATAGAATTACTAATTTAAAGCGATTTAAATGAAATACTATGCTATCTATTTATTCACAATGTACGAGATAAATCACATTTGATTACCCTACTCCCAACATATCAATTATTGCAGTAATTGATTACATTCTCCTGTGAAATTATTGTTTTTGTTGCTATGTACTTTTCAGCTGGTTCACTCCAGATCCAAATTCAGTGGATTTCAAATCGGTTGCCATAACCATGAAGGATGCAAAGGTACGTGTGCTCGTCCAAATATTCACTGCATTTTGGAAGATTATAGAAAACGGCTATAATAAACCTTTTCCGCAGAGAATGCACTCTCATTTGAAACTTGGGTTGCGAGGGAAACTTGTGTAAGCAACAGATTATTTAAGTTCACCAGTATCTAATACCCCTGTCACACTATGACGTAACGAGCCAACATAAGTCTGACGTGCTCACGTTTCATCATTATGTTGACGTACGTTGGGTTACGTTATGATGAGGTCAGAATGAGGTTAGACTGACGTCGAGCTACGTCACGTTACGTTGTGTTACGTCGGCGCTTGTCAAGGTTTTGAACCTGTTCAAAACTTTCGATGTAACTCGAAAGTAAGGGTTTACGTTCGCCGTACGTCCTGTACACGTTTGGCAAACGTCAATGACGTTAGACGGACGCTAGTCAAACGCTGCTCACTACGTTCCACTACGTTGACCCACATTAAAGCCGGTGGAAACGTCCACGCGGTGTAATGGGAACGTCAGGAGAACATCAGGAGAACGTACGCCGAACATATGTCCAACGTACGTTCAGCGTTTCGCCACCGTGTCATGACGTATGTAACGTCACGTAGCGTAACGCAACGTAGTTCTGGCGATGGAATAATGTACATAACGTTCTGTGAGCGTCATTACGTTGTCCTCTCTCGTTGAATGACCCTATCACTACGCTTTACTGACGTTACGCCTCTGTCAACTACGCTGCATCCACGTTCAACTTGTGCCCAAATTTGCATACTACGCCGAGAAGTTCGACGTTTTTCACGTTCTCCCTATGCTGACGTCGTTACGTCGTAGTGTGACAGGGCTTTAAGTTAGATATGCAGATATCAAATCTAGACAAGTGTTTTTGTTTTAAGACTTTCATGGGAGTATGCAGCTTTAAGAATAAAGCCTAGAGACTAATATATCCTGATGACACAATTGCAAGGTAGCTGGTAATAGCGCAGTGTCCAATTTAGTTATATATGCACGTCAGGACACTAGAGACAATTTCACTGATGAACATTTTTCAGGAGGGTACAAGTTCTACTAGCGCTACAACTCATTGGTTCATATGTGTCTATCGTGAATGTCCTAAATAAACCAAAAAACACATTGGAAAACTAAAGACATTTTCACTGATTAGCAGTGTTCAGGAGAGTACAAGCCCTACTAGCGCTACAACTCATTGGTTCATTGCATATATGTGTCTATCGTGAATGTCCTAAATAAACCAAAACTATGTCAGAAAACTAGACTAATTTTCACTGATCAGTATTTTTCAGGAGGGTACAACTACAAGCTTTACTAGCGCTACAACTCATTTTTCATTGCATATATTGTGTCTATCATGAATGTCCTAAATAAACCAAAAACATGTCAGAAAACTAGACTAATTTTCACTGATCAGTATTTTTCAGGAGGTTACAACTACAAGCTTTACTAGCGCTACAACTCATTTTTCATTGCATATATGCGTCTATCGTGAATGTCCTAAATAAACCAAAAACATGTCAGAAAACTAGACTAATTTTCACTGATCAGTATTTTTCAGGAGGTTACAACTACAAGCTTTACTAGCGCTACAACTCATTTTTCATTGCATATATGTGTCTATTGTGAATGTCCTAAATAAACCAAAAACACATAACATTTTTCAGGAGGGTACAAGTTCTATTAGCGCTACAACTTGTTGGTTCATTGAATATATGTATCTATCGTGAAACTCCTAAATAAACCCAAGACACATCAGAAAGCGTAGGAAAACTAGAAGCATTTTCACTAATCAGCATTTTTCAGGAGGGTAAAAGCTCCACTAGCGCTACAACTCATTGGTTCATTGCATATATGTGTCTATCGTGAATGTCCTAAATAAACCAAAGACACACTTGGCCTTTACCTGATTACCGCCCCATGATGCCGTCTGCTTGTGTCGTCCTGTTCTACAGGTGGTAGTCGTGCTGCTGTCAGATGACTTTGTGCAGGACGACCAATGCTGCAATGTCTTCTACTACGCCCAGAACACACTCCACAAGCGACTGCAGATCATCTTCATGGGAGGCACAGTGTGGCAGAAAACTGACATAGGACTGCAGATGGCTGCTGAGGCAAGGCTTAGTCACTGCGATGTTGCCTTATATACCGTATATATGTCCCAATAGATGCGCACTGCGCGAGTGCAGACACATAGATGCGCGTCTATTCAAAGTTAAAGAATTTCATGGATTTGTTTTTAACGTGGCTCTGAAATAAAGTGGGATTGTCTTATTTTATGTGCATTCAGTCTGAATATGATTGTAAATTTGTGCGTGCTTTCAATCTTGAAATAGCGCTGTGCTTCTATTGGGTAGCGTGCTTCTATTGGGACATATACGGTAGTTCATTCAAACAATTTTCACCAGTTCAGCAAAAACGATGTCTGCAACTTTTATCTAGAATTTTACATGGCTGCAATGTTTTTTTGTAATTGTATGCTTTTAACTCAAAGGTGTATCTTGAGACATACTTGATTGTGCGCTTTTACATTCTGTGTAAAAACGATGTGCACTTTTACATTCTGTGTAAAAACGATGGCCCGATAATAATATGACAATAAGATTGGAACACTTCTCGCCGTGATTATGGTCTTCGCTGCCGACATGACATTAAGCAATCACCACCAACTAACTAGTCACTGTGACAGTGACAGTATCTTTCTTCACAAGGCTTTCCTGGTAGCCATTTTATATTACAGTTATCAATTATCATGTTTTATTTGGTAATTTTCTCTTTTTGTTTAGGGTGTGGAATTGATTTATTACCAGGACAGATCTCAATTTGACCAATTAGTTGACCTGCTGTTACCGGGTGCAGTGGTCAAATAGGTGGAGCGCAGGCCTCGCATGCGGAAGTTCGGGAGTTTGGTTCCTGGTCGAGTCAAACCAATGACTTATCAAATTTATACTTGTCGCTTCCTAACCTGGCGCTCGGCATTAATAGGATCGGGCAAGGACTGGTTAGCTCAGTGTTAGGATAATGTGATTGAGTGGGATATTGGGTCATGGTGTTGGTGGCTTAATTTCCCAGTGGGGGAAAACTATAAAGTCACCATGAGTGCGCACTATCACAAGTCGGTACTGTATGACCTTTGATGTTGCCAGGACGTTACTAGGTTATTCACTCAATTAATGTGACAATCCTTTATTATTAAAAAAGATAACGCTGTTTCTTTCTGATCTCATCAAACCTAGTGATTTGCCATTCAGATAGAAATGGAAACTGACCTTATTGGAAATAGTCTTGATTGGAACTGTTCGCGTCTGTAGGTATACATCAACATGACGAACCCAAAGCGCTACGTCCACAAGAAGACGGAACTGATGGATGCCATAGCCACCAAGACGGCCAAGAAGAAGGTATGTCTGCCTGTCTGTCTGCTTGTCTGTCTGTGTCTGTCTGTATCTTCTCAACACTCAACTCAGCGAAGAAGAAGAAGGTATGTCTGCCTGTCTGTCTGTCTGTTTATCTGTATGTCTGCCTGTCTCTTCTGAACACTCAATACAGAGAAAAAGAATGTATGTCTGCCTGTCTGCCTGTTAGCGAAGAAGAAGAGGTGGAAGGTATGTCTGCATGTCTGCCTGTCCGCTTGTCTGTTTGTCTGTGTGTCTGTTTGTCTGCCTGTCTGTCTGTTTGTTTGTTTGCCTGTTTCTTCTGAACACTCAACTGAGCGAAGAAGGTATGTCTGACTGTCTATCTGTCTGCCTGTCTGCCTGCCTGTCTCTTCTGAACCCTCAACTCAGTGAAGAAGAAAAAAAAGGTATGTCTGCATCTCTGCCTGTCTGTCTGTGTGCCTGTCTGACTGTATCTTCTGAACACTCAACTCAGCGAAGAAGAAGAATAAGATATGTCTGCCTGTCTGTCTGCTTGTCTGTCTGTCTGTTTGTCTCTATCAGTGAATGTGGGCCAGTATCTTCTCAGCACTCAACTCAAATAAGGGCATCAAGTAGGTTTTGTTATCCACAAATTCTGGCTTTTCTTTTATTCGTTTATTTATTTTATATTGACATAACAATATATATATTTTATATTACGTAAACACGATATATTTATTTTGCATTTATATATATATTTAAATATATTATATTTATTTCATATGGATATAAATATATTACATTTATTTAAATATTTAAAAAAAAGTATATATATTATATTTATATTATATTTGATAAATATATTATAATATATTCATTTTGCCTCCAGGTTAGCAACACTGCCATTCATGTTACCGTTCTAACTTATGAAGGTGACGCATCCCAAGTGTTTCATCAGCTACTGTTGGAGCAACTCAAATGACGCCATAAAGAAAGGGTCGCGGAAGATAGAGGGCGCCCTTGGGTGGGGTGACCCCCGCGAGGTCAAGGCTCATCTGGAGAGTACGGGCATTGAATGTTGGATGGATATCGAGCAGGTTGGACAGGTGAGTTTACCGGGTCAGTCAATAGTCTTTTAGGCACTGAAACCAGGCGGGATGGCCGAATGAGTTAGAGCTTCCATCTCCCATGTTGGTAGACCATGGGATCGCGGGTTCGAACCCTGGTCAAGTCAAACCAATGACTTAAAAATTGATACTTGTCGCTTCCTAGCCAGGCACTCGGCATTATTAGGATAGGGCAAGGACTGGTTGGCTCAGTGCCAGGATAATGTGACTGAGTGCTGGCGGCCTGGTCTCCCAGTGGGGCAGCCCTTTAAAGTCGCCATGAGTGCAAACTGTCACAAGTCAGTACCCGTCCTGATATGACCTTAGATTTTGCTAGGACGTAAAACAACAACAAACAAACAATTTAGGCACTGACTTTCTTTCTCTCTTAATGCTATTATTCATTTCAATAATATATTTATCTCAGCAGCAAATTGAGTTATCAAGCGACGTGGTTGTTCCATTAGTCTTTATTAATGTTTGATAGGTTAAATTTGCATAGTTCAATGGTTTTGAGTTTCTGTCATTTTCTGAGATTAATATATTAGGTTGATCATTATAATCTACCTTACTTTAGTTTGAAGTAACTTCTATTTTAAATGGTTAACTTTTGAGATATTTGAAGTGAAAATGTGCTAAATTAATTTTGGCAAGCACGCCAAAACTCTGACACCATATGCTTCTGCAGTAAAAAGTTCTACCAAATTGCTTCAGTATTCCCTTCTGCGTGGCGATAAATGTTTAAATAAGTGCATCAGTATCGAAAGTAGCTATGTAGAATCAAATCTAGATGATTGTTTTGGTTTTGAAAATTTGATGTTTTCACCGGACTATGCAGCTTTAAGAGAGTGGCTATAGCAGTTGAATCTGGTAAAATAATAAAGAATTTGAATCTTGCAAAATAAGATATTGCAGTGCCATGTTCAGAGGACACAGACGGAGGTGTGACATATCTCCTCCTTTCAGGGTGGACTGTTTGAAGATATTGCTGAGGGTCTCAAACACGCCAAGGTTGTCGTGGCCTGTGTCTCTGATGAGGTAAGTGGAACTATATAGCAATATAGCGATATAGAACGATATAGCGAATGTTAGACAGGAAGTGTGAACACTTATTTGTCTCTCACTTTTGTCGTCATTTTTTTTTTTTTTTTTTGGTACATTAGTTGACCCAAGCAGGGGAAATCCCAGTCACAGACGACTGATCTTCCCCTCTCCACTGCTGGTCAATAGAAAGCCCGAGCCTACACTTTTACCGACCCAAGGGATTTTTAACCTCCCACACCACATAGACATGGTATGAGAGCAACCGGCCTTTGATGACGCTGTAAGTTATACACAGCGGTGGAAATCCAAATTGGCAGAGCTGGGGGCACAGGGAATCGAACCGCCGACCCTCAGATTAGGACTCTGACCTAGAAAAAAGTCAGGCACTCTAACCACTCCGCCACAGAGAACGCCACATTAGTGTTACTAGCATCCAGGAAAGTCTTGAAACTTCATTTGCCCCATTTCAAGGCCTTGCCAAGCCTTGAATTTAAACTATTATGTGTAATTAGTCTTGAAAAACCTTGAATTCCATTAAACTGTCCACACTGATCTAAATTAGTCCAAAATCGCCATTTATCACTGTTGATATGTTCCTGAAATCCAAATGAAAATAGTCTTGAATTCCTGTAAAAAAAAACAGCATTGAAAAACCTTGAAATAGCCTTGAATTCCATATCTTCACTTGTGTACGGACCCTGAGTATACATACCTGTACAACTTCATGAAATCAACTGTTAACAATTTTAAATGCCATATTATGTTGTTATATATTTATGTTATTTGAATTGAACAAAATAATTGATTGATAATTACATACATTGTGTATATATTATATATATTATATATATATAATATATACAATATATATAATATATACAATATATAATATATATATAATATATATATAATATATATACAATGTATATATATATATATGTAATTATCAATCAATTATTTTGTTCAATTCAAATAACATAAATATATAACAACATAATATGGTATATATATATATGACTATAATTAGAACATTGGCTTTGCAGCTCTAAAAGGATGATATTAATTCTCACGATAACGGAATTCTATACTTGACCTTACCTTGTTTGATGCTGAGCATTACCAGGAAAGGGCAATGACTGATTGGCTCAATGTTATGACATTCTGATTGAGGGGGACTGCTGGTTATGGTGCTGGCGGCACTGTATCCAGTGAGACAGCACTATAAAGTTGCGACGAGTGCACAGTGTCACACGTCGGTGCCCATCCTGAGGCAATCTCATACCTTGCTAGGATGGAAAACCCCAATCACTAACTCACTCACTCGTCAAAGAAGTATGTAAATCTCAATGACTTATTCAAACCTCACAATACACATGTATATATGTAACGTATACGCATTATATAAGCATAATTAATCGGAAGCTTTCACTCCAGTTATTATTATACTAAGTCATCTAGGCCTACTGTATCGTTAGTATTATTGTTGTCATCGACTATGCAACCTGGCCAATTGTGGCGCCCCCTGTCTTCAAAGGCGGGAACTTGTCTGGCTACGCTCAGTCACTCTGCCCGCGATTTTGTTGTATATCATTTCTTTTTACCTCACCGGGGAGTGGGGCGTAGCTCAGGCGGTAGAGTGTCCACCTGTAGAGGTGTCGGTCATCCTAACGATCCTGCTCAGTGGACACATTTGCAGTTTGGGCTATTTTCCATTCCAACCAGTGGTTCACAGTTGGTATATCGAAGGCTGTGGTATGTGCTGTCCTGTCTGGGAAAGTGCATATAAAAGACCCCTTGCTGCTTATCGAAAAGAGTAGCCTATGTGGCAGCAGCGGGTTTCCTCCAAAGAAATATGTCAAAATGACCATATGTTTGATGTCCAATAGCCGATGATAAAAATCAGTGCGCTCAAGAGGCGTCGTTAAATAAAGCAAACTTTCCTTTTTTTTTCTTTTTACCTCACAGTACACCAAGTCCAAAAACTGTCAGATGGAGCTGAGGTTCGCGTCAAGCACCCTCAAACTGCCAATTATCGTCATCATCGTTGGCACCGGATACACATGGGAAACCTCGGAGGTAAGATGAAACCACAGCAGAATGTGACACTGACATGAAACAGCCATGAGCAAATCAAGAAAAGTAATTTTAAACACAATCTTCGATGACATCTGCATCCAATGCTGCCTTATTAGACTAGATTAATGCTAAGTGCCAGGTTAGGTAGCAACAAGCATCAATTGTGTATGTCATTGGTTTGACTCAGCCAGGGTAGCAGGCGCGGTGGCCGAATTGGTAGAGCGCGGGCCTCGCGTGCGGACGGGCTTGAATTTGGTTCCCGGTCGAGTCAAACCAATGACTTATCAAATTGATACTTGTCGCTTCCTAGCCAGGCCCCCGGCATTATTACGATAGGGTAAGAACGAGTTGGCTCAGTATCAGGATAATGTTACTGAGTGGGATATCAGGCCATGGTGCTGGCGGCCTGGTATCCCAGTGGGGCAGCAATATAAAGTCGCCATGGGTGTGCAGTTCTAATATAACATTACATGTTGCCAGGACGTAAAACTCCAGGAACCAACCAACCAGACAAGCTTAAATTAAAGGAAGGAAAAATTGAAGATTTGATGGTGTAGTGAAGCCAGATATGTCTGAACGCCCCCCCCCCCCCCCCCCGCCCCACACAGACACACATCTTCTTTCCCCCAGTAACAACTGCACATTGATGACATCATTGTTTAGGTGGGAATGCTGATACTTGGCTTCCCCAAGATAAACGCTCAGTACGTCAGTCCGACATGCTTCGAACGAATAGCGGAGGCCGTCAAGAAAGTGATTCCGGAAGAAGATTTATCTGACACAGAAATGGCGGACACAGACGACTCGCAGCAGCAGGCTTTCCAGGTGAGAGAAGGGGAGAAGCATTGTACTGGGGATTGAATGCCGCAAATCGGTGATTAAGAGTGTCGTAGAATAACTGCCTGATCCATAAGTCCAAATAAAAATAATAAATTGATGATCGACCCAGCCCGTGCCTAAAAGATCGCCCACCCGTGATTAACAATTTAAAAAAATATTTTTGTTGCCGTTAAAAATGCGCTGGGCTAGCAGCAATTCAACTTTCGTAAGGACACAATTGAAACTTCCAGAACTGTATGATCTAATAAATTTCTAAATGAGAATAAGCGAGTTCAGCATTGTCCGCGCGCATGTGCGAGGCCGACTTCCGGGCGTCTCTGTCAGGAATAAACAAAGCCACGTTTTGCATTGCGCCGTGAGCAGTCTTCTTAAAGAAAAAGTGAAATATCTCTAAAACCACACCACCTAGACACAATTCGCTTGGTGCACATATAGAAAACATGTTTACCAAGAAGATTATATTAAATTGATGCGGTTAGGGTTTTGGATTTCTATAAATTTTGAATAAAACTAACATTTCGCACTGCCTGTACCAGCAAACTCAATGGTCTTGAGCAGTCTTCTTACAGAAAAAGTAAAAAATCTCTAAAACCATACGACCTAGAAACAAATCGCTTGGTACACATATAAAAAAACATGTTTACCAAGAAGATTATATTAAATTGATATGGTTAGGGTTCTGGATTTCTATTAATTTTGAATAAAACGACCGTTTCGCACTGCGCGGACAGGTGTCACAGGCAAACTCAATGGCCATGAGCAATCTTCTTCCAGAAAAAGTTAAATATCTCTAAAACCACACCACCTAGAGACAAATCGCTTGGTACACATATAGAAAACATGTTTACCAAGAAGATTATATTAAATTGATATGGTTAGGGTTCTGGATTTCGATTAATTTGGAATAAAACTAACGTTTTGCACTGCGCGTAGTCATCACTGTCATGCACGTGGGTTTGTTTATCCCGATGACTTCCCATCAACCACCGCGCGCCCGAGATGCTGAACTCGCTTATACACTGTTCATTGTTTGACTGAAAACGCTGTGACGTGTCCATGAATGACGATATAATCCTTTTATCCGTCTAGGGTGGTCCAATATTTTTAGTTGAATACTGAAAAATATTAATAAATAAATAAATATAAAATGCCTGGCCGACCCTGACTTTTATGATCGAAAGGACGATCGGCAACTTTTTAAAATAAAAATTGAGTCTAAGCATAAACAGCACAGCAAAGAGGAGTGCAATGAGCGCTTTTGAACTTGCAGTAGCACACATGCTGGCTCTTCGGAAACAACACTGACTCTTCTCGTCTTCTCGAGAATAATTATCAGTTATTTCAATTATCTTTATTATTTTATTGTTATTATTTATTTCAATTATTTATTACTGAATTATTTATTTCAATTATCTTAACCATGTGGTGTGTAGTTCTTGAGAAGATGGGAAGACTCACTGTATTCTTTCTGGTACAAAGCCCAAGGGACCGGGCTAACACAGCAACAAGGAAAAGCAGACTAACCTGGTCCCCTAGACTTTGTTCACATAGAGGTTGACCCTGATTGACCTCCACTGAAATCAGATGTAGTAGTAGTTTCTTATTCAGACATAATTACAGATTTTATTTATATTTGGCACAGATTAAAGTGTTTGACACATGTTCAGATCCCATGACCCATAACACGGGAAGTGGGCGCTTAACTACATTCAAAATGATTCATCTGAATAAACCATTTAACAACAAAAATATAATTTGTGTTAAATCTATATCAATCATAATGTTGTACCCTTCCAGGAACTACTTGAGCTAGCCCAAAGGAAGTTTCTTCGACAAGTCAGCAGCTACGCTAGTTCATTAGAATTGGGTCAGTACCCGCGTCTCTTCTTTTTGGACTTTGTAACCGAAAAGGACAAGGATGCTGACGGAAAGCCTTTGCTGCTGGACAGCGAAAAGGATGAAATAGACGCGGAGCAGTATGTCATCAGGATACTCTGTGAACATGGACAGGTGAGTGACGGAACACCAGGGTTGCATTCAGGGTACGCCTCAGAGGCGCCTCGGAGAAATTCCGGACGTCGCGCTAGTCTGAACGACGGGTGCCTGGAAAATGATGGCCTCCATAGGATGCAGCTATTTGCAATTCAAAGAACAGCTCTGATTGGCTGAAACCACTGAAACGCATGGCCATCTTGGAGAAGCTTTTTGCCTCCTACCTGAAAAGCGCAACATCTCGGACTCTACTCCGAGGCACACCCTGAACGCAAATTGGCCAAAAAGATGTCGCGGACTCATCTCAGAATCGACTCCGAGGCATACCTTGAAGGCGGCCCAGGAGATGTATTTAACAAGCGGTAGTAACTTATCCTGGGAATGACCTCTTTCCCAGGGTTTGCTATTTATTGCAAGGATAGGGGTGCGCCAAGTTCATATGCAAGAGCAAAAAATTGCATTATGAATAGTTTATTAGTTATCCCCTCTGGCTATTTCAAGATTGGGGATTTCCTTAGTCAAGTTCACCCGGCACTAATATATATATATATACTTGTATATTTAATTGTATGTAATTCATTTTGGAAAGTTTTATCAAGAATAATAATTTGATTGCGGTGTTCAATTGCAGGGCTGGCATGTACCTGGCCAAGCTCTACCAATCCAAGGAAAGACGTCCGCAGAACTGGAAGAGTTCCTCGACCAGATTGCTCCATTCGCGGCCCGGATGATGGCAATCCTCAAACACACAAATCTAGACTACCCATGTCTCAACACTGAGCAAGGCGAAACCCTGCGGCAAAAACTAGAAATGGTAATTATCGTCTCAATAAGGGGTCTAGAGGCGTCGTTAAATAAAACAAGCTTTTTTTTTTAAATAGGGGAGAGCAATTATTCTCTTATTTTTTCAGTAATAATTTCTTTCTCTCCACAAGTCACTGCCACAAAATTGAGTCTAAACCCCCGTACTAGGATAGCCCAACATTTAATGTTCAGACCTTACATTATGACAAATTTGTATATTTAGTTCAATTACTTTTATTACAGAATATTACATCCATTAATAAAAAACGAAATCCCACTTAATGGGTTGAAACTCTTAAGTATATAGCATACTTCTCCAATGATTATTTAATTAATGCATTCTGATTATTTATACATGTAGCATTCTCTTAAACTGGGTACTAATGTCTGACATGAAAACCAAAAATGAAAATATTCCAAATAATAGCAGAAAACATTCCATATAATAATAGAATCTATGTTCATATGAGCATTTACATGTCCATATGTCAGAGTTGTAAACAAAAGCCATTTCACTTTTTGATTTTGATCTTGTACGAATTGAGCAATATGTTAATATCGCTTATGTAACATGGTTATCAAACACACATGAAGAAAACCATTTTAACATATTCAGCAAATTCAAACAAGATTTTATTGATTACACTTAAACAAAGAAGGTTATGTCTTACTTAAAAAAACGTTGAAAAAAAGTTTGGGTAAATTTTCACATTAGCATTAAATCATCAAGCATACTTTTGATACATTTTGCGGGATAGATTAAATACATGTATTGCTAACATACTTAACACATGGAGGCAACAATAAGTATTTGACTCGCTACCAAAAGAAAGTAAAGAAAAGAAATTAATTATCACCATCGTAATGTGGAAACCAAATATGTGGTGACCAGTTTCAGAGAATGACCCATACATATATGTGTGTTTTAAAATCTATATATGACCCCCCCCCTCTGCCCCCCCCCACCCCAAATAGCCGATGTTTACTTTTTGTGCTTGGAGGGGGGGGGGTCGTTAAACATACAAACAAATTAAAAATCTATGTTACATTCACACAGAGCTGCTCTTTAGAGAAAGAATACAGGGAGGAGTACAGCCAGAGTCTGCAGTTTTTGATGGAACTTGACGCGGCCAGGACGATGGGCGGACTAATGCAGTGCCACATGCCGAACGGCAAGGTACTGTGGCTGTGTAAGGAGCACGCGGGAACTGATGAACGCATCTCCAGTGTGGAAGTTGAAGGCGGGATATTGGCGAAGGAGACTTCAACTATAGATCTCTCTCAGCGTATGTCAACTTTATATTAGTTTTCAGGGTTTTGGTTGCTGTTATTTTGGGGGGGAATAAGATTTGTTTGTTGTTTTACCTCCTAGCAACATCTTAGGTCCTCCCGTCCTGATATGACCTTAGATGTTGCCAGGACGTACAACTCCAACAACCAACCAATCTAAAGTTATATCAGGACGGATGTGACCAGGTTTGTTTGTTTGTTGTTGTTTTACGTCCTAGCAACATCTAAGGTCATATCAGGACGGGGATGTGGAATGAAAAGACTATTTAGTTCCATTGCAGCCCACCAGGGGTGACTGTGTTTTTGGTGTTGGCCACCAGGGGGTTGTAGAGTCTAACTGTAGCTAGTCTGGTTTCTTTAGGTGGTTCTGTTGTTCCTTTTGTTGGTTTTGTTGTTCTTTTGTCTAAAGGGGCACCATATTCCTGTGTTTTAAAGCTACATAATCGAATGAACCCATACAATTTTAGAAACCAAAGCACTTGCCTACATTTGATCGTATTTATCTAACTTAGACACTGGTGCACTTATTAAACATTTTATTGCTGCATAGTCTCTATGATTTCACTTGATAATGCAGCTTTAAAACTTGCAACAGTGATAGATTCTAATAAGCTGACTTATTAGGACCTGCCAATGTTGCAAGTAATACAAGCCTATGGTATCCAGCATTTAGGTGTACACACCCAAATTATTTCACATATTTTCACTTATAAATATCATGAAAGCTAGCCATTTTAAATCAAAGCATACTAGAATATAATGATCACCCTAATATATATACTTTTTTTTAAATATGGCAGAAACTTTAAATTATGCGACATTAAATTATGTTTAAATTGGAAAAAAATAATCGTTTACTACATGAAAACAACTCAAATTTGATAACTAAATGACGACAGGAATGTGGCTAATTATCAGCGTTATGCAAGACTTGTCCTACAAACCAACAAGCATAACACACAATAAAGTAATAAGTATGACGGAAAATATACGTTGTATGAAATTAAAAATTGGGAGTCATTTCTGTATCTGACCAAATCGGTTTTCCGATCTAATTAATTCTCACTTTTCTTGTGTCTGTTTTTGTTGTTGTTAAGATCAAGGAGTATCTTCAAAACTCATCAGGCTGCGAGGAAAGCTGCGAGGAGCCACCGAGGCAGCCAGGATCTCGGGAGAAATGACAGTAGCACACAAAAACAGCAAGACTTGCTGCCTGATGTGAGAGGCATTAAGAAGAGAAGGCTGCACTGAGGGGAAATGTCACCCACATACTCTCTCACCATTTCTCTCTCTCTTTATCTTGCAGTGCATGAGTTAAAGCTAGGCTCCTTATCAATCCCTGGACCAATATTGTGTTGAACTATCATTATATATATATTCACGGTCTCTGACTATATTCAGAGAATGTGCATATATCTACATTCTCTGCTATATTCCGGACTTGTGCACGGTCCCGTTTCAATATAGTGCAGGTATCTGGTGGAATCATCCATCTGCACCATTATGCGGTAAAGCACATCGGTGGTGTTATCTAATGGTGGAGTTAACACCACTTGCGGTTATGTGACTCAAAATAGATGCCACTCTAGTCGAAGTGACCAAAGTTAGTAAAAACCATCAAAATTAATATGAAATGTGTATGGTAGGCACAAAAATACATGCTATTAACAACCCATATATGGCGAAGCATCAGTGGAGTACGGTGATGCACATTGGCAGTGCTGATTAACACAGGAGTAGTGATCAGAACGACCCTAAAACTTAACCATCGTTTGGTATTATATATAGATATCTATAGTGGGTGTTGTTTTAGGAACTCGGCACATACTCACTTGCTGTAGGGCGAAGCCTAGTCACACAACACCAGTGTGATAGGCCGTGTTACGATGTATGGCAACCAGTGGTCCACAACTTGTTCATCAAAGGCTGTGGTGTGTGTTGTCCTGTCTGTGTGAAAGTGCATATAAAAGACCCCTTGCTGCTTATTGAAACAAGGATGAAAGATCTCCGCGATTCCGCTGATTTTCGGGATTTTTCAATCCCGCAGCACCATCAGCGTAGATCTATACTAATATGTGGTACATACGCCACATCACTATCAGCGTATACCACTAATACATGCTTCAAACGGCGCAGCACTATCAGCATATACCAATATATATGAAACCCAACTTCCGGAAATTTTCTGCGATTCCCTGACAGTGTTAAGCCTATGGGAGAATATCATCATTTCCGCTTTTTTTTCCGGAGATCACTTTCATCCCTGTTGAAAAGAGTAGCCTATGTGGCGGCAGCTGGTTTCCTCCAAAGAAATATGTTAGACTGACCATATGTTTGACGTCCAATAGCCAATGATAAAAATCAATGTGCTATAGAGGCGGTGTTAAATAAAACAAGCTTTTCTTTTTACATTGTTCGTAATGTATGGCCGGTTCCCCTTGGTGTGAATCAGACACAACATGAGGAGAAGACGGAAGAGAAACGTAGGCTTCACCATTTATTTCCTTTTACTCTGTGATGTCACAGAGCCAAGCGCCCCGCCTCTTGACAAGCCAGGTAACAGGTAACCTCCTATGCTTGGGTGATGGCCGCTAGCCAATCGCAGAGGAGGCAGCCTACCCAGGGACCACCTCTGGCTCACCTGCTGTTACTTGTTGCCTCAAATGGGCAACCAAGGGCAGCGTAGTACCTGCTGCCACCGTGTGGTGGCGGGACTCATGTATAGGTATATAATAATAGAGCAAGCTGAAGAGAGTGGTGTTCTTTGTGGTGGAGTGGTTAGAGTGTGACGTTTTTCTAAGTCGGACTCCTAATCTGAAGGTCGGTGGTTCAATTCCCCATGTCCCCTACCTTGGATTTCCATCGCTGTGTATAACTTACAAGGCCAGTTGCTCTCATACCATGCCTATGTGGTGTGGGAGGTTAAAAATCCTTTGGGTCGGTAAAAGTATAGGCTCGGGCTTTCTATCAACAAACTGTCTAATGGTGAAAACAAGTTTATTCAGACTTATCCATGCTAGGCAGTATAAATCTTCAAGATAAAAACAGTTAGTGTCCATGTTTATATTCCCATAATAGATTATAGAGCACACACACACATATATATATATATATATATATATATATATATATATATATATATATATATATACGCATGTGCATGAATAAACCAAGACGTCCATTGAGTCAGGCAGTGAACAGCAAGTAGTTGATGACCTATATAGCTTGTGTGGTCATAGGAACACAATTGTTATTTTAGATTATAACTGTATATATGTATGTTAAATGATAATATATAGCGGTCGTCATTATCGGGGGGGGGGGGGGATTGGACTAGACTTTTGTTTCTACATATTATATCAAAGGCAGATTACAAGAATGATTACAGTTGACTGGTTGACAATGTGTGATAAATAGTACATTAGAAATGTACAGTGTGAATTGTAGCATATGAATATAGGTAGTAAATGTAATAATACATCTACCTATATTTATAAATAGATATCTACAAGAGACATCACTTCAAGAGCTGGCAGGTATTTAGTGTATACACATGCAGACTATATCTACAAGAGACATCACTACAAGAGCTGGCAGGTATTTATTGTATACACATGCATACTATGACATTAAGATAAATGCACCGATAACAATATTATTGGCATTGCTGTTATCAGAATTACTGTGCTCTATTTTACCTGTTTGAAATGTAATTTCTTTGTCAGATGTGTTTAGCCACTGTATGGCCCCCAATAGCCAATGTTTACTTTTTATGCTGGGGGGTGGGGGGAGGGGGGTTCGTTAAACATAAAACAAATGCTGTTATCAGAAGAATCTGAAAGATACCTTTACTTCTACTTATAACAAAAGTAGAATGCAAGAATGATTCTTACAGTTGTCAATTTGATGAATAATGAACTTGCAAAATATCGCCTAAGTAGGTAAATATAATCAACACTGCACTAGTTAGTGTTTATTTAATGTATTTACCTGCTAAATATGACAATGATGTAAGTGATTGTAATAATATTGCAGATAATATTATCAACAGAAACTGAATGATACCTCATTTTCTATTTATTTTTCACAAATGTAAATTACTAAAATGATTATTATAGTTGACAGTTGTGTCACCAATAATGTATTTATAGCATTCTATTATGGATATATATATATCTACAATGCATATATGAGAGCTGTTAAAAAAAATATTGTATCTCGGTGCAATATATGACAATGTTATGAATTTATCAAGACTTAACTTTAAGGGTTTAAGAATGTTGGATAGTGAGGAGAGTGATTAGGAGTGAGGAGGGACTTAGGAAGAGGAGTTGGATGAAGGTGATTAGGAGGAGGGTGATTAGGAGTGATTAGGAATAGGGTGATTATAGGAAGGTGATTAGGAAGAGAGTGATTAGGAAGAAGGTGATTAGGAGGAGGGTGATTAGGAAAAGGATTAAGAGAATGGTAATTAGGAGAAGGATCGGGAAGACGGTGATTAAGAAGGTCATTAGGAGGGTGATTAGGAAGATGGTGAATAGGAATGTCATTAGCAAGAAGGTGATTATGAAGACGGTGATTAGGAAGAAGGTGATTAGGAAGAGGATTTAGAGATGAATGAGATTAGGAGTAGGGTAATTTGTAGGGTGATTAGGAGGAGGGTGAGTAGGAGAATGGTGGATTAGAGGAGGATCATTTTCATGAGTGATAAACGTGAGGAGGATCATGTGGAAGATAATCCTGAGGATCCTGGTAGTAGTCCCGATACTCATTATATTGAACTTTTTGCACAGGTGTCTGTGATTGTTTTAAATGTTCTAAGTCACATTAATTTATTTTATACGCTTAGGTTTTAATTGATGTTCTATAATTTGTTTTAAATGATGGAACAACATGTTTTACAGGTTCAGTTTTAAAATTATTTCAAATGTTTAAAGTTATTTATGTTTTATTTTAAATATTGTCAAATTGTCCATGTTATTCATAAGATGGGTAAGTGATGGCGTGAGAAAGAATCCGATACCCGCCATGCCACCTAGCGGAACTTCTACGTACCTCCTCCCTGCACTGAGCAGCTCTGAGCAGGTCACCCCATTTACCTCCTGCACCCAAAGTCACGTGGTCAGGATAGGATTTGCGTTGGTTCGTAAAGCTGCATAGTCCGATGAAGCATCAATTTGTTTAAACCAGAAAACTCACCCAAATTTACTTATATATATATATATATATATATATATATATATATATATATATATATATATAACTTACATATGGATGCACTTATTAAGCATTTGTTGCCACATAAAGGGTAACTACTAAGACATTTTTTATTCACAATTTCTATACATTATTCCACAATCACATACTATTCTGTTAACAATAGAAATTGCAGGAACAGTGTAACCATTAATGGTTGTTTTCCCACTGCCCCTTATATACAAAATAATCCATAAAACAACATCATCTAAGTAAATTTAATAGAACCTGATACTGCTGAAGCTTATGGTATCAGTTTTGGCGTGCTTGCCGAAAATAACTTGGCATTTTTGCACTTCAAATATCTAAAGATTTAGCTATTTAAAATTAAAGTTACTTCAAATTAAAGTTAGGTCGATAATAACAATCAAGTTAATATATTTATCTCAGAAAAATGACATAAACTCGAAACCATCGCACTATGCAACTTTAACGCCTCCCGACCGTACAATCAGTTGAACTGACGACATATAGACTTACGATATAAATGCAACAGCACCCATTCAGTAGAGAGAACAAGTCTATGGGGGCATTCGACTGGGCCTCTATCCGAATATCAAAATATTTCCGAACAAATTCCTATTCGACTGGGACCGGAAGTGGGTTCATATACCGATGATTCGGATGTGTGTATGTGGCTCCATCCGATAATCTTGCGGATAGAAAGGGCCCAGTCGAATGCCCCCAATGTTACACCCAAAGCGCAAACACAAATAACTGCTAAACCAAGGCGTGGGGGCCAAGAACTTTGAAACTGACTGTTTACGAGAACAGAAAATACTACTACAGTAAAACCTCTCTAAATCGACCGACCATGGGACCGACTTTTAATGGTCCATTGAGAGAGGTGGTCGGTTCAGGTTTCTTTTCTTTATCCTTACAATGGTATTGTATGGGCGATCGTTTGTGACCCAAATAAAGCAATCGATATAGGGCAGTCGTCGATCTGTGGAGGTTTTACTGTATATTAGTATATACTACCAAGCCTTCCACATCGGCGCATGATGCATCCTTCCTTTGCGAATTGTCTGTAATGCTGTAGCATTGTGGGTAATTAGGAGCGCGAATACAGCTTAACAGCGTGCCAGTAGTCAGGACGCATTGTGTAAACAAAATGCGGATGACGTATCACCTATCGCAGCTTTTTGGAACTAGCCTATGCGGCCCCTCTCGGGAAGAAGACATTCGATATAAAAGCGACGTCGCGCTCCGGATTTCCTCATTACAAACTAAGGAGCCTGGATACACTAACTGACTTAAATTGCCGTCCCACCCACCCCACAATGTATGAGGGAAGGGTCATAGGGTTATAGCGTCTCTAGCCTCGTTTAAGCATTTGTGAACTGACAATTTGTAATAACAGACATTTGAGATCAGAGGATTTAATTAAAAAGCCATAACTATAGTTACTGTGTTCGCGTTGTTCCTAATTATGAATTACTAAAAGTTCTGAGTGGTATTGGTCCATTCAAAAATTGACTCGAACACAATGTCAACTTATATCACTTAGCTCTATTTATTTAACACCGTAAGTTGTCTGCATACGGAGAAAGATGCGATACGATCAGAATTGTAAGCTTATTGTCCTTATGTCTGGATCATTGTTCATCAGATGATGCTTAAATTATGCACGACAATAAAGAATAAGCTTAAGCAGTGTCAGTTTTTGTTTTTAGCCGTGTTTACACGGGGAATTGTGAAGCGAATTAGGCAAAGCGATTTTGGCGCGTTTACATCAATCAATCAATCAATAGGATACAGCTATAATAGGCCTTGGACCTGTTAGCCGCTCTTAATTAATTGAAATGGAGACAGTTCTTCAGATGTGGTCAATCGTAGCAACTGTCACTGGCTCCAAGATATATGTAATGCTTGACCAGTATGCATCCAGTCGGGACTTGAAGCAGTTCACCGACTCCGCTGCTATGACACTCTCCGGCAGGTCATTGCAGTTTGAAAGTCCAACACGACTAAGTCCCCAGCAGACCAATACACGGTGATACACCCTGCGACTACCCACAATCACTCGATCACCATGCTGTCCTATCCCCGCCTGGAAGGCCTACTCCAATACGAACCCCGGAACGGCCAACGCCCCTGCCTTCACAACACCAAGGGCCGTATGCAGGAGTCGGTGGTATTCGGTGTTAGCAAGCCAAAAGGGTGTTTGGTGGGAATTTCCCGGTTAGCGGCGAAAAATGGTATGCACGAAGCGGTGATAGGCCTAACACCAAATCATTAACCGGTGATAGATAGGAGGTTTAGCGAGTTCATTCTGCCCAAATCTATTCAATGGTGTCATATTTAACAGAATTACATACGCAATAAGTGAAATTTGATTAATTTAACATTAAATTCGAAGCGTTATTAAGGCTACCCGCCGCATTGGCGGAGATATTAATACTTATATTTTTGAATCGAAGTAAACAAACCGCCGCCGCCAGTATGGAAAGCGACGTAGATGCGGCGACGACGGTGATTTGTTTACTTTACGTTCGTCGATTCGAAAATATAAGTATTAATATCGCCGCCAATGCGGCAGTAGCCTTAATAACGCTTCGAATTTAGGGTTAAATTGATCAAATTTCACTTATTGCATATGTAATTCTGTTAAATATGATCGCATTCAGTAGATTTGAGCCTAATATATGGCTACAAATGCAGAGGGATTTCCCAAATCTATAAATAAATTCATGTTTAGCTATAATTAAAGTGTTACGCACTCCTGCATACGACTTGACACAGGTCCCGACTTCGGTGATAGCTAAACGGTAACAGGCTCTAACACCAAACCCCGCTAACACTGACTCCTGCATATGGCCCCAGATGGGCGACCCCTACAGATCGCCACCCTTACACTATACAGCAGCCATACGACGGGCACTCCAGGCACACGATTACCCAAATCCTAACTCCATCACCCTTCACAGCCTCACAAACTCGGCCTGGAGATCCAATGCTATGAACACTTACGTCCCTAAGACAGCCTTCTCGGCAGCCACTTGTGCACTCTCTTCCTTCTTTGGTTGAGAGTGACAAGATTGATTACCTATTGTTCGATGACATTGACTATTTCTGATTGAATAAATGCAAATTATACCACTTCTGTCTCGTCATTAATTGTTCATGTTAACATAACATGGGTAATTTGCGACAGGGTGGAAGGGGTCGGGCACTCAGCCAACTCTCATGACACTGACACGCCACCTATCGATTTGATACTGAACTAAACCACCATCCACCCTAACGCTCAATATCGACACCATCAGGCCTTTCCCAGTACGATGATGCCACCTATACTTGACTTTTAAACTAAATTACTACACCACTTATGCTGCCGCCTTGCAAGGACGTGACAAGATTGATTACCTATTGTTCGATGACATTGACTATTTCTGATTGAATAAATGCAAATTATACCACTTCTGTCTCGTCGTTAATTAGACAGTTTGTGTATGAGAGCAACTGACCTTTAATGACGCTGTAAGTTATACACAGCGGTGGAAATCCAAATTGGCAGAGATGTGTGGCATGCGGAATCGAACCACCAACCTTCAGATTAGGAATCCGACCTAGAAAAAGGTCAGACACTGTAACCACTCCGCCACAGAGAATGTGCTTCCATCGTTAACATTTGAGTGATTTTCTGTGAAGTAAACTTTTCAGAATTTTTTTCAAATTTAATAGTTAAGATCCATGAATCTCACAGGTTCTGCTGCATGGAAGAATGAAGTAAATTTAATAATGTTACTGCTCAAGACTGGTGTCAGAATTGCTATGTGAATACCAAAATTAATCCTTTATAATAAAGGTCACTTCAAACTAAAGCAAAGTAGATTATACTGATCACCATAATATAGTAACTTTAAAAAACGACAGAAACACAAAACCATCAGACTATGCAACTTTTATAACTTAGTGTTTTTATTTATCATTCTGCAGCTATATGTGTGTAAATAATAAATTTCATGGTTAGCAAGACATGCGGTGATTTCAAACAACACCCCTATATTTATTTATGTAGCTGATTTTACTAGTTTCACATCAGCAATATCAGATTGGGGGAAATCCATTTTTGGTGACAAATTCGTAAGCACGCCGAATCTTAGGTTCCTGTGGTTTTGTGATTGGGTGTACTTGTAGTATTGTGAATAAATTATATATTATACAAATTTTGGGGCGAGTGGTACAGGCATGAGGCAGAGGCCAGGTGGCAGCACCAGGCAAGGCAGAAGGCCTGACCAGTCGCTTGAGTAGATGAGTGCCATTAGTTGTGTCGTGTCAATCGGTGTGAACTGACACAGTTCATGGGTAATCGGATAATTATACTCGTATAATTGCTTATACAGCACATATATAAATATATATGTGTGTATAAGTTAGGCTATGACTACGGGGGCAAGAAAAGAGAGCAGAGATGAGGAGTGGTGGAAGCCTACCTTTATTTCAGGAGGCCCTATGGCCGAGCAATAAACCACCCTACCTACAGAAAAAGTTTAAAATCGGAGCTCATGTGATCTTGCACACTCTGGCTGGCCTGTGCCTAAACGGTGGTGGCGCCAGAGGCGAGCAGCGGGTCCCGGCCCGCAGCAAATGGGACAATAAATAATAATACATACATACTCAATAGCAAGCAATTAAATACAAAGTTACACAAAACGATATCAAATAGCTGCTCCTCCCATTTATACTCACATAATAAATTATATATCCCATATAAAGAGCACAGAACCATAACCCAACTACTAGTATTATAAATTATTTATACTGGTTACTTCTGCCAACCAAGCAATGCGCATGTGTAGATGAGGATCTGTAAGAAGAGGATCTGTCAGTGAAGGCTGCACAGTCCGATGAAATATCAAATTTTCAAAACCAAACATCTAGATTTGATTTGACATATCTAACCTAGATAATGATGCACTTATTAAGCATTTGTTTCTGCATAGAAGGCAATACTGAGTCAATTTAACAAAACCGGTTACTGCAGAAGTCTATCGTGTCAGAGTTTTGGCAAGCTTGCCAAAACTAATTTTCCATGTTTGCACTCAAAATATCTCAAAAGTTTACAATTTAAAATAAAAGTAACTTTGAACTAATGTAAAATAGGTACTAGTGATCGATCTAATATATTTATCACAGAAAAATTACAGAAATTCAAAACCATCGGACTATGCAACTTTAATGTACGGGAAATCTATCAATGTGCCTATAGCAGTTCAGCCTGCAATCCATCTTTTTCTCTTTTTTTCGTTTACACGAGGGTAGCCTCCAGTATACCATTACATAATTTATATGCATATAACATTTAAACATAATATATCTTCAGTAAAAGTGGCACATTTCATCAGACCTATATGCAAAAAAAAAACACCTTTGGACATCGATGATATTTCTTGGTAAAACAGCTTTATTACATAAAGTAGCATGGATCACAGGTATATTCTACGATCCCATCAGTTCTTTCAGAAGATGCTAGGTCCCAAACTATGTACATGTGAATATGTATATAAATTGCTTCTTGAAACGTGCATCACAACCTTATCACAATCACAGAGGCCGTAATCGATTAACACGACCCGGACGACTCGGGTCACCCGAGTCGTCAGAATTTCAAATAGAATACCGCGAGTGGAGTCGACAAATACACGTGCCGTGTGCAAAACGACCCGACCCGAGTAACCCACCTCTTGGCTGGGGTTGGCTACGAGCGATGACGTCACATTTGCGCTGGTAGCGTCCTGCAGGATAACAGCTACCAATACCAGTCTTACATGTTTAGTTTTTTTTAATAACCGAGATTAATGAAATGGAAATATAACTAAACTATGCCATCATAAAATATTCTAAATCCTATTTTGCTGTAGTTTTATCGGTTAGTAAAGAAAAAAGAGGTTTTGGATTAAGCCACAATTTCTTCCCTCTGAGGATGGAGAAGCGTATTCGATTATTCAACCCGAGTCTGTAGGATGTGCGCATGCGCCAAAAAGTGGCTCGGGTGACCCGAGTTGATTAATCGATTACACCCGGACGGTGTGGAGAAGGGTTCCTCTATTGACATCATATACGCAAACCTCACTCCGAAGAAGGCAGCTCCATAAACATTGATAGATCAGATGCCACATTAATAATAGATATGGGGTTTTCTATTGATCTGCAACACAGTGATAATTAGTCAAAACCAAATCCAGTAATTCAACAAATTCCCTTCAATTTGTCATGTTATTTGTATTATAGTAGGGGTCTAGTTTGGGATTTTCAGGTGGTACGAAAATGGAATAAAACGCCATCGGAATAAAACGTGATGCAATAAAATGCTATAAAAAATCATATATTTGAATTATAATATATGTGTATGTGTATGTAATCAAGCTGAGACATTAAGACCGACTCATGGACATCACTCTCACAGCAGAGAGCTAAATGGAGAGCGGCAGTCAAGTAATGCAAGCAGTCTTTGTCGCATAGCGACCGACAGCATGATGATGATGATGTGTATGTAATCTCAGATGGTACGCAGCTGTGTACCTGCGTATAATATATATAGTTTTTAAAATGTCTGCTCTAGCCTGCCTCTGCCTTTTTTTAAATTATCGCTAAAATATTTATATTGGGTACCTTGTTAGGCCTCCATCTGAGTGACCCTGTGATACTACCACAATAAAATAATCATTTATTACGGAAACACAAATAAATAAATATAAATAAGTAAAATTGTCTACAATAACATTTTTTAAATGTTCTCCATTGTTGAAATATGTCTGCCTTTATGAGGACATTTTCATTCTCAAATACGTAGAGTAGATATTCACACATATCATACATCATACAAAAACGCTGCAAGTACAAATTTAGAACAAATGCTCGAGATGCACTAGTGCATTACAATAATTAGCGATCACTGCCGCCATAACATATGAGATTCGATTTTAATTGTAAACACTGGTCCCAGATTTAAAAGCCAAGGAAGCCAGTCCTTGCTACCCCCTACTAATGCCCTACGAGGTATGGAGGAGTGCCAGTTTTGTTCGGTCTTCGCATTGACATTGCCGGGGATCGAACCCACGCCCGGCCATACAATTCTACAAACCCAATATAGCAGATGGATAATGCTAAACTATGTTCTTTATACAAAACTAAGTTCAACTACTCTCTTAAAGCTTAAAGAAATGAACTTGCATTTCTTTGTTCAACTATACTAGGTGTAAAAGCATCGAAACATATGTGATGCATAATGCATTACATCACAGAATGTTTGATCACCTGAGTATAGTGAATTATTGAATAATAGAAGTTAATAACTTAGTTCCAACATCCACAAGATGCTAAGATATGTATAGAGTTACTTAGAAGTTAGAGACGGTTTGTGTAAATCTGAAATGGCTGATCAGTCTTTGGTATAAGCGGTAGCAGCTTGTAAGGTATCACATCACAGAATGTTTGATCAATTGAGTATAGTGAATTATTGAATAATAGAAGTTAATAACTTAGTTCCAACATCCACGAGATGCTAAGATATGTATAGAGTTACTTAGAAGTTAGAGACGGCTTGTGTAAATATCTTTGGTATAAGCAGTAACAGCTTGTAAGGTATCGCATCACAGAATCTGTGATCACCTGAGTATAGTGAATTCTCCACCTGACTCACCCTTTACTTGAAAGATCGGGATGTCATGAAACAAACAAACAAACAAAAGGGATGTCCTGAACCACGTACACACAGCTATATGAACATTTATATGGGCTCCGTCGACCTCCATAATTTTATGTGTGCAAAAGAAAGGTAAATTTTACCATAACGAGCTGGCATTAGAGGTCTAATAGGGCTTAGATCAGCCAGAAGAGGATCTGTAAGTTAATATGTCCGTTAATATACCTTCACACGGGAAATGTGTACCACATTTTTGGTTCCCACATTACACTGTTAATAATTTGTGCCTATTGAAAATTTTCGTATTGGTACGATACATCTACCCAAACAATTTTTTCTTTTTTTTTTCTTGTAAGATACAATCTTGTTAGCTAACTCTATGTAATCAATGAAAGCTTGTGTTGTGTTAAAAAAAATGATGTTATGGATGTGCGTTAAAATGGATAGATGTTACATGATTAATTTTAATGTTTCTCAATTTGTATGAAATCAAAATCAAAACTTGAAAAAAATGTCGTCTGACATATGCACAACATATAAATAAACCAGACGGGATGGCCGAATGAGCTAGAGTGTCCGTCTCCCGTGTTGGTAGATCGTGGGTTCGAACCCTGGTCAAGTCAAACCAATGACTTAAAAATTTATACTTGTCGCTTCCTGGCCTGGCGCTTGGCATTATTAGGACAGGGCAAGGACTGGTTGGCTCAGTGTCAGGATAATGTGACTGAGTGGGATATCAGGTCACAGTGCTGGCGGCCTGGTCTCCCAGTGGGGCAGTACTATAAAGTCGCCATGAGTGCGCACTGTCACAAGTCGGTACCCGTCCTGATATGACCTTGCTATGACGTAAAACAACAACAAACAAACATATAAATAAACCTTCAGATGAAGATTTCCATGCCAAAAAAGTGGTACGCAGTTTCTAAGAACGACCCATATATGTATGTCAGGCTGTATGATTTCATGGTAACAATCGTTATCAGTAATGTGTCGTTACAATGCTGGGGAAACTACGGAACCGAAATGCGTTTCCATTGATATTAATCAAATGCAAGGCAATTAAAAATCTTTTTTTAATTAAATGCTACAGACGGTTGTTTTCATTGGTTATGTTGGCGAGGCTAACATGGGTAATTTACTCGACGAGGCAATCGGGTGACCGAGTTTCTGGCGTCATCACGACATACGAGGCAGTCAATTGCCGCCAGTTTGTCAGACCAGTAGCTTTGCTCTCCCACCCACCCACCCTGGGGTTGAGCGCTGGATAACATTTAACCTGTCTAAGCACAAGTCATGAAACGACATTACAGCCGCCAACCTTTGGCTCACTTACCTGCTACGTTACCTAGAACTTAAGCTATCGTTACTCTGCACTAGTAATAAGTTCTCGGTTCATCTCCGCACTGTTGATTACGTGTTATGTACTAGTTAAGACTAGGCCCTGTCGCCGACTAAGAGAAAAGCGTTACATGAAAGCACGACTTCCCTGAAGTCACGGACTTATTTCTAATTAAATATTGGTTAAATATAAAATATGCTCTGTGTCTCTTGTTTGTTTCGTTGAGTGAATTACATTGTAGATGATTAAAGGTATATGTACAATTTCTGCACAGGTGTGTTCACAATATACTCCTACTAAATTTAGTTAACTGTTTCATAAATGGGTACAAATCACCAATTTTACGGAACCGAAAAACAGTTACCCATGGGTTCCCATGAGTACCAGGCATGGAACCCAAAAAGTGTTTCCCATGAAATCTGAAATCATACAGCCTGGTATGCATATATATATATAATTATATATAATATATATTACACACAAAGACATATATATTATTTAATCAATTAAAATATAATCTACTACTTGTCTACGGCGGGAAATGGAGATTACGCCTATACGGGGGTTGTGCGGCCCAGTCTCTCTGCGGGGCGACCACCCTGTCCCTGGCACCCCGGGAGGTGGCATCCTGTAGTGCGTAGTTCCAGGGCTCCACACCAGGTGATGTGACGACGGCGCCCCGCTGAAACACGGCGTTTCTGAGCATCGTCTCTATGTTGTTCAGGGACCGCGTCGTCGTCTCCTCCAGCAGCTCAAGCTTCTCCTCCAGGCCTCGGAGTCGTTCAGAAAACACGCCGTCGCCTTGACGCTGTTCGCGCCCTGCGTCCGCCGCAGCATCACTGACCTCTACTTCCGGTTGCCGGTGCGCACGCGCCGTGGGCACGACGGCGTTTTCCACCTCCTCATCTGAAGAGCTGGCAGCGCGGTCACTGTCCCATGCCCGGAGGTGATCGGCCCTCAGGCCGCCACCCGTAGGGATGTCCCGGGCCGAGGGGACCTCCTCGGCCGCCCCTCGCCGCCCGTGCCTCCTCGTGCTGCTTCTGCGCCGCTTGCTCTTTGGCGGCGGGTTCCAGGTGTTCGGGTCGGTCGTGGAGGCCGATACCACTGGACTGCCCCTGCTGCCGCCCTTTCCGCCCCCGCCCGGCCCATTGTTGAGCTTCTGTGTGTCGTCATCGGAGCCCGTCGACAGGCGTCTGCGTGACCGAATGTTGTAGTCGGCCGTTGCTAGGGCGTCCGTCTCCGAGTTGGAGCCAAATGGCACCGGGCTCTGGCCACCGGTCGACGATTGGTCCTCCTTAATGGACTGAAAGTAAATCACAGAAAAAAAAGATATATATATATATATATATGAGTTGGTCTCACGAAAATAGGCCAATTGGTGGTCAATTTAAGATGTCGGCGTCGCAATTGTTAAAGTGTAGTACATTTCTTTGTTTCATATTAAATTATCCTAGAAACAAATAGGGTTGTTGTATTTTCTCTACCTTTACATTCAGGATAAATTTAAGAACTTTCTAACACCTCTGTCAATGATAAACTATAATTATGCCGTTCTACGCCAACATCCAACAGTCGACACCAACATCTTTAACAGATGTTGGCATCGCAAGGGCTGATTATCTCTTGGCAGAGAATATATAATCATCCGACTGTATTCTGGTATTTTCTTATTTTGTACCGCAGATGCCCTTTATATATATCACATACATGGCAGTGAGGATTGAAATTGTCTAAGTTAAATATGTAGAATCAATTCTAGATAATTGTTTTGGTTTTGAAAATGTGATGCTTCATCTGACTATGGAGCTTTAAGTGATTGCAATGTCAGGAATATCGCGTCTCTACAAAGTACATGCAATTTTCCTTTTCAATCTAGTAACAATATCAAAGATAGAAATACAGCAAGTGTGATACTACAAAGATTAACAAGTCAAGCAATTAATTGTGAAGCACAACAGTTAAATATAATGAATACTCAGGGATCAAAGTGGTCTCAAAGATTTTTTTTTAAAGAGAAAAAGTGGCAACCAATGGCGGTGAAGGGATAGGAGAGTCATCACACTGACAGAACATTCTCCAAGCAGAGTCTGTGACGAGTAAACTTAGGCATAGTGCTAAGACTGTGCTTAGAGAGTGGTGTTTGAAGCCTGACTTCGGGTAATTTTCCGCTATTCCTTGACAGTGTTAAAGTTGCATAGTCCGATGATGCCTTTGAGCTTCGGCCATTCTTCTGAGATAAATATATTAAATTGATTGTTATAATCTATCTTACTTTAGTTTGTAGTAACTTTTATTTTAAATGGATAACCTTGGGGATATTTGAGGTGCAAGCATGCAAGATTAATTTCGGCAAACATGCCAAAGTTCTGACACCATAGGTTTATGCAGAAACAGGTTCTATTAAATTGACTCAGCATGCCCTTCTAAGTTCTATGCGGCAACAAATGCTTAATAAGTCCACCAGTATCTAAAGCCCCGTTCACATGGCACAACTTTATGCCGATTTAGATGAAGCAAAATAGAGGAAGCGAATTAGTGTCATGTCCACACATGCAGTACTTTTAGCCGGAAATCGATATCTGCGCATGAGCAAGTCCATACTAACCAGCACCAGTTTCGGTTCATCGACGTCACCACGAGAGAGTGTGGGTTCGACCTAGATATGTATTAACTGAATCGTATTGCTTTGGAACGGTCAAAACTTCTGCTGGGCAGTGAAACCCTAAAAATAAATGTTGAAAAAAATATCTGTGCCCAGCTAGCGGTTTCATAGACCAAATTATATAATATGCACTTTTGATCGACCGGAAAATAAACAAAGTAAGGTCTTGACTGCGCATGCGTGTGACGTCCTTAATCCGCCTCAAGTAAGTCGGTTGCGTTCACACATGCCACTTACGTCGATTTAAGCTAAATCGCTTCATCTATACTACCGCATGAGGTGGTATAGATGAACCGATCTAGCTGAATCGATTCAGCCCTAAATCGCTTTAGCGTAGCGTCCACACGGCGAATGTGAAGCGAACTAGACAAGTCGATTTAGATGAAGCGTTTTAACTCGCCACTGTGAACGGGGCTTTAGTTAGATATGTAGAATCAAATATAGGTGGGTGTTTTGATTTTGAAAATTTGATGTTTTCATCGGACTATGCAACTTTAAGCTTATGAGAGATTCTGCGTTTCCACTGAAATGTACTGCTTATATAGGGAGGGGGTTCTCACAGACTGGCAGCGGCCATTGATAGACTGGTAGTTACTCCAGCAGCACTGTCTCCAGCACAGGGCTGCTAAACAACCCTATAGAAAAAGTTTTGGGAAGCTAGGTTAGATATATATGGAAATAACCCTATGAATTTGCAATTTAAAGTCAAATGGAGAGCTTTCTCTGGCCACCATTTTGGTGTTTTGTATTTTCTACCAATTTCTCAAGTCTATGCCAATACAGATAAACATTGCCCATCGGCATCACTACCTCCACAGTTATTTACCACTGAAGCAGTTTTTGCTCAGATTTAAGCAGGGTTGTTATTCACCCCTACCTGGAGTAGGGGACGATTCGGAGGAAGGAAGTGGCAAAAATCCACGAAATGGCTGAGATCTTTCATCCCTAAATGTTTCAGAACAATATCAGCAAAGAAAACCTTCAAGACCACGTGACCACGTGACCGTGTGCTCATCGGTGTGCAACAAAGAGAATGGTTACCTCTAGATTGTTATAACTTTGTATCCGCCCAGAAGGCATCCTCTGGGAAACCCATCAGGAGAAAAGACACCAACAGCCATTAAACAAACATTAATTGTGTTCCAATTACCTTTTTTGGTTTTTGTTGGTCAGTTTGTGTGTGTGTGTGTGGGGGGGGTTCTTTTTATTTAATAAAAAACAAAATAGAAAATGGGGTGGGGGTGACATGGGGGCAGGGAGAGAGCTATGAGAATAAAATACTGTAGTTGTTGATATTTCCTTTAGGGTTGACGTTAACACTTGGGATATTTATATCCTGTTGAAAGATGTTTCTGTACCTGATATTTAGGTGATGACGTCACATTTAGATGTCCATGTAATGATGCGTTAGAAGGTCAAATGGCTATATTGTTGCATATTGGATAATTAGAAATTAAATAAATAAATACTAAAGCAAATCATTTAACATTAGTGATACCTTTGTTAAAATGGTCGATATGTATTATTAATAATACATTTAAGATAGAGCAACGGCTGACTTGTTCCAGTATCAAAATAGTGTGACTGAATGGGATATCAGCTCATGGTGCTGACAGCAGGGCATCCCAATGGGACAGCACTATAAAGCCACCTTCCACAGTTAAAAAGATATGGGTGCCCGCTCTGATATGACCTTAGAGTTGGATGCTGCTACCATTTATTTTCCTTGTTTTATTTAACGACGCCTCTAGAGCACATTGATTTTTATCCATGGCTATTGGACGTCAATCAAACATATGGTATAGTTCTTTTAAGGAAACCTGCTTCCACCACATAGGCTACTCTTTCTGATAAGCAGCAAGGGGTCTTTTATATGCACTTTCCCACAGACAGGACATCACATTTGATGAACCGGTTGTGGACCACTGGTTGGAACGGAAAATAACCCAAACTGCAACTGTGTCCACTGAACAAGATCGATCGGATGACTGACAGTTCACAGGTGGACACGCTACTGCCTGAGCTACGTCCCGCTCCCCTTCTGCTGCTACCAAGTAAAACCCCAATAAATGAAACCAGGCCAGCACCTACCCCAAGATACTTGAGATGGCGTATTTGGTCCAGTGAGGGCCATCGCAGACTACCGTGACCAGAAGTGGTGGTTTGTGGGCTGAAGGTCTGCTGCTCAAGCATCTTCTCCTCCTCCTTCTCCCTCACCACCTTCTCCTCCTCCAACAGTTTGATGACTCCATGCACACTGTCCAACACAATGCGACACAGATCAATAGTACAGCGAAGATGCAGAAAACATATCAGTGTTTAAGAAACTACTAAAAAAATAATGTAACCTAGAAATACAGATGATGTTTAAATAGATTAACACAAAGTGTAGTGAAAGCTGAATTTTGGACTGTTTGAAATCTACAAACAGTCACAAGCCATAAACAAGAAGCAAGAAAACCAAAATTTTTACTAAAACTTATTTAAAAAGATTTGAATCAAATTGGACGAGTGCTGCCCAGCAGTGAAAACAAGTATTAACACACTTATCCGTTATGAGCAGGGTAAATAAATTTAAAAAAACAACCTCAACTATTTCTTCATTCTAAGTTGGTTAGTTGGTTGTTGGAGTTTTACGTCCTGGAAACATCTAAGGTCATAGATGTACCTTGTGTCTTAGATGTACCCATGACTTAAAACTCCAACAACCAACCAAGCTTCATTCTAGGCATTTCAACTTTATAATGTTAGATATAAAAAGAGTAAACTAATTGATCAATACATTTATTGTATATATTATAACACAAATATTATTATCATGAAGCCGATTAACCATGAACTATGAATGTCTCCTCAGTTCATCCTATCTGACACTCCATCAGTCTTCTACTGGTTGCTTCACCATAACTGACATTTCACCAGTTATCTACTGGTTAGGCCTTCTGCCTCACCTGGTGGCGCCACCTTGCTGCGACTTCCTCGCCTGACAATCGCCTCATACCTATCCTAGCTCAATTCCACTGATCAGTCAGTATATACTATCTTTGGAGAGCGTTCCACTGTCTTTGTGACTGTGTTATCATATCCCATGCCACCAATTCCCATTTTCTCTCTGCAATCACTCCTTGCTTTTCTGTTTTATTGGGTTTTATGTCCTAGCAATATATATGGTCATATAAGAATAGGATTCAGACTGACCAAATACTGTCTTGTAATATCATTGGTATTTTGTGAGCGTTAATCGGGGATTATCACAAATTCGGGCCTGGAAAACATTTTAAAACTAATTTCCAAAACAACAAATCTTTTCTATTTTTTTAAATTTGATTTTCAAGTAGGCCCCTACTATCAATAGCCTGGAAAACATTCAAAACAAATTTCCAGAACAACAAAACTTATTACAAATAAAGTTTGATTTTCAAGTACTTTAAAGGGCCTGGAAAACATTTAAAGCAAATTTCCCAAACAATAAAACTGATTAAACAGAAACTTTGATTTTCAAATAGGTATTATCAATGACCTGGAAAACATTTTAAAACTTTTTCCAAAACTTTCTAGATTTTCCAGAAACCCGTAAGGACCCTTGCCCCCCCCCCCCCCCCCCCCCCCCCCCACACACACACACACTCACCCATTGAGCACGGCGAAGACGGTGTTATCGGTGTTGGGCCTGCTCTCACGGGTCTGGCGCTTGCGTATGTAGGAGCGCGTCATCTCCTTTTCAAAGATCTCCATCAGCTGCTGCTGTCGATCCGCATACTGTGGTCCTAGAGTGTGCAGAACATGCGTCATGGCGAGTGGGAAGCAGTAGTTTGTTTGTTGTTGTTTTACGTCCTAGCCACGTCTAAGGTCATGTCAGGACGGGTACCGACTTGTGACAGTGCACTCATGGCGACTTTATAGTTGATAGGTTGGTTTGTTGGAGTCTTACATTCTGGCAACATCTAAGGTCATATCAGGACGGGTACCAACTTGTGACAGTGTGCACTCATGGACATGGCGACTTTATAGTTGATAGGTTGGTTGTTGGAGTCTTACATTCTGGCTAAATCTATGGTCATATCAGGACGGGTACCGACTTGTGACAGTGTGCACTCATGGCGACTTTATAGTTGATAGGTTGGTTTGTTGGAGTCTTACATTCTGGCAACATCTAAGGTCATGTCAGGACGGGTACCGACTTGTGACAGTGTGCACTCATGGTGACTTTACAGTTAACAGGTTGGTTGTTGGGGTTTTACGTCCAGACAACATCTAAGGTCATATCAGGATGGATACTGACTTGTCACAATGTGCACTCATGGCGACTTTATAGTGTTGCCCCACTGGTAGACCAGGCCCCTGGCACCATGACCCAATATCCCACACAGTCTCATTATCCTGATACTGTGCGAAACCAGTCCTTGTCTTAGCCTATTAATGCCGCGTGCCAGGCTAGGTAGCGATAAGTATCAATTATATAAGTCATCGGTTTGACTCGGCCGAGTTTCAAACGCCTGATCTTCCGCACGGGAATCCTGCGCTCTACCGATTCAGCCACCGCGTATGTTATCTCGAAAAGCAACACTTGTTGCGCAGTCTGACTGCTGACATGTTAGCACCTCGTATAGTTTATTAAATCAATTTTATCAATTAATAATACATTCATTTAGAAAGTAGTATGTTATTTACCTTGACAACATACTATATGATTGTGAGATTTTTTTTTTAATTCATGAGTGTCTTGTATGCTTTTGCAATGTAAACATTACGACCAAAGTGATGCTTGAATAAAAAACTAACAATTCTCACTGTGAATATGCCCTACGCTGCCGACACCAATCAATCAAAAAAACCTGGACAGCTTTATCAGAGGGAAAACACATAGTCTAGTACATAAATATTGAGATGTAATTTACAGTCTTGAGGGTAATGTTGATATGCTTTTAACTTATATTTTACTATTTATTATTTCTATGGAATAAGCAATGTATCTGTGTTATTTTTAAATGGGGAAAGCACCTCATAAGTATTGTACTTCTGCTTTCTCCTTTTTCATGTGAAAAAATTACTGATATAAATATCAACTTATGTGTACATTGATCATGTGGAAATAAATATTTTATTATTATTATAGCCCCTATGGGCATGCCCAACTTGTACTTACTGTTGCTCGCCTTCCTCTGGCAGATGTTGGTGACAATCCACCTGAAGAACTGGTAGATGTGACTGAAGACAATGAAGGGCGGCGCCAGGATCGGCTTAGTTTCGTATTCGACGACCAGGAAGTACATTCCATACTTCCAGATCTGGATCGAGTTGGTCTGAACCTCTTCAAACACGTGACTGTAGTGGGGAGTAATAATGAGAACAAAGCTGATGATGATGATGAAGACAGGATAATCATAATGGTATTGTAATAACGATTAAGATTATGATATTGTAGTAACGATCATGATGGTGATATAGCAATCATGATGACAATGAATGTGATGATGATATAACAACGATGATGTATAACAACGATGATATATAACAACGATGATCTAGCAATGCTGTTATAACAATGATGACATAACGATATAACAATGATGATATATAACAACAATGATATATAACAACGATGATATATAACAACAATGATATATAACAACGATGATATATAACAAGGATGATATATAACAAGGATGATCTAGCAATGATATAACAAGGATGACATAACAAGGATGTTATAACAATGATGACATAACGATATAACAATGATGATATATAGCAATGATGATCTAGCAACGATATAACAAGGATGATATAACAATGATGTTATAGCAACGATGATATAACGATGATATTTAACAATGATGAGCTAGCAACGATATAACAATGATGATATACAATGATGTTATAGCAACAATGACATAACGATATAACAACAATGATGTATCAACGATGACATAGCGATATAACAAAGATGATGTAAAAACAATGATGTAACAACGATGACATAACGATATAACAACGATGATGTAACAACGATGATGTAACAACGATGACATAACAACAATGATATAACGACAATGATATAACAATTGCAGTAGGGGTGAAAACAAACCCATTAGAAAAAGTGGCGAAAATTCTCTACAAGCTGGATAAATGTAATGAGCGGATAAATTCTTAATTTATGAATCAAAATATATTTTTCACATATATCTTAATATTTACCTGCTACTTTTGATTTGAAAAATATAATCAAACATGTAGCTTAATGGATTTTAAAAGTTAAATCGACGGCATTCTATGGTCGCCATCTTGTCTTTTTGCAATCTCTCCGATTTCACTAACTCTGTGCTGATTTAAGTACCCATTTGATACTGGAAGCAGGGATTCCACTTCCTGTTCCATAATAAGGCTATTTTCGCCTGTATTTAGACTACATTGTCATTCACCGCTACTGCAACTACTAGGTGAATCTTTTATCTAATCATACAGTAGATGCAAACGCAAACATCAACATAAATATTTTGTTATCACTGCAGCAACACTAATACACTTCGTCAATACGCACAAATGAAACAACAACATAAATAAAGCAAAATCAGTCAAGGTAAAAGTAAGTAAGTAAACATCTAAAGATTTTTCAACATTAAATTGATAAAATCACTGTCATACTGCAACAAAGCAGCATGGCCTAATAGTTAAAGTGTTTCCATCCCAAGATGGTGGGTTCAATTCTTGGCTGAATCAAATATAAGCTGAGTCAAATATAAGATTTAAAGCTGCATAGTCCGTTAAAGAAGGATACTTTCGAAACCTAGATTGCATCCTAGGTATGCACCTTACATATTGGTGCACTCACTAAGCATTTGTTTTTGCATAGAAGGCAAAGTAAATGTAATGGAACATGTCAGTGTCACAGCTGAAGCTTATTATGTCCAGTATTTCGATGTGCATGCTAAAATTATTTGGCATCTTTCACTTTAAATATCAACAAAGTTTAACGTTTAAAATAAAAGTTCCTTCAAACTAAAGGCCCTGTCACACTATGACGTAACGACGTCAGCGTAGGGAGAACGTGATAAACGTTGAACTTCTCGGCGTAGTATGCAAATTTGGGCACAAGTTGAACGTGGATGCAGCGTAGTTGACGAGAGCGTAACGTTGGTAAAGCATAGTGATAGCATCATTCAACGAGAGAGGACAACGTAATTACGCTCACGGAATGTTATGTATGTTATTCTATCGCCAGAACTACGTTACATGACGTTACATACGTCATGACACGGTGGCGAAATGCTGAACGTACGTTGGACGTACGTTCGGCTTACGTTCTTCTGACGTTCCCATTACGCCGTGTGGACGTTTCCACCGGCTTTAATGTGGGTCAATGTAGTGGAACGTAGTGCAACATAGTGAGCAGCGTTTGACTAACGTCCGTCTAACATCATTGACATTCGCCGAACATGTACAGAATGTACGGTGAACCTAAACCCTTACGTTGGAGTTACGTCAAAAGTTTTGAACAGGTTCAAAACCTTGATGCACACCGATGTAACACGACGTAACATGACGTAGCTCGACGTCAGTCTAACGTCATTCTGACGTCATCATAACGTACCCCAACGTATGTCAAGGTAATGACGAAACGTCAGCACGTCAGACTTACGTTGGCTTGTTACGTCGTAGTGTGACAGGGGTATAAAGTAGAATAGATTATAATGATCAAATATATTTATGTAAAGAAACATGCCAGGAACTCAAAGTCATCAGATTATGCAACTTTTAACAAAACTGGTATCTGTCATTGCCTGGTTCTGGGCCTTACTATCATAGGGTGAGGTCTGGGTGGCTCATGATCAGGATAATGTGACTGAGTCGGATATCGTACCGTGGTCTATTAAAGGGGCAGTATTATAAAGCCACTATGAGTGCTTGCACTGTCACATGTCGGTTCCTGCCCTGATATGACCTCAGATGTTACTAGGATATAAAACCCCACTCACTCACTCACCCACCTACTCCCAACCCATAGAGAACTGCATATCACCTTGGAGAAAGCCACATGTTGTAAGGGACCTTGTGGAGCATATTAGTTACTGCCTGTTTGCTACTTACTGTTAAATTGATTTACTGGATATCTGCAAATAAAAGTTAATACAGCATTTCTATTTCCCCAGCCCATTATACGATTAAGGAACTCTTCCATTTATGAAATATTCATATAATTCTTTCCAAGTGCAATCAAGTTGCATATTTTAGTAGGTCAATATTGTCCCTGCTGTATTCGAACATGGGTTAATTCAGAGTGCGAGAACGAACCATGATGCCACCATCTACTGGTAGCAGGGTTCATACACTTGAAGGAAGTAAACAAATTCAAGCATTTCTTAGGAGATTTCCAGGTCACCTTTAACCAAATCCCTGGCCTGTACCAAGCTATAAGTGACCAAATTTATTTTCCAATATTCAACACTATCACTTGGATCTCATGGCCTCATGATTCTCGCATCGTGAGATTTTGGTTAAAAACCAACCAAAAAAAACAAAACTTGTTAGGTATTTATTTTTTATTTTACATAAAATTATCATTTTCAAAGGTTTTCCAGACCACACTCTGATTTTGAAGGGTATTCAAGCACTTGGACACATTACTTTATTTTCCTGGGTTTTCCAGGCGCATGCAAACCCTGTGGTAACTAAGGACGCGGCACTTGGTACCACCTTCTGGATCTTGGGCTACAGACTATACCACTAAAATTGCTAGTTCATTTTTTTTTTTTTTTTTAAAGAAGAAAGAATGGGGCGTTGGAAGAGGTGGGTGGGTGGGAGCAAACTAACTAACACAAGATAATGAGCATGCTCCGGAAAAGCATCAACCATGGATGTAAGCAAAGACAATGTACAACAAGACGCGATACTCAGCGCTTTCATATAAGAATTTCTTAAATAATCCTGTAGTGCTGCCACCCAACGGCAAACAAGGCAATTGGACAGGTCCCCTAGCCCAGCCTGACTGTTGTACCATTGAAACAAGGGGACAGGTTCCCTAGCCCACCCTGACTGCTGTAGTCTCCAATCAAAGACAATGTATGGCAATTATATCAATTATAGTCAATTACCGTATTCTCGTGGGTTAACGCCCTGGACGTTTAAATTGGCAAATCACTCAAGTGGGGAGGGGGGGGGGGGGCACTTACCCACACATGGGCGTTTAAGCAATGGGCATTTACAAAATATTGGCCAAGTGGGGGGTGGGCGTTAAACCACACATGGTCATTTTCATGCGAGAATACGGTATATAATATTATATCATTATTATTCAATAATAGCGACAATTATAGCTGGAGATATACACTGTGTAAATAAAACATTAACAATTATTTGCCATTTAATGCGCACCTTGTTTGCCGTGGGATGGCGCCACTGCATCTGTATTTCACGGGAAAGCGCTGTTCGTGGCGCGTCTTGTCATACATTGGGGGCATTCGACTGGGCCCTTTCTATCCGCAACTTTATGGATGGAATGGATGGAGCCACATACACACATCCGAATCATCGGTATATGAACCCACTTCCGGTCCCAGTGTCGAATAGGAATTTGTTCGGAAATATTTTGATATTCGGATAGAGAGGCCCAGTCGAATGCCCCCATTGTCTTTGGTGTAATGGTAGGTCAGTAAATGAAGTTGTGTGTGGACCTACGTGAAAATTGCGATGAGGAGGTTCAGCAGGAGGACGTTGGCCATAAGCAGGTAGAGAGCGGTGAGGATGGGAACGAGAGCGTTGAACTCAGGACACAGGCTTCCGTTCGGCTTGTACTTGCTGCCGTTGATCCGAGGGGCAGCTTCACACTCGGGGGTGGACCCTGCAACGGGGAGACACTGTCATGCTCAAACCTGTGTCTGCCCCACTCAAACTACAGCCTCTCCGGACACTGTGTGGTGAACACTGCTAGTGGTGCAGTACACAATTAAACCCTATCTACTACTGAGCACTGCCAGTGCTACACTACGATGTTAAACCCTCTTCTACAGGGTACTGCTAGTGGCACACAGCCAAATTAACCCTCTCTACTACTGATCACTGCTAGTGGTGCAGTACCAAATTAAACCCTCTCCAGTACCGAAAACTGATCGTGGTGCACTACCAAATTAAACCGTCTTCATTACTGAATACTGATACACAACCAAATTAAACCCTCTAGATTACTGCACACTGCTAGTGGTACACAACCAAATTAAAGCCTCTCCACTACTAGTGGTACACAACCAAATTAAACCATATCCACTACTGGGCACCACTTCTACACAACCAAATTAAACCCGCTCCAATACTAGACACTGCTAGTGGTATACAACCAAATTAAACCATATCCATTACTGAACACTGATAGTACTACGCTACACAATTAAACCATCTTCATTACTGAATACTGATCACACAACCAAATTAAACCCTCTAGATTACGGCACACTGATAGTGGTACACAACCAAATTAAATCCGCTCCACTACTAGACACTGCTAGTGGTACACAACCAAATTAAACCCTCTCCACTACTGAACAACCAAATTAAACCATCTACATTCTTGAGCACTGCTAGTGGTGTGCAACCAAATTAATCCCATGTCCATTACTGACCACTGCTACATAACCAAATTAATCCATGTCCATTACTGAACACTGCTACATAACCAAATTAATCCATGTCCATTACTGACCACTACTACATAACCAATTAATCCATGTCCATTACTGACCACTGCTACATAACCAAATTAATCCATGTCCATTACTGAACACTGCTACATAACCAAATTAATCCATGTCCATTACTGAACACTGCTACATAACCAAATTAATCCATGTCCATTACTGACCACTGCTACATAACCAAATTAATCCATGTCCATTACTGAACACTGCTACACAACCAAATTAATCCATGTCCATTACTGACCACTGCTACATAACCAAATTAATCCATGTCCATTACTGACCACTGCTACATAACCAAATTAATCCATGTCCATTACTGACCACTGCTACATAACCAAATTAATCCATGTCCATTACTGAACACTGCTACATAACCAAATTAATCCATGTCCATTACTGAACACTGCTACATAACCAAATTAATCCATGTCCATTACTGACCACTGCTACATAACCAAATTAATCCATGTCCATTACTGACCACTGCTACATAACCAAATTAATCCATGTCCATTACTGACCACTGCTACATAACCAAATTAATCCATGTCCATTACTGAACACTGCTACATAACCAAATTAATCCATGTCCATTACTGACCACTGCTAGATAACCAAATTAATCCATGTCCATTACTGACCACTGCTACATAACCAAATTAATCCATGTCCATTACTGACCACTGCTACATAACCAAATTAATCCATGTCCATTACTGAACACTGCTACATAACCAAATTAATCCATGTCCATTACTGACCACTGCTACATAACCAAATTAATCCATGTCCATTACTGACCACTGCTACATAACCAAATTAATCCATGTCCATTACTGACCACTGCTACATAACCAAATTAATCCATGTCCATTACTGACCATTGCTACATAACCAAATTAATCCATGTCCATTACTGACCACTGCTACATAACCAAAATAATCCATGTACATTACTGAACACTGCTACATAACCAAATTAATCCATGTCCATTACTGACCACTGCTACATAACCAAATTAATCCATGTCCATTACTGAACACTGCTACATAACCAAATTAATCCATGTCCATTACTGACCACTGCTACATAACCAAATTAATCCATGTCCATTACTGAACACTTGCTACATAACCAAATTAATCCATGTCCATTACTGACCACTGCTACATAACCAAATTAATCCATGTCCATTACTGAACACTGCTACATAACCAAATTAATCCATGTCCATTACTGACCACTGCTACATAACCAAATTAATCCATGTCCATTACTGACCACTGCTACATAACCAAATTAATCCATGTCCATTACTGACCACTGCTACATAACCAAATTAATCCATGTCCATTACTGAACACTGCTACATAACCAAATTAATCCATGTCCATTACTGACCACTGCTACATAACTTGGCATGATTACACTTAAAATATCCCATATGTTAGTCATTGTAAATCAGGTACTTCACGCTAAAGTAAGGTAGATTATAACATTCAACCTAAAATTTTGAAGTGAGGCAAGAGGCTGGCGGTGCCGAGGTCGGGAGCGGAGAGAGTGCCCAGGCCAGGGCTTGCTCAGAGTCATGGTGGTGGATAGATGGGGGGGGGGGGCCCAGGAGGGGGCCCCCCGGAAACATTATGGTCTATTCTTTATTTATATTCACATAATCACTTATATAGCACATATATATATATATACATTATATATATTTATATGTGCTGTATAATGTATTGTGGGAATAAGGACAATATCTATCTTCAGTTCCCTATATTATACTATACTCACTATATCCTATCTACTGGCCTTGTGTAGTTACAGTATTGGCCACACTGGCGCCACCTGTGAGGGGCTCTAACCACTGCATGCCAGCTGCGTCTGGCCGTTATCGCCTATAGACCCGTTTGGCCGGTGCAACTCCGCGGTATGAGTTGGGGATAAAAAGACCCAAACTACTTTATTAAAAAATTAATTCTCCGGCCTAGTGGAGGGCGAGGCCTCATGCAGGAGGCAGAGAGGTGCATGCTGGTACCCGTCCCCACCCCGGGGAGGGGCGGGGGTTGTGCAACCCACACCAGATCTTATTACATGCGATAACGGGTTTATCACTATCCACATATATATATATATATATATATATATATATCTCAGAATGACAGAAATTCAAAAGCATCGGACTAGGCAACTTCAACGCAATCATTCTCACCTTCGATTTCATCGAGGAAGAGTTCGCCTGATATTTGCCAGGTCGGGTAGTAGAGGATGTCCTTGAAGATGGATGGGGTGAAGTCGCGTATCGGGTACATGACGGCATTGATGGAAATCCCGTACGCAAGCAGGAACACCATCATGATGGTGATGTAAAGCAGCAGCTGAACCATCTGTCAGCAGTAATTGGGTTTTATTAACTGGCTACATCTGAGGTCACATCAGGATGAGGCATTTGCATGTTAGTTCCGGGGCTCATGATTTTGTTTGATGGATTATTTTGTTTATAAGGGCCAGTGGGAAGACAACCATTAATGGTTACACTGTTCCTGCAATTTCTATTGATAGCAGAATAGTATATGTTTGTGGAATAATGAATAGAAATTGTGAATAAAAAATGTCTTAAAAAAAGAAAAATGTCTAGATAAAAGATTCACCCCGTACTTGCAGTAGGGGTGAATGACCACGTAGTCTAAATACGGGCGAATATTACTTTTGTATGGAACAGGAAGTGGAATTCCTAGTTCCAGTGTCGAATGGCTACTTATATCGGCACAGCATTGGTGAAATGGTAGAGAATGCAAAAAGACAAGATGCTGACCACAGAATGTGGTCGATTTGACTTATAAAGTCTATTAAACTACATGTTGTATTACATTTTTCAAATCAAAAGTAGCAAGTAAATATTAAGATATGTGTGAAGAATATATTTTGCTTCTTAAATTAAGAATTTATCTTCTCTTTTTCATTTACCTAGCATGTTGATACTTTTCACCAGCTTTTATATAGGGTTGTTCTTCACCTCTACTCACGCTACTCCCGTACGGGGTGAATCTTGTATCTAGATAAGGCACTTATTTGTGACAGCGATCACTCATGTCAGCTGCCCCGACACCAAGATTTAATATCCCACTCAGTCATAATATCCTGAGCCAATCCGTAAATCCGCCCGCCAGACAAGGTTTGCGACAATGATAACATTTTATAAGTCTTTGGTTTGTTTGACTAGGCTGGGGATCGAACCTATGACCTTGCACACATGACGCGAGCCCCATATCCACTCACCCATCCCGTCAGCTTTCCTCATAGTAATATAGTAATATTCATTGCAATTTACCCGGTGGCCTGTCTGGTCTGATAAAACCAATATCAGACTGGCTTGTCCAATATCACTATTGAGTATTTTATTATGGCCATAGAAACGATATATCCTTGATCCCTCACATTCAATTAGCCATGTTTTGTAAACATGCACACTGCATAGTTTAGAAATAGCTACTGAATCGCACTACTGAGAATAGCCATGGGTAATGGTCCTGAACAGATAAAATACTAATTATTGTCTCCAATCTTTGTGTGTGAATAATATACTGCATATACGCGAATATAAGTCGACTTCGAGTGTAAGTCGAGGAGAATCTTTGAAGGAAATATCTGGAATTAGGCCTAACCCGACAATAGTTCTAGCTTAATTTTATTTACTGACAAATTAAATTTCATTCATAAATATGCACAGATATTCAACAAGAGGCAACACCACTGGTCACTCAAAATATTTAAAAGTCAGCCTCGTCATCAGAATCCTCCAGTAACTGCAATACCAGCTCATGACTAAGAGCATCACTGTAATATTCATCACCAGCATCAATGTCAATGTCCTCAGAGTCATCATCACTTATTGAGTTAGACCCATTTTGCCACAAGATGTCGTCCTGAGTTCAATCCATGCTCCCTTGGGGGGTACCGTGAGTATAAGATGACCGCAGAATAGATTTCTTTGGTGGTAAATTTCCTCTACATATATAGTATAGTTATACAAAGCTTACCTGGGTACAGATGATGGATAACTGTTGTTTTCCTGAGGTACTAGCCTCGGATCGTCATGGGCTAGGGAGAAGGAAGCACATCCGGTTCCAGCAATCTTTACCTACTTATTCAGGATAAAAATGATCTTAAACTTATATGGATACTTCAATGTTTTCGTTTTGGCACAAGCAAACGTAATAGTCGTGGCAGGGTTGGGTGGGCGGGCCCTAGCCCATGACTATCCGAGGCCTGTACCTCGGGAAAACAACAGTTATCCATCATCTGTACCCAGGTAAGATTCATATAACTATACTATTTTACCTCGGTACTAAGCCTCTGGCTACTCGTAGCCCAGGGAGACCTTTACGTAACCTCATTTTTATCCTTTCTTATTTCTTTGTAAAACATGTTAGTTTCAAACAATATACAATTTGTACTTCTCACCTTCTTGTCAGTTGGTGAGTAAGCGAGTCGCTAGGCCGCTTGACTTCTCTAGTTGTTTGTTGTAATGTTTTGCAAACGATCTAGCCGTCTTCCAGCCTGCATGGGCCAGGATTCTCTTCACTGAGATTCCTAGTTGTCTTGCTTTCGAGACCATGGCCCCCTCTTGTTGAATGGGATGCATAACGTCCAGTATTGACCCCTAACTTAAATCCTAATTGTTTAATAGATAAATGTTTATTACTAGGCCATGCCTTGAACAACGTAAATACCACCGTCACGTCCCAAAATCTATTATATTTTGGTTTTGGTGGGTTTCTTTCATAAACCGATCTTAAAAACCAATGTACAACTTGGTGTTTCCCAACTGTTTCTCCAACTATTCTTGGTAGAACAATCGATAGCTCACATCTTGCTGCGTTAATTGAACCATATCCTAATCCTTCATCTTCTCGCATTCTTAGAAAACAAACTAGCTGAGCTATTGTAGGCTTCAATGGCTTCACTTTCTTAATCAAACAATGAAGTCCCCATTTCTTCAAATAACTTGTGTACAGTTTAATACTGCCTTTCCTCCAGGGATGTGAAATCAGCCTTTGTTGTGTAATTTTGTTGAGCCCAAATTGCTCCAAATATTTGTTCAGAAAAGGAATGCTAACAGGGGTGTCATTGACACGGCTCCATGTGTTGTCAGCAGACCTTGATATTGTAAATCTTTCCTTGCTCGTGGGAACCTGAGCGTGTCTCTCACTCCCAATGCCAGTGCCGCCAGCCATGGCTGTGTGTCCCATTCCGGTACCACCAGAATTGTGTGTGATTGATCCATTCTGATCTTTTTGGCCACTTTGCTGATAATGTGAATGGTGGGAATATATAATAACAATTATTATTACAAACCAAAGAATAGCAATCCACTCACCAAGCATCTGGCTCTGGATGCCAAGATACATATTTGGAAATCTTTTTGTTGTTTCGTGATGCAAACAAATCCACTTGTGGTGTTCCCCATTTAAGACAAATGTGTTCAAAAATGCTTTGACTCAATGACCACTCTAAATGTTCATGAAAATGGTGGCTTTTCCTATCTGCTAATGTATTCTGACTGCCTGGGATATACGCCACTGTTAACCATATCTCATGTTTTTGAGCCCAGTTCCAAATTAATTTGGCTACCTTGTTACAGGGTTTGGACCTGGTGCCCCCCCCCCATATTATGAATGTAAGCCATCACTGTAGTGTTATCTGTTAACACCCTAACATGAAACCTCGGTATGTGCACCAAGCTGCATAACCCTAGATAAATCGCTCTAAGTTCCAACACATTAATATGATCAGAGATTTCGTCCTCCAACCAGCGTCCACCATTTGCTTGTTGTCCCCTATCAGCACCCCATCCTTCTAACGATGCATCTGTCTTAACAATGGTGTTGGGTTCACCCATTCTAATGGGGTTAGGAGAAGAATTAATGTGTGCATACCACCACATAATATCTTCCACACCGTCTGGTGAAATAGTCATCTTACATTCAAAATTACCTTTAGTGTGAGCTAATGCTAAGTTCTTATCTATCTCTAGCAACTTAATATGAGCTTTCCCATATAGAATAGCTGGAGCATAAGCTATCATGATGCCTATCAGTACTGCAACCTGCCTAATCTTTGGCCTAGTTAACTCCAGAAATTGGTCTGCCGTAGTCACAAACTTATCTAGTTTTTGTTGTGTTAGTGAAACTGTCATTTCCTTTGTGTCTACAACAAAGCCCAAACATTTCAATGTCTTTGTTGGAATGAAAACAGATTTTTTGGTATGTATATAAAACCACAATTTAGTGAATGTGTCACATAAATCATCAACTGCCGTTTGACACTGTGTTTGTGTTTGAGCTACAATAAACAAATCATCAATGTAAGGAAACATAATATGTCCTTTTCTAGCCATATGCGAAAGAATTGGTTTCAATAATTTCGTAAACAAATGTAGTGCACACACTAATCCGTTTGGCATACATGTAAACTCATAGAGCTGATCATTCCAACAAAAGCGAAGAAATTTTCTGTCTGGTTTGTAAATAGGAACTGTATAATACGCATCCCTGAGACTAACACTAGCAAGCCAGGAGTCTTGTGTAACCAAGTCCCTAGCCATTTCCAGAGAAAACATTTTAAAATGTGTATATTGGACTAATTTATTTAACTTAAGCTGTGTTTACACGGGCAATTCCAAACCGATTTAAGACAAAGCGATTTATATGAATCGATTTAGTGGCGCGTTTACACGCACCGAGTTTGAAGGCGGAAATCGATATCTGCGCATGAGCAAGTCCATACGAACCAGTGCCAGTTTCGGTTAGTCGACGTCGCCAGTAGAGTGGGTTCGACCGAGATCTGTATGGACTGAATCATATTGGTTTGGAACGGTCAAAACTTCTGCTGGGCAGTGAAACCCTAAAAATAAATGATGAAAAAAATATCTGTCCACAGCTAGCGGTTTCATAGACTAAATTCTATTATATGCGCTTTTGATCGACTGGAAAGTCAACAAACTAAGGTCTCGACTGCGCATGCATGTGACGCGCTTAAGCTAGATCGCTTCATCTATACTACCTCGCAAGGTGGTTTACATATACCGATTTATATGAATCAATTCAGCCCTAAAACGCCATAGCGTCGCGTTTACACGCCAAATGTAAATCGATCTAGACACTGGTTTTATATGAAGCGTTTTAACTCGCCTGTGTAAACACGGCTTAAGTTAAGTCCAAAATCATTCTAATATCCCCATTTGGTTTGGGCCTAGAAAAAATATTAGAAATAAATTCACCCGCTACATGAAGGACTGGCTCAATAATTCCTTTGTCACAAAACTTGAGAACCTGTTCATTTAACGCGTCTCTCTCAATACTATCAAAACGGTATGGAAAAGGAATCCCTTTCTGTACTGGCTGTTCCATTAATAGAATTCTTACTCCCTCAACAATACTAAGTACCATGAGATTATCAGTAATTTCTCTCCATTCACTCAAATAATTTTTAATGTTTCCTGCCTCAAAAATGCTTACATGAGTTTGTGTGGAGATGGGAGTTTGAATGGAAACTTCTACTTGTTCCCTGGGCGAGGGAACGGCTTCTGTGGAGTGAACTCCCTCTTGAACGGCCTGTTCATGTCGTTCGGAGGACTGTCGCTGTCCCTGTCCTCTGGACTGGTAGCCATACCCCGTCCCCGACTGGCCTCCTCGTCTGGTTAGCCGGTTCCAAAAATCCTGCCTGGCTTTCTTGAACCGTGCAGAATTGCCATCACTAGCCTTCTTCTTATCAGCATCCATGTGTTCTCCACACTTGCTGCCTGTCTCCACCTGTTTGAACAGATATTAGAGTTGTCCACCAAACATTTTGGATTTATCCACCGGCTTCCTCTTAATCGGCTTGGGAGGAAGAAACAGCATATACTCCTTCCTGTCGTTGTCCACTACTTTCTTGGACTTAGCTACCTCCTTTTCTGCATCAGTGCAGACTGCCTTGAAGATGTTCTCAAAACAACTGTACAAGAGGAAATTGCTTGCCGCAGTCAACAAAGCAATTCCTCCATCCATCTGGCTGCACAGCGAGGAGAACTTGTTCTCGGCCTGCATGCGATTCGCAACAGGTGCAATCACCGTCAACGCTCCTAACACTGCCTTGTGGACAGTGTGGAGCACCCCCTCAAATTTCTTTCGATCCTCACTGAGCTTGACATCACTGTCCATCTCTTTGACCACCGAGTCTGGAATCCCTTTGATCCCCATGAACTTTTCTCCCAGCTTAGTAATCACCTCCGCTGGTTTGAAGGTATTAAAGTGGCCTTTTATCATCTCACGCATCATGGTAGTGGTGAGAACCTTCTTGGCCTTCTCTTGTCGGCATTTCTTGCAGACCTTCCCTCCGATCTTAGCTTACTTCCCTGTACGCTGAGTGTACGAGTCTGACTCTGTCGTCGACAAGTCAGACGAAGAGTCTGAAGAAGAATCCTTCTTACTCTTCTTTTTCTTATTCTTCTTTCTCTTCATCATGGGCTTCTTTTGTGCCCGGGTATACTCGTCCCCATCTGACGAACTCACTCCTCGCTTAGAGTGTTTCCTCTTTCTGACTGGGATCCTTTCCAGTAAGGAATCATCCTCTGAAGAATCTTCTCCAGAGAAATCCTCCCACTCAGAATCTTCTGATTCCTGGATCTTCTTCTTCGTCTTGCGACGTGATCTTCCCGGGAGCATTTCATCCAGTTTAGTTTTGAGAAGGCGTGTCAAATGTCATCAGAGGCTGCTTGATCAGGCGACCCTTGGACCTGCGGTTGCGGTGACGGCTCTTCATCATCCGTAATCCGACTGGGAGCCTCCGTCTTACTATGCTTCGTAGCCATTGGAACCCTAAAACAAACAAAAAAAGAAAGTTAGGGAATGCTCAACCAAAATGTCACAATGGGGTAAACAAAGCCCAAATTATGCATCTACTGGTGTTGAAAAACGTGTTTAAACCGTTTCAACACAGGCGTGGGAAAGAAATGTGAGTGTTGTAGGTTAATGACACTGAAACCAAAACCATACGAGGGGTAGGGACCAGTGTATCGGTAACCTCCCACACTCTCTATCCTGTACACTTCTCCCTCCTGTGGCGCAATATGCCAACAAGTTGGAGAAAATGCTACGAAAATCGGAGGTACGCCTAATAACACAATTTGGGTAATCTAAAAAGAAACCGAGGAATAAATCCTGACGATGTATGGCTCCAACCACACATCTCTCCGTTCGGCAACGAGCAGCAAAAAGTAACAAAGAACAATGGCGACATTGTTATCTTGATAAATCAAGAATCATAAACCATCAATAAAAGGTTTAAAACTCTTCAAAAAGTTTCAAAACTTAATAAAAAAGCAGCGGTAACGAACAATCCATCGTAAATGGCATCAAATAACCAATACTTACTCGTTAGTCTGTCGTTTCAAGTAGAAAACTGCCGCAGCAACTCAACAAACGTCCTCCCGTTGTGAGTTGATTATGCTAATTGCTGGACCCTGATGTGCTTCCTTCTCCTGGGCTATGAGTAGCCAGAGGCTTAGTACCGATGTAAAATTCGAGAATATACGGTAAATAATATTTGAATGCACTTACCATTTTTGTGATCATGACGAGTTTGGGCCCGAGGTATGAGCTGGCAGAGTAGAACTGTAGCAGGCGAATCCAGATGAAGATGCAGTTTATCGCATAGAAAGTCTTAGCAATGATAAACAAGTGTGGAAAACACCTCAGGATCACCCCGGCAAGTGCACAGATGAGAACCAGGAGATCTATCCGGTTGAAGAAGGAGAATTTCCACCAATCGGATATGCGCTCCGTCAGACTGGCTGACTGCGAGTCAAACAGCATCTGCAATATTTAAAAAAAGGGGACATTTTTTTAATTGGAGTGTATTTATTTAAGTGTATTAGCATGTGCCATGTGCTTCTCGCGGGTTTGTTTTGCTCTGATGCATCCCACAATGCACCGCGCCGCTGGAACCATGATGTAGTTTATTGCTTTAGTTTCAACAAATTTGATGATTTCAGGTTTGTTTGTTGTTGTTTTACGTCCTAGCAACATCTAAGGTCATGTCCGGAAGGGTACTGACTTGTGACAGTGTGCGCTCATGGCAACTTTGTAGCACTGCCCCATGGGGAGACCAGGCTGCCAGCATCATGACCTGATATCCCACTTAGTCACATTATCCTGACACTGAGCCAACCAGCCCTTGCCGTATCCTATTAATGCGAACACCTGGCTAGAAAGCGACAAGTATAAATTTTTCAGTCATCAATTTGACTTGACCAGGGTTCGAACCCACGAAACCCATGGGTTCGGATCCCCCAATCTCACAAAACAGGAGACGGACGCTCAACTCACTCGGCCAGCCCGCCTGGTCTGATGATTCCATTTGAATACACAACTGTGACCTGGCGTACCTCACGCAGCTCCTCCAGTAGGAAAGTGCACATCCACAGGAGCACCACGTACTCCAGGGGACGCACCTCCGGGCGGAACTCGAAGAGGATCATCCACGAGTACAGGAACAGGAACACGAAGTACATCATCTGAAGGAAGAGCAACAACCAGTCAAGTCTTACTGTCATTTTATTGACGTTGCATACTCCGATGGTTTTGACTTTCTGTCATTTTTCTGAAATAAATACTTCTTTTTTTTGTGATAAATTTATTTACCTTGCTCATAATGGATCAATGTTTTAACACTTATTTTCACCGCTTGGCAGCACTAGTCCGCACTGATCCAATTTGATTCAACTCTTTTGAATTTTGTTTTAGTAATAATTTAGTTTTCTTGCTTCTTGTTTATGGCTTGCAACTGTTTAAAATGATGTTATAATCTACCTTACTTTAGTTTGAAGTAACTTTTATTTTAAATGGCGGTACCAGGGTCGTGCCGGGCTGTCGACGCATCAGCGCCGATTTGGCGCCATAGCGCCGACCACCCGGTGAGCGCGGCATTGCATATTTTGACGTCGCTAGGTCGGCGCCAGATCGGCGGCAACTCGCCAACCAAGGGGGTCGGTGACCTGCCAGCGCCAGGGCGGCGCCATGTTGCCAACCACTTTTTAATGGTGCCGACCAAACTGGTCGCAAGGAGGTTGCAAGTGCAGCAGCTGCATCCTCCTTGCTTCCAAAATTTCCGAAATGGATGCCGGGAGATTGGCGTCCTCGCGGCGCCAGCACTTAAGGAGGGCATAAGGAGGGCGCAATAGGACGTTTTGACATCGTGAATCGATCGTAAGCAAATGCAGGCCTCATCTGACTGGGGTATATGTGTGTTGGTTTTGGCAATTTTATGCTTTCATCTTGAAATGGGGCAAATGAAGTTCAAGACTTTTCAAGACTTTTCAAGACTTTCCAGGCCCCGTAAGGACCCTGAATTCACTATTCACAATATGATTGGTTGGTTGTAGAAGCTTTACATCCTGGCAACATCTAAGGTCATATCAGGATGGGTACCGACTTGTGACAGTGCGCACTCATGGCAATTTTATAGTGCTGCCCCACTGGGACACCAGGCCGCCAGTACCATGACATGATGTCCCACTAAGTCACATTATCCTGACACCGAGCCAACCTGTCCTTGCCCTATCCTAATAATGGCGAGTGTCTGGCTAGGAAGCGACAAGTACCAATTTGATAAGTCAGTGGTTTGACTCGACCAGGGTTCAAACCAACGGGTTCAAATCCCACGATCTCCCGAAACGGGAGACGGACTCTCAACTCATTCAGCCATCCCATCTGGTATTCACAATATGAAAGCACCACTTACCACGTTAGCGCTGAACTTGACGCAGGGCGCGGAGTAGAAGCTATGGACCTTTTTCCATGCAGTCAGGCGTTCTGCGTTGACTTCGCTTTTGTGGAAACGCACCAGGCACCAAATGAGGGGGAAGAAGATGATTGACAGGCCGGTCTGAAGATAATAATGCACTGCTATGTTAGAACAGGAAGACCAATAACAACACACTGCTATAGTCCAACTGGAAGACAAATAACAATGCATTGCTATACAGTCTAACAGGAAGACCAATAACAACGCACTGCTATAGTTAAAACAGGAAGGCCAATAACAATGCACTGCTATAGTTAAACCGGAAGACCAATAACAACGCACTGCTATAGTCAAACAGGAAGACCAAAAACAATGCACTGCTATTGTCAAACAGGAAGGCCAATAAAAACGCACTGCTATAGTCAAACAGGAGGACCAATAACAATACACTGCTACAGTCAAACAGGAAGGCCAATAACAATGCACTGCTATAGTCAAACAGGAAGGCCGATAACAATACACTGCTACAGTCAAACAGGAAGGCCAATAACAATGCACTGCTATAGTCAAACAGGAAGACCAATAACAATACACTGATACATCAAAAAGCTAGACCAATAACCATGCACTGCTACAGTTAAACAGGAAGACCAATAACAATGCACTGCTATAGTCAAACAGGAAGACCAATAACAACACACTGCTATAGTTATACAGGAAGACCAATAACAATTAACTGCTATAGTCAAACAGGAAGACCAATAACAATGCACTGATATAGTTATACAGGAAGACCAATAACAATGCATGGCTATTGTCAGACCAGAAGACCAATAAAAATGCACTGATATAGCCAAACAGGAACACCAGTAAGAATGGACTGATATAGTCAAACAGGAAGACCAATAACAATGCACTGATATAGTCAAACAGGAAGACCAATAAAAATGCACTGCTATAGTCAAACAGGAGGACCAATAACAATACACTGCTACAGTCAAACAGGAAGGCCAATAACAATGCACTGCTATAGTCAAACAGGAAGACCAATAACAATACACTGATACATCAAAAAGCTAGACCAATAACCATGCACTGCTACAGTTAAACAGGAAGACCAATAACAATGCACTGCTATAGTCAAACAGGAAGACCAATAACAACACACTGCTATAGTTATACAGGAAGACCAATAACAATTAACTGCTATAGTCAAACAGGAAGACCAATAACAATGCACTGATATAGTTATACAGGAAGACCAATAACAATGCATGGCTATTCTCAAACCAGAAGACCAATAAAAATGCACTGATATAGCCAAACAGGAACACCAGTAAGAATGGACTGATATAGTCAAACAGGAAGACCAATAACAATGCACTGATATAGTCAAACAGGAAGACCAATAAAAATGCACTGCTATAGTCAAACCAGAAGACTAATAAAAATGCACTGATATAGCCAAACAGGAACACCAGTAAGAATGGACTGATATAGTCAAACAGGAAGACCAATAACAATGCACTGCTATAGTTAAACAGGAAGACCAATAACAATGCACTGCTATAGTCAAACCCGAAGACCAATAAAAATGCACTGCTATAGCCAAACAGGAAGACCAGTAAGAATGGACTGCTATAGTCAAACAGGAAGACCAATAACAATGCACTGCTATCTTCAAACAGGAAGGACAATAACAACAAACTGCTATAGTTAAACAGGAAGACCAATAATAATGCACTGCTATAGTCAAACAGGAAGACCAATAAAAACGCACTGCAATAGTCAAACAGGAAGGCCAATAAAAACGCACTGCTATAGTTAAACAGGAAGGCCAATAACAACGCACTGCTACTGTAAAACAGGAAGACCAATAACAATGCACTGCAATAGTTAAACGGGAAGACCAATAACAACGCACTTGTAAAATATTCCGATAATGAAGCATTGGTGGTAGAATGCAAATGTTCTAATTGTGAAACAGGTATATAGGGCCAAGTGCATATGTTTATGTAGTTGCTGGTGGTGCTTGATTCATTTGTAAATAGTCATTGTGTATTAGTAGATAGTGTGTAAGGGGCATCAGAGCTCTACCCACTACCCCCTCCCCCCTCTGCTAGTCACGGATCACCACACACTCAGCTCAGTGCAGGTGGTGGCCAGGGAGCCACACCTCATGGTGGTGTTGGGCAGATCACTGTAACCATGGGAACTAGAAATGCTTATTTTTCATTGGTAGAGCTTCAGATGCTTGATTCTCAGTGGGAGAATGTGGTCAGTTGATACACTATGCTGGATCCATGTACCATATAAATAATAAACCTGAGGGCTTGGCTCTCTCTCTTCTTTCACTCTTTATACTCTTCCTTTCTATTTGCCTGTATAGATTTCAGCCTAGCCTGCCTACACAAGCACATATCCGAGCCGTGGACTTTACATTATGGTGTAGTCAAACAGGAAGGCCAATAACAATGCACTGCTATAATCAAACCGGAAGACCAATAAAAACGCACTGCTATAGTTAAACAGGAAGGCCAATAACAACACACTGCTATAGTCAAACAGGAAGACCAATAACAATGCACTGCTACAGTCAAACAGGAAAACCAATAACAACACACTGCTATAGTTAAACGGGAAGACCAATAAAAATGCACCAATATAGTCAAACAGGAAGACCAGTAACAATGCACTGGTATAGTCAAACAGGAAGGCCAATAACAATGCACTGCTATAGGCAAACAGGAAGGCCAACAACAATGCACTGCTATAGTCAAACAGGAAGACCAATAGCAACAGACCGCTATAATAAAACAGGAAGACCAATAAGAATGCACTGCTACAGTCAAACAGGAAGACCAATAACAATGCACTGCTATACTAAGACAGGAAGACCAATAACAGCACACTGCTAGAGTTAAACAGGAAGACTAATAAGAACGCACTGCTATGGTTAAACAGGAAGACCAATAACAATGCACTGCTACAGTTAAACAGGAAGGCCAATAACAACACACAGCTATAGTCAAACAGGAAGACCAATAGCAAGACACTGCTATAGTCAAACAGGAAGACCAATAACAACTCACTGCTATAGTCAAACAGGAAGGCCAATAACAATGCACTGCTATAGTAAAACAGGAAGACCAATAACAACACACTGCTATAGTTAAACAGAAAGACCAGTAACAATGCACTGCTATAGTTAAACAGAAAGACCAATAACAATGCACTGCTATAGTTAAACAGGAAGGCCAATAACAATGCACTGCTATAGTAAAACAGGAAGACCAATAACAACACACTGCTATAGTTAAACAGAAAGACCAGAAACAATGCACTGCTATAGTTAAACAGAAAGACCAGTAACAATGCACTGCTATAGTTAAACAGGAAGGCCAATAACAATGCACTGCTATAGTAAAACAGGAAGACCAATAACAACGCACTTTTATAGTTAAACCGGAAGGCCAATAACAACACACTGCAATAGTCAAACAGGAAAACCAATAACAATGTACTGCTACAGTCAAACAGGAAGGCCAATAACAACGCACTGCTATAGTAAAACAGGAAGACCAATAACAACACACTGCTATAGTTAAACAGAAAGACCAGTAACAATGCACTGATATAGTTAAACAGAAAGACCAATAACAACACACTGCTATACTTAATCAGGAAGGCCAATAACAATGCACTGCTATAGTAAAACAGGAAGACCAATAACAACGCACTGCTATAGTTAATCCGGAAGGCCAATAACAACACACTGCTATAGTGAAACAGGAAGGCCAATAACAACATGCTGCTATAGTAAAACAGGAAGACGAATAACAACGCACTGCTATCGTTAAACAGAAAGACCAGTAACAACGCACTGCTATAGTTAAACAAAAAGACCAATAACAATGCACTGCTATAGTTAAACAGGAAGGCCAATAACAATGCACTGCTATAGTAAAACAGGAAGGCCAATAACAACGCACTGCTATAGTTAAACCGGAAGACCAATAACAACGCACTGCTATAGTCAAACAGGAAGACCAATAACAGCATTTCTGAAAGTAGCGATACACCATTATGTTAAAATAAGGAAGCTAATCTGAAAGTAGCAACCATCTACCTGTTAGGGTAGTTTAAGAAGGACAGTCTGAAAGTATATTTTTAAATTGTTGCATAAGCTATTTTCTATAACTATCAGTATGAACTTTAATTTAATGTAATATTTGCTGCACAGCTGGAAGATCACTCCTTGGAGAAGCGATGCAGTTGACCTTACTACATGTTTGCGGTTAAATAAAACGCAACTGAACTCAAACTATTTGGTCCCGAGAATGCTCACACATATCGACAGGATCTCTTTAGTATATCCCTCGACCAGACTGGATGGCCGGATGAGTTGAGCGTCCGTCTCCCGTTTTGGTAGGTCGTGGGATTCGAACCCGTGTGTTCGAACCATAGTCGAGTCAAACCAATGACTTAAAAATTGATACATGATACTTCCTAGCCTGGCAGTCAGCATTATTAGGATAGGGAAAGGACTGGTTGGCTCAGTGTCAGGATAATGTGACTGAGTGGGAAATCAGGTCATGGTGCTGACGGCCTGGTCTCTGAGTGAAGCAGCACTATAAAGTTACCATGAGTGCACACTGTCACAAGTCAGTATCCGTCCTCAAAAGACCTTAGATGTTGCCAGGACGTAAAACTCACTAATTCCTTTGTTTTAGCAGAGTTACAACAATCTGAAATTGTATTTACTTTGAACAGGCTCGATGAGATGCCACGTTTCCACATTATATCCAGGATGTTCTGACAGCACACTGTAGATAAAAACTCCTGAAGCAAAAGAGTAAATATGTTTCATTTAAAGGAACAATTAAAATATATATAATGGGGAGGGGAGGTGTGTCATTGAAGTCTTGAACTCAATTTTTTTTTTTTTTAAACATTCAACATGGCAATATATTATTATACATAGAAAATGAGCAAATATTCAGTTAAAGCTACACCTTTGCATGGTTAGAAGCCGAGAGTTTGGAATATCTGATGAGCTAAAGAAAATTAGAACAAAAGATTAATGTGATACATATCTTAATAGGCCAGTATTAATGCTAGTGGAGCAGTTGCTGTCTGGTTAGTTCCATGGATCCTCACTAGGCGAAACTGGCGCTCCCCTCAATTTTGTCCCTTTACGATCGACTAGCTGGCGCCACCCCTCCCCCCCCCCCCCCCCCCAACACATGCTTAACTCAAGCTACTTGTGTCTCCTCAATACCAGATTTTTACCGGTAGAAAAAGGTGTCAATTAAAGTTGCATACTCCAATGGTTTTGACGTTATGTCATTTTTCTGAGATAAATAGATTAAATTGATTGTTATAATCTACTTTATTTTAGTTTGAAGTAACTTTTATTTTAAATGGATAATTCTTTAGATATTTGAAATCGAAACATGTAAAATTAGTTTTGGAAAGCATGCCAAAGCTCTGACAGCATAGGTTTCAGCAGTAACAGGTTCTATTAAATTGTCTCAGTATTCCCTTCTATGTGGCGACAAATGCCTAATAAGTGCATCAATATCTAAGTTAAATACATAAAGTCTATATAATTATTTTGGTTTTGAAAAGTTGATGCTTCATCGGATAATGCAGCTTTAACAATCTTGTGACACTGCTATTTTGTAAATGGTAGCAACCACTGGTCCACAACTGGTTCATCAAAGGCTGTGGTATGTGCTCTCCTGTCTGTGGGAAAGTGCATATAAAATACCCATTGCTGCTTATTGGAACGAGTACCTATGTGGCGGCAGCAGATTTGCTCCAAAGAAATATGTCAGAATGACCATATGTTTGACATCCAATAGCTGATGATAAAAATCAATGCGCTCTAGAGGCATCGTTAAATAAAACAAACTTTTTTTTGTAAATGGTAGCCTACCTTATCGTCAGCTGTTGCTGCCATCTGGAGACAGTTTATGCCACCCCAAGTCTCGTACTTACGGCGAACCAATATGGCCGCCTTCTCGGGATCAGTGTTCTGACATTCGTCAAGAACCTTGATCGCCAGTTGCTCAAATTCTCTAGAAATAATACAAGAACATTTTGATATGATAAGAAATGTGTTTTATTCTTTACTTTTATAGAAACAATACACAATGAGGAGATGTGCACGCGAGTATAATTAACTACACAGAACTATGAAATATAATGGACAGACAAAGGATTGTTCATGTTATATATAAGTACCATGGGCAATTCACAGGGGGAAGTAGATCAAAGATTCACCCCGGACTACAGGACCGGGGTGATAACCAACCCTATATAAAAGCTGGTGAAAAATGGTGAAAGTGAATTCTACAATCAAAGAAGCAAAATATATTATTCACCTACCTGGATGTATTTACCCTAATGCTAGGTACACACCTACCGTTTTTCCGCACCCACCTACCGTATACGATCAAAAACTCCCCAAAGGTTGTGAGGTGTGCACTCCCCTAGCACACCTACCGATTGCGATTCATGACTTAAAACTCACTTTTAGGGCTAAAACGGCTTCCTTACGATTGCGATTCGCGATTCGAAAAATGAATCGGCCCGTTTTCAGTTTTAAGCGGGTCGGGTCGGATCGCGAGTTTTAGTGCGCAAATCGTATACGGTAGGTGTGTACCTAGCATTACCTTTTGAGTTGTTTAGTCAATTATATTCATTGATGCATGAAGCTTAAAATCTGGATGGACATGTCCACATGTCAGCCATTTTGATAGAGTCCAGTCTAGATCATTTTCATCGGCTGAGGTAGTCAGGTGGTGCATTTTTGATTGGCTGAGGTAGTCAGGTGGTACTACAAACAGTTCTTTCAAAGATGGCGGATTTACCACATGGGCTCTATCATGCCTAACTGATTCTGTGTCACTGTGCCTGATATTATGTGATTTGGACACTCGGGAGGATATATATTGCGGGCAAATGGATACAATGGATTGTGGCTTTTGGATTTTAATGAACATATGGTAGGAAATGTAGGAGAGGCCATCAACTGTGAGGGACATTTGAGCCAGCTTTTACATAGCCTGAATATTTTATCTAGGTGGGGGGGGGGGGGGAAGATACAAACCAACCACCGACTATATTGCGCATGAATACTGGCGCCCTCTCCCGTTTCCCGCCACAGGACCGATGACTGGGATGTCTGCAGCCAACAGCGATAAAGTGGCGCCACCTGGAGGACTACCCAAGCATTAGCTCAACTGCTAGGTGGTGACACTAGTTCTTCCCACCTTTCGTGGTCACGTGACCCAACGTTTATTTCAAAGCCATGCGCAACCACTGTGGCCACCATCATCGAAGCACTCCTTTCTTCTCCCACCCCACCACTAATTAAAGCACAAACCAGTCGGGTTGAAGATTCGTAACTGGCCAAACCACACCACCAACCAGACCGAGCAGCCGGGAGCCAAACTTACAGCAATTCCTTTTAACCAGACGGGATGACCGAATGAGTTAGAGCATCCGCCTCCCATGTGGTAGATCGTGGGATTGTGGGTTCGAACCTTGATCAAGTCAAACCAATGACTTAAAAATTTATACTTGTCACTTCCTAGCCAGGCACTTGGCATTATTAGGATAGGGCAGGGAGCAGTGGAATGAGGAAGACCAATCGTCCGCGATTGAAATTTCCCCTGCTTAAACAACTAATGTACAACAACAACAATAAGCGTGTTATGTCTTCATTACTGATCCCTTCCGGCTGAATGAACTACTATAACCAACTTGTGCATGGCCTTCGTGAATTAAAGGGACCAGATATAGGTCGCTGAGACACTTCCCATACTCCGACAAATGCTCTCCAAGCATACATTTGCCTGTTTTCAGTTTATGCAACCACATATGTGGGGGGAGAGTGCTGGCATTGGTTGCTTCTGTTGTGTTTTTATTTAGTCCAGCAGCACTGACACTTTTAGACAACCACATAGAGAAAGAAATGTTAGAAATTGCAATCTAAAATGATAAATATAAAGTTCAACTGTTTATTTATCATATCCAGCTACGTTTTGTGTGAATAATTGATTAAATCATGTACATTAATAGACTTTAAAAGTTGAATTTAGAGCTTTCTGTGGCTGCCATCTTGGTGGTTGCCATGGCTTCCCCTGTGTGTGGGGAACCCCTCTAGGTCATGTGATGAGGGAATCCCACCTATGATGTCATTCATATATCACATACCTCAACTCTCCTCCCACATGTTCAGTGGCATGAACTGAACAAACTAAGCAAAGGTATGTTTGGAGAGCTTTTGATGCTGGATTCGTTTGTATCTGGGTGAGGTATAGCTGGCGACTTTAACTGATACTTACCTTTTGTTGTCGTTGTAACTCTTCAACAGATCAGAATCGTACGCTGCCACTTTGTTGGCAAGTGAATCATAGATTCGACTGGCAGCGATGGCCCCAGGAATTGCCTCATCACATCTCTCCCACAGGAACTTCGCAAGCTCAATCCTGAATGTGCATAATTTAAATTCATGTACAATAACAGTTTTGTTTGTTTGTTGCGTGTATGTGAGAGTCGGGGTGGGGGGAGAATTCAGTTTTTGATTTTTTTTTTAAAAGAAAGACAAAAAAGTTAAAATACATGCGTAACAAGAAATTCAAACACGCACCAATAACATCATTTTAACACACACAACAAGTTCGAACGAAATTGTATTGATTACAATTAAGCAAAAACGATTGTCTTACAAGAAAAATAAGTGTGGAAAAAAGGTTTGGGTAGATGCATGGTGTCAATATGAAAATTCTCACATTTATACTTTAGAACAAAATTTATATACATTTTGTGGGATAGATTAAATGCACGTAGCACTGCTAACATACTTAATCCACGGAAGCAATTATTATTATTTGATTTGCCACACCACACTCCCACCCCCCATCCCCGCCAAATAAAGAAAGAAAAGAAGAATTAATCATAAACAATATAAGGTGGAAACCAAATATGTGGTTGAGTTTTTGAGAACGCCTCACGTCTGGTAATGGCTGCTTATCAAAGTGGGGGTGATGAAAGTGGAAAATACTGCGCCTAGAGTGGGAATCGAACCCAGGCATTCCAGGCCAGTGTGCTAACCATTACACCACCTAGGCTCCCTGATGTCACCACCCTACCCACACCCACCTGTCTATGTGGCTCCTTGCCTGAGAGGCCAGTGCAGACTACTACTACTGAGTACTACACTCATCCCCATGGAATTGTAAGTCGTTTAATGCTTACAATTACATACACACCAGCAATGCACTTAGTTACATATTCACATACACAGGGTAAGTTCCAAACGAACCACTCACACCAATGCATACTTTGTACAGGATCTAGATCACGGCAACCAGTATTGTGAGGATGGTGAAAATGGGAAATATTGTGTCTCGAGTGGGAATCGAACCCACATCTCTTGCATTCCAGGCCAGTGTGCTAACCATTACACTACCTAGGCTCCCTGATGTCACCACCCTACCCACACCCACCTGTCTATGTGGCTCCTTGCCTGAGAGGCCAGTGCAGACTACTACTACTGAGTACTACACTCATCCCCATGGAATTGTAAGTCGTTTAATGCTTACAATTACATACACACCAGCAATGCACTTAGTTACATATTCACATACACAGGGTAAGTTCAACAACCACACAATGCATACTTTGTACAGGATCCAGATCACGGCAACCAGTATTGTGAGGATGGTGAAAATGGGAAATATTGTGTCTCGAGTGGGAATCGAACCCACATCTCTTGCATGCCGGGCCAGTGTGCTAACCATTACCTGTTCATGAGCACGGACCACACGAAGAGTTCCCTGAAGGGTTTGGGGAAGGTGAGCTGTTCGGGCGGACCTGTGTAGGCGTCCTCATCGCGCAACACAGCACCCACATCATTGTCCTTGCCGTAATGGTCATCGACGTGCTTACTCATCAGCTTCCGCAGCAACTTGTCCACATCCTGCAACAGTTTTTGTTTTGTTTTTGGTAAATGTTTTATATTTTTTTATTCGTCAGAACATTTCATTTGTCAGCAGCAATGATTTGTCAGCAGCAATGTTTTCCAGGTATGTACTGCAACAACAACTATGTATGTATGTATATATGTGTGTATGTATGTATGTGTATTGGTGTATGTATGTATGTATGTATGAGTGTGTGTATATGTATGTGTATTTATGCATGTATGTATGCATGTGTATGTATGTGCATGTATGTCTATGTGTGTATGTATGTGCATGTACATGTATGTATGCAGGTGTGTATGTATGTATGTGTATATGTATATATGCAGGTATGTATGTGTATGTACGTGTGTATGTATGTGTGAGTGTGTGTATATGTATGTGTATTTATGCATGTATGTATGCATGTGTATGTATGTTCATGTATGTCTATGTGTATATGTATGTGCATTTATGCATGTATGTATGCAGGTGTGTATGTATATATGTGTATATGTATATATGCAGGTATGTATGTGTGCATATGTATGTATGTATGTATGTATGTATGTATGTATGTATGTATGTATGTATGTAGGCCTATGTATGCATGTGTATGTGTGTATGTATATATATGTATGTGTATCGATTGTGGTGCCACCTCCGGCACCTGGACTAACTAACTGGGCAGCAGGGTGTTTTTCACTCCTTCCGAGATCACAATTATATATACTATGTAAAAATATATATATACATATATAGATATATACATTAATATTAATATATATGAAGATATAGATGCTTATATATTACACTATATTTAGGTCTTATGTATACACATATATTACACTATAGAGAGAGAGAGAGACAGAGAGCAGAGGAGAGAGCAGGAGAGAGCGGGAGAGAAGGATTGGGAGGGGGAATGAGAGAGGGGGAGACAGAGAGAGCAGCAGAGAGAGCAGCAGAGAGAGTGGGTGGGGAGCAAGGGAAGGGGAGACAGACAGAGAGAGAGCAGGAGAGACAGCGAGCAGCAGTGGGGAAGTGAAAGAGGGGGAGACAGACAGAGAGCGAGAGGAGGAGACACAGAGAGCGAGCAGGAGTGGGGGAGTGAGAGAGGGGAAGACAGACGGAGAGAGAGCAGGAGAGAGAGCAGGGGTGAGGGAGGGAGAGAAGGGTAGACAGAGAGAGAGAGGGGGGGAGACAGAGAGAGAGAGCAGGAGTGGGGGAGTGAGAGAGGGGAAGACATACGGAGAGAGAGCAGGAGAGAGAGCAGAGCAGGAGTGAGAGAGGGGGAGACAGACAGACAAACAGACAGACAAAGATGGTAACTAGGGGCGGATCTGCGCTGGTACCTGCAGCAGGAAGACGGCGTTCTTGGTGCTGCGACTGAGCAGCTTACGCAGGTGACTCATCTTGGGGGCCGAGTTGTAGAGTTTGCGCAGGCGCGGAACTGTCAGGTACTCGTGCATCACCACGTCACCATTCTGGAGCAGCAGCCGGATGAAGTTCACCTTATCTTCCACCAACGACTGGGTCATGATGTCATAGAGGTAGCCTGCAGCCGCACACAATAAAATCATCGAATTATGTCACCGGGGGCGAAAAAGTTGTTTTGGGGTTGTATCAAAGACAATGTATGACAAGACGCACTTACCTGTGAAATACAGATTCAATTATTTTATATGTGGCGTAAAAGTTGTTTTTGGGTTGTATCAAAGTTAATGTATGACAAGACGCAACACTCAGCGCTTTCCTGCGAAATACAGATGCAGTGCTGCCACCCGATGGCAAATAAGGCATTTGGACAGGTCCCCTAGCCCAGCCTGACTGCTGTACCATTGAAACAAAGGGAGAGGTTCCCTAGCGCCCCGCCCCTGACTGCTGTACTATCAAAGACAATCTATGACATATATGTAGCCAATTATATCAATTAGATCAATTACAGTCAATTATTCTCAATTATATAATTATTATTCAATTTTATAATACTATATAATTATTATTCAATTATATAATATTATATAATTATTATTCAATTATAGCAGGATATATACACTGTAAATATCTAGGGGTAACGTAGTCAAAGCACGCAAAGTCCAGGCGGTAGTTACCTGGAGGCCACGTGACCTCATTGTTGAAGATCTTGTCCTCGACAACATCTGAGCGGTTCCAGGTGAGAGCTAGCTTCAGCTGGTCCCGGAGCTGGGTGGGGTTTGAAGCACCCTGGCCTGCAGCGAGACAATTAGTGCAGCTCAGTCACGTGACCAAGCCAAACAGGAGTCGCGCATACCAGCGAAAACTGTTGATTGATTGATTGATGGTGACTTCATGCCATGTTTGCAACAAAGGCCATATTTACGGTGCGGGGTCCTAGCTTTTATATACACGCAAGTATGTAGCTGCGTACCACCTGACACTACACATTTAAAAAAATTATTAAATGTACAGTCTGTAGCCATGAGTTAGTGTATAATTGTATTCGTTTAATTATTAATTGATCGTGTAAGCAAATAATAAATAGTTATCCTCTTTAATTGAACTCAAATTAAGCATCTACCATATTCTCACGGGTTAATGCCCTGGGTGTTTAAATTGGCAAATCACAAAAGTGTGGGGGGAGGGGGTGTTTACCCACACAGGGCATTTAAGGGGTAGGCATTTACCAAATATTGGCCAAGTGGGGAGTGCGCATTAACCCACACATAGGCGTCAACCCACACATGGGCGTTAACCTGTGAGAATATGGTACTGATTTTTGCATTAATAATCTTACCTTTCAGAAGTGCCGACAATATGGCAAGATCAAGCTCTTCATGTTTGTTCATATCAAATACGGTAATCTGAAATAAAAATGACAACACATACGAATTAGCGCAATGAAATAGTATAGCTATGTAGTTAGTAATATCAAAGACAATGTACGACAAGATGCACCACTCAACGTTTTCCCGTGAAATACAGCAAACAAGGTAATTGGACATGCCCCATAGCCCAGTCTGACTGCTGTACCTTTGAAGCAAGGGGACAGGTTCCCTAGACCACCCTGACTGCTGTACCATCAAAGACAACGTGTGACAATTATAGTGTATTAATTATCTCCTAATATTAATAATGAAAAGATATTATAGTATAGTAATGTTCAAACATACTTTAAGCACTTTAATATGTACCATATATAAATAAAATGTGTGATTATGTCTGAGTAGGAAAACTACTACTACACTTATATATATAAATACATACAATTCTTTAAAATATATATACATATGCACTTATGAGGATCGAATATAGGCAAGTGCCTTGATTTTGAAAATATTCTGATTTCGTCCGGTTGCCCAACCTTAAGTCCACATTATTTATTTAGACCTATGCACTTACCAGCTTTTTATCCTGGCAACACTCAACAATGATGTTGAGGAACTTCCCCACTTACCAGCTTTTTATCCTGGCAACACCCAACAATGATGTTGAGGAACTTCTCCACTTACCAGCTTTTTATCCTGGCAACACCCAGCAACGATGTTGAGGAACTTTTCCACTTACCAGCTTTTTATCCTGTCAACATCTAACAATGACGTTGAGGAACTTCACTTACCAGCTTTTTATCCTGGCAACATCCAACAATGATGTTGAGGAACTTCCCCACTTACCAGCTTTTTATCCTGGCAACATCCAACAATGATGTTGAGGAACTTCCCCACTTACCAGCTTTTTATCCTGGCAACATCCAACAATGATGTTGAGGAACTTCTCCACTTACCAGCTTTTTATCCTGGCAACACTCCACAATGATATTGAGGAACTTCCCCACTTACAAGCTTTTTATCCTGGCAACATCCATCAATGATATTGAGGAACTTCTCCACTTAGCAGCTTTTTATCCTGGCAATATCCAACAATGATGTTGAGGAACTTTTCCACTTACCAGCTTTTCATCCTGGCAACACTCAACAATGATGTTGAGGAACTTCTCCACCTCCTTCTGCGCGTCCCCACGTTGCCGCCAGGTGCTGCCAAAGGCTGAGAGCAGCTTGTCCTCCAACACCCGCTTGTGCTGATCCTTGATCATGCGGCCTTCAGCGCTGTCAACCGGGCAAAGCAGCAAAATTACAAAACTAACCCTGGAGGGTGTGGGGGGAGGGGGGTCTTGCACTTCAAATATCTCAAAAGTTAGCCATTTAAAATAAAAGTTACTTCAAGCTAAAATAAGGTGCATTATAATGATCAACCTAATGTATTTATCTCAGAAAATGTCAGAAACTTAAAACCATCGGACTATGCAACTTTAAATGAAGTTGTGGTGGTCATGCTCCTGCTCCTTTAAATGAGACAAAAACACCATGTACTTTGGAAAAATGTTACACGTGGCAGGTTTGATTGATTGATTGATTGATTGGTGGTTGTTTTACATCATGTACGCAACAAAGGCCATATTCACAGCGAGAAGTGTTTAACTTGTATTCTCTCTATTTAACCATCACTTTTACACAGAGTCTAAAAGCACACAATCAAATATTTGTCAAAACACACATATCAAGTTTTTTTAAACATACAATTATTAAAATTGTGGTCAAGGAAAATCGAATTCCAGGTGAAGGTCATGGCAGGGATCTGCCGATCACAGGACTAAATTTTTGTTCAAGTGTTTTTATTCCTCTGAATAACATGTTGTCAGTGCTATTCACTGGCCTTCCAGCCCTAATCACAATTGCCTCTACACAGTAAACAAATCTACAACAATATACAGATAGACAATTACAGGAAAATATGCAAAACATCAGTACATGAATGATAGGTAAAGAACAAGATAAGCGAAAAAGAAACATATGTGGGGAGATAACAATGTTAGACTAGTATGGTAGGTGTTAGTAGGGGGTGGGGCATAACTGATTATCTTTCTAGTAGTAACATACTCGTTGAAAGGGTGATGGGGGATGTAGGGTGAGCCTTTGTGATTGAACTTGTGTTCATGGTAATCTCAGGTGGGGCCTATTGAGTTAGTAAGTAGGTTAATATTGATTAATCATGTACCTCAGTAGGATCCAACTAGAATCATTTCCAGGCTCATTCCGTTGTAGATGGGTTTTTGGGTCTAGTTGGCCGCTACTGGTTGAGTTTACAGTGCTTGTTTGGGGGGGGGGGGGGAGGGAAGCGGGGGGACAGGGAAAGGAATGGCAACACCGACCCAGTGTATCATTGATCTGCTTTGGCCTAGGCTTGTTGATTTAAATGTGCATGGAGTTATCTTGAAAGTTTTGTAACAATCACTGTTCCTGACACATGCTGGTAGTTGGTTCCAGAGTGCTCCCCCCAGAACAACCGGTGACTTTTTCATTTTACTAGTTTTAACACACGGCACTTTCAGGAGGGTGGCTTGTGCTGCATGTGTGGCTTGTGTAGGTGTGTCTATGTAATATGGGTCTTTTCGCGCGGTGGTACATTAGGCCTAATAGGTGCTTGTCTCTGCGAATTGGTGGTTGTTTTACGCCATGCCGGCAGCATGGCATCTAGTTTAGCTTTATTGTGCATCTCATTCGTATGTAGTGTTTTTCCTTTAAATACTGTGCACAACCCTCTGTTTTGTATAGTTTGGAGCTTTGTTTGCTGCTTTTTAGTTAGTATATTATATATTATGTCATTATAATCAATGATGGGCAGTATTGTGGTTTTGTACAATAGAAGAGCAGTCTCTTCGCTCATATAATGCCTAAGGTGTTCATTTTAGCTGCCAATGTTCTGTTAATCCTATTTAATTGACTGGTTCCTGACAGTCTAGGGTCAAGTGTAGTACCTAAATATTTATAATGAAGATAAGTGTTGCTGTACTCCCTCCTCAGCAGGTGAAATGCCACATGCATAAGCAAGGGTGATTGCATCAGAGAGCCTAGATAGTCTAGTGGTTAGAACGCTAGTCCCGGAATGGTAGAAGTGTGGGTTCAAATCTCACTCTAGGCGCAATGTCCTCTCACAACAATAATACAAATACTACTACTGCCATAATAATACAACGAATAATACCGTTGGTTGGTTGTTGGAGTTTTACCTCCTGAAAACATCTAAGGTCATATCAGGACGGGTACCGACTTGTCAGTGCGCATGCATGGCGACTTTATAGTGTTGCCCCACTGGGTGACCAGGATGCCAGCACCATGACCTGATATGCCACTCAGTAACATTATCCTGACACTGAGCCAAGCAGTCCTTCCCCTATCCTAATATAATGCCGAGCGCCTGGCTAGGAAGTGACAAGTATCAATTTTAGATCAATCGATTGACTCGACCAGGGTTCGAATCCCAGGAATATGATACTACTATTAGTATTATAATGATGATAATAATAATAATAATAATAATAAATAATAATAATAATAATAAACATACTTCCGTATGGCGACGGTGTGGCTGTAGGCATATGATATGATATCTGCAGCACGGCCTGTGCCCTCACAGATAACGACAGGGATTTGCTGAGTCAGCGATTTTCGAACATCCAAGATGGCGTCGTAACCTCCCTCCACAACAACGAGCACGACAGGAATTCCCAAACCCGTCTCTGAGAATAAAGAGTAAAATAAACTATAAAGGCACATTGTATTTGTGAAGCACAACACCTCTATTCATATTATGCACAATCAATATCATCCATTATTGCTCATCGATGGGCAAGATTGACAGGTTAATTATTTTGGGTATTAAAGATCAAATGCATTGATACAAATCTGTTCAATCATTATTTTTAATTGGATAGCAAATATTCCAGATTCAATTATGCCAGGCCAATGCGAGCTGACTTAATATTTCCTTTTCCAACAAATAAAGAGAAATAATTAGAGCAGTCCAACTCCTACAGCTACAGAAATAAACAATGGAGACAGCTACAGAAATAAACAAAGGGTCTGCCATCTAAAGCTAGGATTTCATATACAGTAATAATACACTGTACGCAGCACGTGAATGCGAATGTGTGCGAATGCAAATATGTACGAGGTATGCGTTTTGTGTGATCTCAAAAATACTAATAGGGCCTACATATGCGTTTTCAGTCAGTCCATACGATTTTGTATGTATACATCTTTGCACCATGGATCGATCTAGATCAAAGATTCACCCCATACACGGGTGAACGACAAAGTAGTCTAAATACTTTCGAAAATAGCTTTAGTATGGAACAGGAAGTAGAATGTCTGGCTCCAATATTAAATGGGTACTTATATCGGCACAGAGTTGGTGAAATGGGAGAGAAGGCAAAAAGACAATATGGTGATGATAAAACGCCATCGATTTCACTTTTAAAGTCTATTAAACTCGATGTTTTATTATATTTTTCAACTCAAAAGTAGCCAGGGAATATGGAGACATATATAAAGAATAAGTGTTGCTTCTTAGATGGTGAATTTAGGCTCTCCTTTCATTTCCCCACTTTTTCGCCATCTATTATATAGGGTTGGTACTGCAAGTACGGGGTGAATCCTTTATCTAGGAGCGATCCAGTTTGCTCTCTACATAAATCACATTTGTAGTCGGATATATGGAATCAAAGCTATTGTACTTACATGTTTTACATTTTATGCAGCATTCGCATACCGTGTACATATGGAATCCTAGCTTTACATGTGTTGTCATTCATAAGTAACATTTCACTGGCGACGAAGATAAGCTATGGTGGCCTGGTCCCCTGGCCTTTGTTTACACAGAAGTATCTATGTGGATGCACTCAGACGGCACCTACAACCCGACTAACGCTATTGACTCTGGAGCAAAGAAGCCCAGCAAAGACTACTGAAAATAAGTGCAGAAATAACTCATAACAATTTCCTAAAGTACCAACCATAGTCTGGATGCCAAGGGGTCACACCCTGCACCGAGTGTTAAAGAGCTCCTCCCCTCATCCTGATAGGACCTTAGATGTTGCCAGGACGTAAAACTCCAACAACCAACCAACCAAAGAGCTTCCCAAGACCCACATTTTGAGGGGGCCACGTGATCTATTAATATTATCTTCTATGATAACGGTTTTAGAGGGCATGTTGTGTTCCTTACCCCCATTTTTATGGCACTTTTTGATTTTGCGCTTCCAACCCTGGTCGAGTCAAACCCAACGACTTAAAAATTGACACTTGTCGTCGCTTCCTAGCCTGGTGCTCGACATTATTAGGATAGGGCAAGGAGCAGTGGAATGAGAAAGACCAATCGTCCACGATTGAAATTTCCCCTGCTTAATCAACTAATTTGAAGAAGAAGAAGAAGAAGAAGAAGAGGAAGAAGAAGAAGAAGAAAAAAGCCTGGTGTTCGACATTATTAGGATAGGGCAAGGAGCAGTGGAATGAGGAAGACCAATCGTCCACGATTGAAATTTCCCCTGCTTAATCAACTAATTTGAAGAAGAAGAGAAGGAAGAAGAAGAAGAAGCAGAAGGCGAAGAAGAAAGAAAAAAAGAAAAAGGTCAATCCACAGAAATTGAAGACTACCCACCCAGTCTACCAAAATCACCAAAGAAAAAAAACCCTTTAACTTCTCAGTCAGTGCAGGGTATGACCTAAATTTGACCTTTGGCTCCCGGACTATCAAGGAGCAGCCTTTTCACCTCCGCCATCCTCCGAGTGGACAGGCAGCGAGATCTTGCGCTCAAACTTGGCGCGGAAATCTGCGACGCCGACGTAACGGTTTCTGTTGCCGTCGTCGATGAGGAGGAAGTGTGTGTGGTCCGGGTTCAGACTCACCGGGTGCCCGTGGCGAATGACGTTACTCACCCGGTAGGTGGCGTTCCACAAACCCTGCACGGTGATAGGGGTTCACAGTTAGTAGGGCACGGGGGAAATGGAGATTTATATTGCAGAGATACAAGTGAGACATTTGTCTACTACCTCAGTGTTCCTGCACCTATCAGCCAATCACATTTAAGACCATTTTAAGGCTTTTTAATACCAATTTTCATACAATTCAATACCTATTTTCATGGCAAATGTAATGTACATGTTTAATTAAATATCAGAAATGAGTGAGGTCATGCAATCTATAGATCTCTATGTGGATGATCATTTCGCTGGCCAGTCTAGACTGTGTGACATAACGGGTCTGCTACAGGCTTGCACAATCAATGTTTTATGTGCTTTGTGAAGAAAGCTGATAAAACCTCTTGACAAAATATTATAGTGGTAAATAAAATTTAAGACCTTCTTAAGACCTTTCACAGAACCGTTACCATATTTAAAGGGGCTGTCACATTACGAGGCATCGCGCCAACGTACGCCGACATATGTGATTTTTGGCCGCTACGTCGGGATACATCATTATGCGTTACGCGTGCATTAGGCGCTCGTTGGTATAAGTCAATATACGTTGACATTCGTCGAGATATGGCGTCGCATGTCAGGGGGTCGGCAAAGTTTTGTGCATGCACAAACAACTTTTGATGTACGGCAACGTTCGACAACGTGTGGATTTTAGTCTGCCATACGTTATGTATGCATTAGGCATACGTCGATGCACATTAGATGTATGCTAGACAAACGTTGTTCACTATGTTGCACCACGTTGACCTATGTTAAAGGCAGTGTGAACGTACATTCCGCATACTGACAACGTATGGATAACGTACGCCTAACATACGTCTAATGTATGCTTAGCATTTCTCCAGCATGTCTTGACGTATGTAATGTATGAGGTGTAGTTCTGGCGATCGAATAACATATATAAAGGTTACCGGCATTCTGTGAACGTACCGTGAGCGTAATTCGAGCATTTATCGCCAGGAGCTACGTTAGCCACACGTTGGTCATACATTGGCCATACGCTATGTATATGGCATGTATACGTCCAACTTTGCCCCCCCCCCCCCCCCCACACCAAAAAGTTTGATGCTTCTCGACGTGAAAAAGTGATTTTACGTGTTGGCCGCGCGCTTGCGAGATGCGTCGTAATGTGACGGCCTTAAGAGTTTTCAAGGCCTTCAAAATGGACTAATCAATTTAAGACTTTTTAAGGATCCACGGGTACATTGTAACTAGTTTTCGAATTGCTGGATTCGGAGAAAATTCTTCTTCTTCCTTTCATTTTTGTGGGTAAATGATAATTCTTTCAGCGAATAAAATATTTTTTTCAGCACCGAGTCACTGGTCTTCAGTTTATATCATGCTACATTCATTCACATTCATAATATAGTATAAAATCAACAAAGGTTTTGTACGAAGACAAACAAAGAACAGTGCGGTTACCTATCAGCATTGAAAGATAGTGTCAAGGGGAGGATAACTTTGTATCAATATACATTATATCTTCTTTCCTTTATTTTTTATAAAGTTGTGTCACTTTAAAATAGATTTGTCAATAGGGCAAAGCATTGAATAACCTAGTTACTCCCGCAGCAGAAATAGTTCTATGCTAGGGCTACTGACCAACCCATTAGAAAAAGTGTCTTGGAGCCGGGTTATGGAAATAAATACATCAATTTGGACTATAAACTGGTCAAATGTACACTCCAAATGCTTCTTTATCAGAGTGAGTAACAAAGCTATGAAATCATGGCATTAACGCACTTTACAAGTCGAATCAAGAGCTTTTTGTGGCCGCCATCTGGTCTTTTTTTGCATTCTCTCACTTTTCTTCAACTCTTAGCCAAAATAGATACACACTGGACACTGGAACCAGGAATTCCACATCTTTTTTTAATATCAAAGCAGTTTTTAGTCGAATTTAGACATGGTTGTTATTCAGCTCTCCCCACAGTAGGGGTGAACATGTTATCTAGGAAAAAGCATGCTGTTTACAGCATTGGTTTGAGTGTCCCTCCGAAGGCAGGACACCTACTATGTCAAGACAACATTGGTCTGGTTGCAGAGTTTTTCTACGAGGACAGATACTGCTTACTATACCACGTTTGTATAAAAATGGACAATTAGTCATCATTTCTTCAGACCAGACAGGATGGCCGAATGAGTTGAGGTCCGTCTCCAGCTTTGGTAGATCGTGGGATTCGAACTCACGGGTTCGAACCCCGGTCGAGTCAAACCAATGACTTAAAACTTGATACTTGTCACTTCCTAGCCAGGTACTCGGTATTATTAGGATAGGCCAATGACTGGTTGGCTCAGTGTCAGGATAATGTGCCAACCAGTCGTTACAATGGGCCCATAATTTCCGAATTGTGGTTGATCCGGCGGGAAGCCCGAGACGGTCACGTCCCCAAGCACCACATTCTCCCCTCTCCTTCCTCTGCCCCCCTCTGACCTGCATTCGGGCTACTGACTCCTTCCTGTATGGATTTACCACGCCCAACCACCCTCTTTTTAACACTCCAGGGGGTCGGCTCCCGGGCCTACCTCCTCCCAGAGTGCTCCTTCTGCAGACTAGGATCAGGTCGATTGATCCCTCTAACTCACCTACCTGTGACCGACTGTACCTTGTGTCATTATCGCTTAGTTGTAATAAACGTTTTCTCCCACCTCCGTCTCGGGCTTCCTCTGTCCGGATCGTATTGTATGGGCGATCGTTTGGGACCCAAATAAAGCGATCGATATAGGGGAGTGGTCGATCTGTGGAGATGGTCGGTTAGAGAGCTTTTACTGTAATAGGGTTACCTGTGAGTTACTGGCGGTGAGAGCGTTCCGTTGCTCAACATAGCCCCATGGGGCGATGCCGATACACCGTAGGGAGTGGGTCATGCCCAGTTTGTCCCAGTTGTAACTCTGACCCTCCGCCACTGCTTCCCCAACGGCTTTCATTACGCCCATGTTGAAACCGGAAGTCAGGATCCAGGCGGAAGTCGTCTGCGCCGCCTGGTGAACAAAAATTACCCTATATGTGCCCTGTTTCTCCAGATGTGTTAATGTTATACTCACATTGTGACATTATATGAAGACCAACAAAAATCCTTTCAAAAACCATGTTAAAGTTAACGGTCAATACAAAAGTGAATAAGAGAGTTCATTCACATCTTTCTAATTTTATTGCACGTGTACTGATATATTTTATTATGTACTATGGAACTACAGCATGGGGACCATTTGAGGGAGCAGAAAATACCCAATATCAAAGTAACAAGATCTCAAACTTTAAACGTGAGGGCTTTTCGCAACAGTCAAACCATATCATATTGTATTATTTTGGAAACTCGGAAATGTGATCCCTAAAACTATCACCAAAGACTTGATATATAGGGATGGCAAAATAAGTCTATTTGAGGCTCTCCCAGCGTATAATCCGAAAATACAGCCGCCATATTAGAACAATGATAATGAGTGATGATAGGGGCAACATAAAATCCTTGCTAGAAGTAGTACTATATGTGGTTGAACTGCCCATGTGATAAGACGGCACTGTTAACAGTATAATTATTACATATTGCTTCCTGTTACCACTACCGTTTCTGGTTACCTGATAGCATTTACTGCATTTGGGATTTGTTATTAATCTAAAAGAATTGGACGGTTGTGGAATCGACCCATTTAAAAAAGAAGAAAAAAAAGGAGTAGGTGAGTAAATATGCTTTCAAAATGGCCAATGATGACGCTTTCGTGACGTCAATTAGCCGTCTATCCCTCTACTGTCTGTGCTATCACTAAACAGAACGAGGACCTACGTTGACCAGCCCGCGGTTGAACACCTCCTTCCGCTTTCCGTCCAGCTTGAAGTTCTTCGCCCCGCCGATAACGGAAATGACGAGATGCGCGGGTGACGGTTCGAGCATGCGCCAATGGTCGATAAGCAGTGTCATGACATGCTCAAGACTGGTGTTGTCAGCCATCCGGACAAACTGCAAGGAATAGAGGTCTATAGATTAAGCAACGGACAGAATTGGTGGTGATAAGTATCAAAACGTATTAAAATGTGTTAAAATGTTGCGCTATCGAGTCTATAGCTGCTGGACGAACGGACATGAACGGATAGCCAAGGGACGAAAGAAACTCAAACCGGACAAGAACTGTAGATGTCAGTCCGGCGGCATCCGTTCCTAGTTTTGTGCATGTTCAAAACTTGTACGGACACAAAACGGACTTTGTTCGGTTTCTGTCCGTTTCCCCCAATCCGGTGAGGTGTGATAGGGCCTTTACAGTGTAAGGGATGTATCATGAAACACGACAAGTGGGTGAGACTAGAAGTGAGGCAGCCCACCATTTCCACAGCTGCCAATGTTTGAAAATGGGAAAGCTTAATCTTTTAACGGTTGATTGGCTGTTGGAGTTTTACATTCTGGCAACATCTAAGGTCATATCAGGATGGGTACCGACTTGTGACAGTGCGCACTGATGGCTACTTCATAGAGCTGCCCCACTGTGAAATCAAGCCGCCAGCACCACAACCCAATATCCCACTCAGTGACATTATCCTGAAACTTTGCTAACCAGTCCTTGTCCTATCCTATTAATGCCGAGTGCCAGGCTAGGAAGCGAAAAGTATCAATTTTATAAGTCATTGGTTTGACTCGAACGGGAACCGAACTCCCAATCTCCCATACGCAAGGCCCGCGCTCTACCGCTTCAGCCACCTGGTAAATATATATATATAATATTTATATATATATATATATGTGCTCTATAATCTATTATGGGAATATAAACAAAGACACTATCTATCTTCAGTTCCCTATATTATAGTATACTCACTGTATCCTATCTAACTGGCCCTGTGTAGTTACAGTATTGGCCACACTGGCGCCACCTGTGAGGGGCTCTAGGCACTGTGTGCCAGCTGTGTCTGGCCGTTATCGCCTATAGACCCGTTTGGACAGACACATTTTAACTATATATAGATTAGTTAGACGAATCTTACCTGGGTATAGATGATGGATAACTGTTGTTTTACCGAGGTATAAGCCTCGGATAGACGTGGGCTAGGGAGAGGGAAGCACATCCGGTCCAGCAATCTTTACCTACTTATTCAGGATAAATGATCTAATAAACAATCTAAAATAACAATAATAATAACAATGGTATTAAAACTGTGAAGTTTACTTGGTATAAGCAAACGAATAGACGTGGAAGGGTGTGCTGGGCGGGCCCTAGCCCACGTCTATCCGAGGCTTATACCTCGGTAAAACAACAGTTATCCATCATCTATACCCAGGTAAGATTCGTCTAACTAATCTATTTTACCTCGGTATACAGCCTCAGGCTAGCCTCAGGCTAGGGAGAGGTTTACGTAAAATCATTTATCCTGTATCTCATGTTAAGTATTAATAACAATTTTAACATACATTTATCATCAATCGACAAGATAATTGGCGAAAACAAAGTGTATTCTCACCTCTTGTAGATCTAGTCTTTCAGTAGCTGTCGGGCCAGTGTGCTCGACTTTTCCAATCGTTTGTTATAGTGTGTTGCAAACGATCGTGCTGTTTTCCATCCTGCGTGAGCTAAGATCCGTTTGACGGAAATGCCCAGCAGTCGTGCTTTCGAAGCCATAGCACCTTGTGTTGAGTGTGAGGCATATTTGTCCGTATCTACGCCTGCCAGTTTCAGCATCGTAATTGTCCACCGAGCGAGTGTATCTCGCGAAATGCCCTTGTGTGGCTTAATAAAGCTTACTAATAATTGTCTTGAAGTTCTCAAGTCCTTGGTCTTGGATATATAAGCCCTAATGGCTGACACTACACAAAGCTTTGGGTCTTCTGTGAAACTAGTAACATTAATTGTAGACAATGGGTCTCCTAACCTGTTTGATTTTAACAGTTTTGATAAATCAAATGTGGCCTCTTTCTTATCAATTTCTAGGCCATCTAGTGACAGGGCGACAATAGTCTGTCCTCTATGTCCTGTTACTAACAATAAAAGCAATGCTACCTTAAACGCTAATTTTCTGAGATCTAAATGCCTGTTATGAGGCCATTGTTTAAGGAGATCAAAAACAACCGACACATCCCAAAACCGACTATATCTCGGTTTGGGCGGATTTCTTTCATAAATTGATCTCATGATCCAATGAATACCATGGAATTTCCCTATCGTTTCATTATTTATCCTTGGAAGGATAACGGACAAAGCACAGCGAGCAGCATTAATTGATCCAAACCCCAACCCTTCGTCTTCTAACATACGTAGAAATCTGCCGACCTGGGAAATGGTGGGCATCATGGGTTTGACCTTGTTGATTAGGCAATAAACGCTCCACTTTTTCAAATATGTAGTATACATTTTTACCGTGCCTTTACGCCAAGCATGGGAAACTATTCTCTGCTGTGTAATTTTGTCTAAACCAAATTGTTCCAAATACTTATTTAAAAAAGGAATGCCAGCAACGGTGTCGTGGACACGTCCCCTCGTTGTTTTAGGGGTCCTTGGTGTGTCAGATTGCCTGGTGATCTTCGGAATCGGAGGCAATCGGTGGCGGTCGCCACTATGCCAGGTAGCCAAGGCTGTGTGTGCTTTCTCCATCTTTAGTTTTCGGGTTACTCGGCTGATCATGCTGAATGGAGGGAAAATATAGTAAAACTTATTCCCCCAAGTTAAAGAAAATGCATCTATTTGCCAGGCATCTGGCTCTGGATGCCATGATACATACTTGTCTATCTTAAGATTATTACGTGAAGCAAATAAATCAACTTCAGGTTGGCCCCATTTACAACACACTGTGTTAAATATTCGCGGATTGAGGGACCATTCTAAATGGTCATGGAAATTCCTGCTTTTATGATCAGCTAATGTATTCTGTGTACCTGGGATATATGCCACTGTTAACCAAACTTTATTTAGTTGGGCCCAATCCCAAATTTGTCTTGCTATTTCATTGCATGGTTTGGACTTTGTCCCACCCATATTCCTAACATACGCCATTGCGGTCGTATTGTCCGTTAAAATACGAACGTGTTTACGTGGTACCTTAATAAGGCTAGCAAGGCCTAAGTAAATGGCCCGTAGTTCTAAGACATTAATATGGTCTGAGTTTTCATCTTGCAACCATCGTCCCCCTGTTGCCACTGTATTGCAATGTGCTCCCCAACCTTCTAGCGAAGCATCAGTAGTAACTACTGTTTTGGGTTCATTCATCCTTATGGGGTTAGGAGAATTTTGAATATTATTAAACCACCAGTTAATATCATTCATTCCATCCTCCGAAATAAACATTTTCCTTTCGAAGTTACCTTTAGTGCGAGCTAAGCCTAAATTCTTATCTATTTCCAAAGACTTTATGTGTGCTTTGCCATATAGAATAGCCGGGGCATATGCTATCAGTATGCCAACTAGCACGGCGACCTGTCTTATCTTTGGCCTACTTAAGGCCACTAAGTGGGTCGCTGTATCGTGAAACTTTATAAGTTTGTTATCAGGAAGTGAAACAGTCATTAAACGTGTGTTAATAATAAAACCCAAACATTGAAGCTCGGTAGTCGGGACAAAAACCGACTTCTTATGATTTAAATCAAATCCTAGCCTTGTCAAAAGGGAACATAGGTCATCAATGGCTTGTTGAGAGTCATTAAACGATTGTGAAACAATGAAAGAATCATCAATATAAGGGAACATAGTATGACCCTTCTTAGCCATGGCCGAAAAAATTGGCTTCAGTAGTTTTGTAAAAAGACGTGGAGCACACGCTAAACCATTTGGCATACACGTAAATTGGAAAAGTGTATCATTCCAAATAAATCTTAAGAATTTCCGGTGTTCTTTAAAAATCGGAACTGTATAATAAGCATCTTGTAAATCTACACTGGCCATCCATGCGTCAGGTGTAACTAAGTCCCTGGCTGTGTCAAGGGAAAACATCTTAAAATGTTGATATTCTACAAGATCGTTTAACTTAGTTAAATCTAAAATCATTCGAATATCTCCATTAGGCTTAGGCCTGGAAAAAATATTAGAAATAAATTCTCCTGGAGTGTGAAGCACCTCCTCAATAATGCCTTTTGACTGAAAAAGCGCGACTTGTTCAGATAATGCTTGTTTTTCTACATCATTAAATTTATACGGGAAAGGTACTCGTTGTTGCACTGGGACTTCAATGAAGGGAATCTTAACACCAGTTACTATGTCTAAAATGTTTACATCACTAGTAATTTCGCACCAAGTAGATAAACAGTTAAATATGTTTCCTGCACAAAAGTTTCTTACATCAGTTTGTGTAGATTCCGCCACCATGTCTGTTAACCCCGTTGTTTGAGAAGCAGTATTGACTTGTTGCCTGGGCGCGGGAAGGGTTGTTTCGGGGCAAACTCCTTCCGGAACGGGCGGTTGCCATCATTCCAGCCTTGCTTGTCGCCCCGACCTCTGCCTCGTGGCACATAGCCATAGGAGGGGCCGGACCTGCCACCTCTGGCTCCGCATCGGGGACGAAAATCCCCTCGTGGTCGACGAAAATGGGAGGTGTCTGCTTTCCTGGCTGGTTCCAGGTTCCGCCCACTTTTCGATTCAGCCTCGACTTCTTTGAAGAGGTAAGGAAGTTGTCCACCGAACATCTTACCCTTATCTAAGGGTTTCCCTTTTTATGGGCTTAAGGGGCAAAAAGAGTGTGTACTCTTTGCCATCGTTGTCCATGACTCTTTTGGGTCTGGCCACTTCCTTTCCGGCCTGGGTGGTCACTGCCTTGAATACATTTTGATATCTCCTGTAACTCAGGAAATTACTGGCAGCTGTGAGTAAGGCCATGCCTTTATCCATACCTCTGGCCAGTCACGAGAATTTATTCTCGGTCTGCATACGGTTAGCAACTGGGACGACCGTAGCTAAGACACCTAACACTGCCTTATGGACTGTGAACAGCGCAGATTCAAATCTTTTCTTCTCCTCCTTAAGGTGAATACCAGCGTCCATCTCTTTCACCACACTGTCCGGGATGCCTTTAATGCCGGAAATTTGTTCCGTAATCTTATTTATCACTTCTGCTGGCTTAAATGTGTTGAAATGACCCTTAATGGTCTCACGCATCATGGTAGTGGTCTTGACTTTCTTGGCCTTTTAGAGCGGGCACCGCTTACGGATCTTGCCACCAATCTTGGCATAAATGCCAGCCCTTTCTGTGTCAGAGTCCGACTCAGTAGAAGATGAGTCGGACGAAGAATCTGAAGACGAGTGTTTCTTCTTCTTCTTACTCTTCTTCTTAGGCTTCTTGACCTTCTTGCCCTTAGTGGCTTTGGTGAATTCATCACCTGACGAGCTCACTGGGCACTTACGCTTCCTAATCTTAGGGTGCGGGGCCTCAATTGCCGAGTCTGTTTCTCCAAAATCGGAAACATCTTCCCAATCGGAATCCACCGGCGGGAATTGATGGGTTGAGTCTTTACCGTGGAGTTCTCTCATTTTTTGTTCCACCAACCTATTGACCTGCTGTGTGAGGTCTCCCGGGTAAACGATTCCCTCATCACTCTCTCTGTCTGAGAGTACGTCGGCCCCCGGCTGTGGTGACGGGGGAGCTGTCCGATCAGGTGACGTATCGTAGCCGGTAGGCACGCGTCCCTCCGCAGCAGCAGGCGGCGGTTTGTTTCGCTTTGTAGCCATCGGTAGTCTGTAACCAAAAAAGGAAACTTATTAACCGGAATCAACTCAACTGAACACCGAAGTGACGCCAGGTATACCTGGGTTGAGGATCTGGGTCGTTCTCAGAAGCTGTGTACCACTTGAGGTAGTCTACTAGAAATGCATATTTCAAAGAAACCCTTTTTTGGAGTGTCAATATTTAGATTTCATCAGTTAGCCAAATAATGTGGGAGATAGTTTAGATCAAAAGTAAATGTTAATATTGTGTATTATGTATCTTATTGGGATGGATGTAGCTAAATACATAGAAAATTACATCACTAATTTGTGACATTGTCAACAGCATTGAAAATAAAGTGTCACAAACTTAATGAAAACCTCTGAACAACAGCTCATTTCACTTCAAATGGTCATATACAATGTCTTCATTAAGTTGAAGACATTTATTTCTAAAAAAAAAATTTTAATGATGAAATAGTTAACATTTTCTGGAGTCATTAACATCGTAACATTTCGTTTCCACTTGCAAATACTATGAAACTCTGTATCAAACACTGAGTACAGATACAGTACAGGAATTATTTTCACCATTTGACACTATGCATGGACCCAGTTATGGTATAGTAAAAGATAAATCCTGAAATTGCCCCTAAACATTGAAATTTGAGCCGAACATTTGTGTAAAATTGTTTGTTTCCACTTTGTTACTCTGCTAATCCGTTACTCTGCTAATATTTTCTTGCTTTTCTCTTTAATATTCACAAATAAGACAAAACCATAGCAATGAGGTTTCAAATTATTATTACTACTGTTTATAAATCAAGTGGCATGTGAAATGTCCTAAAAATGTCAAGTTTTGTGTGGAAAATATTTGATTTTGGATTCAGATTGGTTTCCATGCTATACTGCTATTTATTGGGTGTGAGCATCATTTGACCTACTTAAAAATGCCAGAATATGTTTATTTTCAATTATTCAGATGCAAAAGGACATACACATTGAGGAAACTTGCTTATAGGACTTTGGCAGCATTTTGATTTTCTGGTACTGATGTCACACTATTGGTACACAACTTCTGAGAACGACCTATCTATGTGGTAATGAGTAACGTATTTACACCGTTCTCAATACAGGCGTGGTAAGCTAAGTTTATCGTAGGTTTTTAGGTATCGAAACCAACCATACGTGGGGTAGGCTTCTAGAACCTCCCATCTCTCTGTCCCGTACACTTCTCTCACCCGGGGCTTCTGCGCCAGCAAGTGAGAGAAAATGCTACGAAACTCGGAGAAACGCCTCATTAAAAGGGGAGTCTATAAAAGAAACCCAGGATCATCCCCAACAACACCCTCTATTAGGGTCCGAAGGAATCTCCACAGGAGATGTGACCGTGCCAACATCTCTACCCGTATCAAACCGGGTTGATAGAACCATGGAAACAAAACACAAAGGAATCCTTTGTTCTATCCGATTCAACATTTAAAATGCTAATCTTGTCCAAAATGGACGTACGAAAGTTCTGAACTTTCCAATCTAGATGCTATATTGCATCATAAACAAGCTTAACCAAAATAATCATGATTACTTACAGTTATTAGCTTGTTGTAGATAAATCCAACTGGAGCAACTCACGAGCGTCCTCCGGTCGTGAGTTTTTTATGCTAATTGCTGGACCGGATGTGCTTCCCTCTCCCTAGCCTGAGGCTAGCCTGAGGCTGTATACCGAGGTAAAATATATATTAGCTGTCCTTTCCTTCAAATAACAGGCGGAAGTGAGCCAGCCGGAATATGCGGAAATCTATTATCCTTCCTCAGCAACCTTTGACCGTTGTAATAACAAGATAAAGATCCATCGCTACCTTACTAGGCTTGTGGCCGCCCAGTCCCTCATTGATGAAGGCAATCTTCCCGAAGCTGTTAGTATTGAACTCCTGAATGTCTCTGGCGCTCTTCCACTCAGCGGTAGAACCTAGGTCCTCTTCCCTGAGCAGGTTTGGATCTCTACCTGAATAACAACATTATAATAATATCATACGAGGTCACTTGAATTAACATGTATTCTATGCACGAATATTCACTCTATCTGAACATACACTATTATAAAGATCAACTGCATTGCACTACTAAGAATATGTGGGATGCTGAGCCAGGGAAGGGATAGATGGAATTACATTGGTTATAAGCTGTGGCGTAGCTAGGGGGCATGGGGGGCGACCACTCCCTGCGAGAACATTCTTCAAATGTGGCGCCTATTGATTTAAGTACAATATAGACTTGTGTACTTCCTTTAGAACTGCATCTTCATTGTGTTCTGATTTTAAATACAAAATACCAAGTATGTATGTCTACAAAACTGTAACTTCTTTGTCTTTATATGTAATAAAATAGGGGGGGGAGCATAATGAAATTTAAATTATTTGGCATCTTTTTCATATGGTCACCAACCCTAACTTTAGAACCTGACTACGCCGCTGGTTATAAGTCACGGTCGAACCCTAACTTTAGAACATGACTACGTCCCTGGTTATAAGTCAAAGTCAAACCCTAACTTGAGAACCTGGCTACGTCCCTGGTTATAAGTAGAAGTGAAACCCTAAATGTAGAACCTGACTACGCCCCTGATAATAAGTCAAAGCCACACTCTATCTGTAGAACCTGGCTATGTCCCTAGTCATTAGTCAAAGTCAACCCCTAACTTGAGAACCTGGCTACGTCTCTGGTTATAAGTCAAAGTCAAACCCTAACTTTAGAACCTGACTACACCCCTGATAATAAGTCAAAGTCAATCTCTAACTTGAGAACCTGGCTACGCCCCTGGTTATAAGTCAAAGTTAACCCCTAACTTGAGAACCTTGCTACGCCCTGATTATAAGTAATAGTCTAACCCTAACTTGAGAACCTGGCTATGCCCCTGATTATAAGTAATAGTCCAATCCTAAATTCATAACCTGACTAGGCCCCTGGTTATAAGTCAAAGCCAAACCCTAACAAAAGGTTAAAAGAAATGCACCTAAAGGAAATGGACATAAATACATCTATTTTATAGCAGCAACACCCAGCAACCACGTCATAAGTTAATCTGTAATTGTAAGTTAACTATTTATTTCGGAAAGCTATTTTAGTAATAACACTAGCTCGCGATAGTGCCAGACACTAATAGTATGTGTGAAAGGTAACCTGCACTGATGAGCTGGAGACCGGAAGCTGCGCGAGCTTCGTAGAATTCAGGCACGCCCCGCGCACCGTTCACATGATTCTCTGCAGTGTCACCACAGTGACATCTGGTGGCAAGAAAGGTGCAAGGAGAGACAAAATGATTAGTATGTGAAGTCAACATTTATCGATTCATAAACATTGCATGTTGGATTATATCAGACTTGACACATGATACGGGTTACCGGTGTCCCATACAGATTTTGATGTTATTTATAGCGATATGACTATGGGGATATAATCTTCATGGGAGGGAGTAATGCGCAACTACATAAACTGCAGAGGCTCCCGAGTAAAATTCCTCCAAAACAGACAACAGGATCACCTAAAGCGGGCATTCCTTACACGCGGTATGCGGCATGCAGCATGCGGCATGAGGCGTGCTTACGGGATGGGTCCTTTCACCCACACCCACACCCACACCCACACACAGTGTCAGGTTTCTTCACCACTGTTCTCTATGGCAAACACAGCAGCATTCGCATTCGCATGCCGCACCGATCGCTACATGGACCGATTCAGTATTCGCATGCCACATGCCGCATACCGCATACCGTGTGTAAGGAATCACCCCCATTGATTTAGATGCTTTTCGATTTTTTTCCGCATTCGCATTCGCATACCGCATACCGCGTGTAAGGAATGCGCGCTTAAGATTGTATGTGTACAACAAATCTCGAACACACAAAAAACAGGAATTTCCTTTTTTTTTAAAGGTGCACATGAAGCAACGATGGTCAATTACTAACAATGCTAAAATCAAAATGCAGTTAATATGATCGCATCGATAACACGAGTGCCAATATTTGTAATAGACTGCCAGCTGCAACACGAAATGCAGAAAGCATATCAGTGTTTAAGAAGCTACTAAAGAATAATGTAACCTAGAAATACAGATGATGTTTAAAGAAAGTATAGTGAAAGCTGGACGTTTGACTGCTTGCAATCTACAAACAGTTACAAGCCATAAACAAGAAGCAAGAAAACCTAAATTATTACTCAAACTAAATTCAAAAGATTTGTATAAAATTTGACTAGTGCTGCCCAATGGTGAAAAGAAGTGTCAACACATGTATCCGTTATGAGCAGGGTAAAAATATTCATCACACACGCAAAAAAAGAAATATGGCCATACTCCATATTGACACAAATTTTTAGTTAAATTTATGGAAATAAAAATGTGTAGCAACATTATTCCCTTATATGCATTCCATAACAGTAGCCTACAGTATAATGGAACAATTGCTTATTGCTATTGCCTAACTAAATCGATTCGAATTTAAAACATTTAATTCTACATATCCAACCTAGATACCTGTGCCCCTATAAAGCCTTTGTTGTTCCATAGGAGGGCATATACTAAGTCAATTTAATAGGGCCTAGTACTGCTGAAGTTTATCGTGTCAGAATTTTGATGTGCACGTAAAAATTAATAGCTCAAATAGGTCCAAATTTAGAAATTTTAAATCAAAGTTAGAGTTACTGAATCAAGTAGATGATAATTTATTAGCGTCCTGATTCATAATGCCAAGTATTAATTGATTATCTCACCTGACGGGATCTTCTGGTTTCCGCTTTTTGTCTTTCTTTGGCACAAAGTATGTACATTCTTTCTGCTTGATGTACTCTTGTATGAACTGGACTGTAAGTGCATAGCGTTCCTGTAAGCAGAGAACAGTCCTTTGGTGACCACTATCTTAAAGGGAAGCTATTCGGTACAATGTGCTTTTAAATTTAACATTGGGTTTATTCCGCAAAAAGACATATTTTAGACATTTTCTTTAGACATTTTTATTCACAATTGTCATATATATTCTAGAAATATAAACTAACCTGTTGACAATAGGAATTGTGGGAACAGTGTAATCATTAGTGGTTGTCTTCCCACTGCCCTTATGCCCCAAATACGTGCATACCGGAGAGGTCAAAAGCTACTTGGGTCGTTGGTTAACATCTATTAGCCCTATAACATCACTCTAATCAATACATGTAAACTACATTTATAGACCCCTTTTAATGTTTATAAACATTGTGTATGCGCACGCAGCTTGGCTGCAGAACGAATGCACACTGCCATGGAGTTTGCAGGTACGCGCAGTGCAAAAAGTCAATTTTATTCAAAATTAATAGAAATGCAGAACCCTAACCTTATAAATTTAATATAATCTGTTTGTTAAACATCTTTTCTATATGTGTTCCAAGCAGTTTCTTTCTAGGTGGTTTTAGAGATATTTCATTTTTCTGTATGAAGATTGCTCACGGCCATTGACAATGCATTGAGTTTGCCGATACGCGCAGTTCAAAATGTCAATTGTATTCCAAATTAATAGAAATGCAGAACCCTAACCTTATCAATTTAATATAATCTCATTGTTGAATATGTTTTCTATATGTGTTCCAAGCGGTTTGTTTCTAGGTGGTGTCGTTTTAGAGATATTTCACCTTTTCTCGATGAAGATTGCTCATAACCATTGAGTTTGCAGTGTGACAGTGTGTCGTCCTGCAGCCAAGCAGTGTGCGCACTGATCTAAATACTTATGCTGACGTCATATGAAATTGGTCTATATGATCTGTACATTATGAGTGTCACTAGTGTAACAGCCATACTGGTTTTAAAACACCAAATGTCCAAATAAGGATATTGTGTGCAATAGCCTAGATTGGGATTTTACGGTGGTACACGGATGGAACAAACTGCTATTAGAATAAGCATATGTTCTATGATGAGTTGAGGCGTACAAAAAGCAGGAAAGCAGGCCTGTCCTTCTCAAAGCAGGACATCTGGCCACCCTACCAAGTGCAGCGGGTGGGAGGGAGGATTCTTTTCAGATGAATAAAATCATTTACCAAGAGAGAGAGAAAAGAAAGTAGATTGTCTGCGATCAACTCACTTGGTGAGCTTTGATAAGAAGCGTCTCATTGAGCTTATTATATTTGAAGAAGGACCGGGCGTTCGAGCCCAGGTCTTCACCCATCGTGGGAAATGGCAGGGAACCCTCCAGCTCATCCACACTGCGGCAAGATTCGGATTGCGCGAACGGTGCGACCCGGCTTGCCATGGTGACATTAGTTGTGCACTAAAGCTCACACTACAAAGGTTAGAATAGAAAGGCGGGTAGGTGTTAGTAAGTAAAGCTTGTTATGTTTAACGATGCCTCTAGAGCACATTGATTTTCGTATCAATGGCTAGTGGACGTCAAACATATGGTCATTCTGACATATTTCTTTGGAGGAAACCCGCTGCCACCACATTGGCTACTCTTTCTGATAAGCAGCAATGGGTCTTCACACGTGGACATGTTACCGGTAAGTGTAATTTAGCATCCTGGCTAAATGCGTTGTATCGGGTACTAATCAAAGACGAGACAGTATATTTGAAACCCAATGCAACTCAATGACACAGTAAATTCCTTCCTGTGAGCAATGTCATTTCCGACCCAGGTGGGTGAGGAGGGGGAGGGGGAGAGGGAGCGGGAAGAGGAGGCGGAGAGGGAGTGCAGGGGAGGGCAGGGAGATGTGGTGTGAGAGCGTCGAGTTAGGTGGGTGAGGAGCGGAGGGGGAGAGGGAGTGTAGGAGGGGAAGGGGGAGGGGGGAGAGGAGAGGGGAAGAAGGGGGAAGAAGGGGAGGTAGGCGGGGGAAGGGGGAGGAAGGGAGAGGAAAGGGGGAGGGAGGTGTGGTGTGAGAGCGCTGGGTAAGGTGGATGGTGGATGACGAAGGAGATGGGGAGAGGGAAGGGTGGGGATGGGAGGGGGGAGAGGGAAGGGTGGGGATGGGAGGGGGGAGAGGGAAGGGCGGTGAGGTCGGTGGAGGGTGGGATGGAGGGGGGAGGAGAGGGAAGGGGAGTGAGGGAAGGGGAGGACAGGGGAGGGATGGGGAAGGGCAGTGAGGCTGGGAGGAGGGAGGGAGGGTGAGAGAGTGGGAGACTGAGGGAGGGCGGGGCAGTGGGAGGTTGGGACCAGGCAGTAGGCACAACATCAGCATCCAAATGACAGGCAATCTCTCGGCCTTTAGTCGGGTTCCAGTACCCAGGATGCCCGCTAGGTGCCGTCTGAGTGAAACGACCAGTGGCGACCTCTGTTGAAAGGCTAGGGAACCAGGCTAATGATTCCTTTCACTTCTAACACGAGGTGGTTTACTAAATACTAACAACTATTGCACTACTCATCGCACATATTAGCTTAGAATATTTTTGCTATGGCTATTTTTTCTTGGAGGGAATGACTTAGCCTGTCTTACTTCGCTGTCATCAATGTAGTGTGAAAACATTCCAGGATATTATTCTAAAGAACAGTCGTTCAAAAGTGAGCGCCTCTGCATTAGCGTTTTTACTTACTCAAGTATGCATGTAGATGTATTCACCCCGTACTTGCAGTACACGGGTGAATACCAACCCTATATAAAAGCTGTCGAAAATGTGGGGAAATGAAATGAGAGCCTAAATTCACAATCTAAGAAGCAACACTTATTCTTTATATATGTCGTCATATTTCCCTGCTACTTTTGAGTTGAAAAATATAATAAAACATCTAGTTTAATAGAATTTAAAAGTGAAATCGATGATGTTCTATCACCGCCATATTGTCTTTTTGCATTCTCTCCCATTTCACCAACTCTGTGGCAATATAAGTAGCCATTTGATATTGGAGCCAGGCATTCTACTTCCTGTTCCATACTAAAGCTATTTTCGCCAGTATTTAGACTACATTGTCATTCACCCGTGTACTACAAGTACGGGGTGAATCTTTTATCTAGCATGCATGTTACTAGAACTTTTACGAAAACAGAAACCAAAAGAGAGCTTGAGTGAAAGAGAACAAAAAAGAGACAAAAACGAGAGAGCGAGAAAAGAATGAAAAAAGAGAGACAGAGAGAGAGAAAGAGGGAGACAGAGACAGAGAGAGGCAGAGAAAGAGAGAGACAGAGAAAGAGAGAGAGACAGAGAGAAAGAGAGAGAAAGAGACTGACAGACAGAGTGGGGCGGGAAAAGTCAAAGCAAAAAGGGTTAGTTTATTCTAAAAAACGTTATTTCTATAAACACAGTGAACATATGAAGGTGTTAAGAAAATGAGATACTCTGGAAACCATTCAGAATGTTGCCAGATAAGTGTACATATTGAAAATATAGAGTAGTTTCGAATAAAAAAAATAACCTTCCTAGCTGAGTAGAAAATTTATCACAGAACGCCAGTACATGAGTAGCCTGGTTCCCTGGCCTTTCAACAGAGGTTCGCGCACTCAGACGGCATCGAGCGCCAATCATGGTTACTGGAACTGCACTAGTCCATGATCGAGGCGAGCCCGTGAAAGGCCGAGGCTATTCGCACGGTCGTGGATATTTACATTGGATGTTTGTTTTGTTTGTTTGGGAGTGTTATGGCCTGGCAACATTTAAAGTGATATCAGAACATGTACCGACTTGCGATAGTGCACACTCATGACGACCACTGGCACCAATACCCAATTTCCCACTCAGTCACATTGTCCTGATACTGAGCAAACCAGTCCATGTCCTATCCTAGTAGGAATACCGAATGCCACGTAGGCAGCAACAAGTAAATTTGGTAAGTTTGACTCGAGTGGGAATCAAACTCCCTACCTTCCACGTGGGAAGCCTGCGCTCTACTGATTCGGCGGCAGCGTGCGGCTTCACGTAAGATGAAGGAGTAGTTAGGGCGGGAGGGTGGGGTGGAGAGCGGGCGGAGCGGGAGCGCGAGCGGGAGGGCGAGCGGGAGCGGAATGGCTGGAGAGCGAGAGGGAGGGCCGGAGAGCGAGCGGGAGGGCTGGAGAGCGAGCGGGAGGGCTGGAGAGGGAGCGGGAGGGCTGGAGAGCGACCTGGAGGGCTGGGGAACGAGCGGAAGGGTGAGCGGGAGGGCGAACGGATGGGCTGGAGAGCGAGCGGGAGGGTGAGCTGGAGAGCAGGCGGGAGAGCGAGTGGGAGGGAGTGCGGGTGGGAGAGGGGTGGGAGAGCAGGCGGGAGAACGGGCGAAAGAGCGGGTGGGAGAGCGGGTTGGAGAATAGGCGGGAGAACGGGTTGGAGAATAGGCGGGAGAGCGGGCGGGAACTGCGGTGTGTTTAGGTCCTTTCGCTACTAGAGAATGAGTAAACGTTATGCCTTGACAAAAACATGCCATGAAGCAAGCAAACTAATAAATAAGCCTACATGTCTCTTCACATTTTAACAGAAAGCGGATGTGGATATACCAGAATATGTCTAGTAATAAATCAAAAAGAATAAATCCCACCGGACCACTCGTAACTGTTCATCTTCTATTACAAAGATAAAATAGATTTTTTTGTTTAATCGAGAGAACATTGCACTGCCTTTTATACTATAGTAATTGACCCTAAGTTCTGAATTTACTTACCACTAGCAGAACATTAAATTCACACTCTTAAATTATGATTAATACACGATTTCCGCGACTAATACGACACCTGGTGATAGGCAACGACACTCGTGTTGTGGGTTGACAGGGTGTCACTGTGTTGTTTTACACGGACGATTGAGCTTTTCAATCAATCAATCAATCAATCAATCAATAGGATACAGCTATAATTATCAAAAATGATTAAAAAATGGTAAGTATGTTTTCTCTATAAATCCACATTTGTGCCGAAAAGACTGTGTCAGTTGCTCAATATGAAGCCAGTGGTAACACAGCCTCAATTGCCTCTCCACAGACTCTGTGACCCACAAGTCCAGTCTGGATTACGCTCTGCGCATGTGTCGCAGAAATCGTGTATTTAGCAGTTATTTTTAAGTGAGAGAAATGCTTGACCACAACCTTCAGTACGTTTTAGACAGGGTTTTTTCAGACTGACTGTTCATATGACAGCATTTAAAACGAAACCAAAGAGACAGAATGAACGGGACAATCTGAAAGCCAAACAATAACAGAATGCAGCACTTACAGCATAGCCTTTACTCTGGCCTACGTCGATGCATGACAGGTTGGATTGGACCATCGCGCGACGACTGCTAAGCGGACACGCCGAGCTCACATCAAGACCAAGATGGGAAAGCTGCCGGGATGTAATGCGCCTGAGCATCATTCGCGGGGTATCACTTGAAGGCGTCAGATTACCGACCGAGACCATTGTGAATTAGTTCTGAAGGGGAAAAGATGCAAAGACAAAAATGGATGTATGCCTACTGTAGGGCCTGTGCATACGGTTGGATTTGATGGTGTTATAACTTATAGTAAGAGATTAGTCTAAGTGAATTCTGTTAGAATATCATATTTTAATTGGGATACATACAATTCTACATACTCGTATGCATACTCGTATGCATGCGATTATGCATGCGATTCTACATACGATTCTACAAGCGATTCTACATACGATTATACCTACGATTAATCATACGATTATACCTACGACTATACATACGATTGTGCATACGATTTATGTTTTATCCATACGATAATACATACGATAATACATACGATAATACATACGATAATACATATGATAATAATACGAGTATACATATATAATCGTATGTACAATCATATGTATATTCGTATGTATAGTTGTATGCACAATCATATGTATAATCGTATGTATGATGGTGTGTATACGACCATATGAGTATACATATATACGATCATACATACGATTATACATATGATATACATACAATTATACATACGATACGATCATACATACGATATACATAGATATACATATGATTATTCATACGATACATACAATTTCGGTTATATACGATTCACACAGTCACCTATATAAAGACTATATTCAAATCCTGAGTCAGCATTTAATTTGTAATTAGTTTCTGATGTATAGAAGAACACTAAGCCCAAGAGGGATGTTTTTTTTCATTTAAAGGGATGTGTCATTGGGACTTAGCCATGCACGTCTAGGCATAATGTCTAATTTTGTGTTTAATCTAGAATTGTATTCAGGATCTCCAGAAAATAACATATAGTTGAAACTCTAGGGAACAGTGCGTATGGTCCATGCTTGATAGTTTTTTAACATTAAAATATAGATTTTATCCAGAGGTCTCATTATTACTATAAATAATATATATATGCACTTTCAGTGTTGATATCAAATTATTCACTTCTTTAAAATTAATTAATTAAATGGAAGTGAATTTGAATGCAAATAATCCATCCTGGCCTGAGCGCCTAATAAGGTGGTAAATCTGATTAAAAATTAACACAAAAAAGGAATGAGCTTTTCATATTAAATTAAACTAAAAACATTGTTTATACCAAACCGGTTGACCACTATGTGCATGCAGACCCAGAGCTGGGCCTGGATGGAGATCCCATTAAATTTGTCATGGAGACTAAAGTCTTACTCTGATGACAAGATGTTCGAGCTGCGAAAAAGGCTCTGGACTGACATTGGACTGTGTCTGATACCTCGCTCTGATCTGAGACCATTCAGTTTCGCTTATATCAATTCCGTATGACATCATGAGTGGAATAATAACAAATTACATGAAATCATCCCATCTGTGGGAAATCTACCACAGACTCGTGTGTGTTGAGGGGGGGGGGGGGGGGGGGCAGTAGCACCAAATTATCCTTAGTTGCTCCTGCATTGGATGCTCTTGATTTACATATTCTTTTCTGCTCAAAGGAGGACCCTCCACCCGAATATGTTTGGTGTAAATTACCACTGACAACTCAGACACTTCTATTTGTGGACGTAACAGTGACTACTGTGTTGATCTTATAACATTGCACTAACAATTTTACTATGCAAACAGCGTGCATTATCTTTGTATCAATGCAAAACAAATAGAAACTTGACTGTGCTACCTCATATATATATTTTTTTAATGTTTAAACAATTAATAATGAATTGTCCATGTTGCCGGTAACATGCATAATTCAAAAGCTATGACCTCGGGCCCCATAGTGATGCTCACCTTAGATACCAATGCAGTACAGCATTTTATAAAAACACGGGTCTCTGCCGCTGTGAGAACCCTATGTGATTACAATACTCTCCCCCTTCATTCAACCTGTGATGCCATTAGCCTGATCAATTTAACCATGTCTATAAAGAGGAAGGAAAACTAGTCACAAAGATGAACAGTGAATAAGTTGTGCTTTATTGGCAGCAACTCCCTGTCATCCCCCCCATTCATGTGACCTAGCACCTGTACTCTCTCATATACTGCCCACACTATGTCCATCATTGTCACTTAACCAGTATACTGCAAACAGTGCCTACAACCCATGGGACAGGAGTCCTATGGCTGTGTGTACACTCAATTAGAATAGCTGAATTTGGATAGCATCAGACAGAGTGTCTGGGGTCCTGCTCTAGAGTAGGTGTGTCTCACTCCAGAGCCAGGCTGAGAGTGATTTTCCTTCAGTGTGTCTGAGGCAAAATCTTGAATAATTAATTAGTTGAGACTAGTGTGTGGTCAGGATAGGACAAGGGAGTCAGGTGACCGGACATTCCCCAGCCAGCCAATGAGACACTCCCCCACAGACTGGGTGGGTGACCACCCCATTAGGGGCTGTCACTCAAACCAGCTGCAGGTGGTGTACTCTATACATCTGCAAATCAGGCAGGTGGGTCAGTCGGTGGTCTTGGGTGGACAGGATCTTGCAACAGTTTACAGATATTGTAATATAGCTAAAATCATTCTTTTCCTCTTTTGTATTCTTTATGAACACATAGAGAACATTTCAATCATCATGTACTGTTTTCTTGCCAAAGGAGCTCCTTTTCCTTAACTCCAAACATCATATATAACAGATAGTTTACATCAATTCAGCATCATATACATTTCCATCTAACTCCCACTCATAATATTATAACATATAGTTTACCATCCTACATTTCAGCATCATGTACAATGGTGGGTGGGGATTCCTAATTGATTTTAGTTACATTTTCAGGATGTTATCATATACTTAAGTCCCACTCCGACATCCAAGAATAATAATGCTCTCTGCCAATATATAATTCTTAACCGAAAATCCGTATATTTTTACAATTTGGTAACCATGACCCGAGTTGATCTCTGACAGAGCAAAAGCAGTTCGAATTCATTCCTCACCGTATCACCAAGTCGGAAAGACGTCGAGAGCTGAGCACTATAAACAATTCAGTTACGCATCTCAAATAGGCTTACTAATACCTTCAGTATGCCGAAAGTAGCTAGGACGAAAGCACATGCCGGCGGCAGATTTTCCAAGGAGTTATTGGCGACAGGCCGACGACATGACCAGTCTCCAGTGGCTGGCCCTTCAAGTCGTCGTTCAAAATCGCCAGTGGCGGTCGATCGTTCACTGTGTGCTTCTGGATCATCTCCGTCGCCGGTAAGTGGCTTAGTCCGGGAGGTGTCGTTGGAGGATATTGCCCACCTTCTAGATGCCAAACTTAATGCAGTGGCGTCACCTATAATTGCGAGGTTGAACTGTCTGGAATCTGCTAGTAACACTACGCCATTACAATTGTCTGATTTGGGGGAGACGGATGTGACGTCACAGTCGCCGGTTGATGTGGCGGCTACACGCACGAGGCGGAGGTCAGCCTCGTCGACGCGTCATTGTGTGGGTTGTGGTGAATCAAGTTTTGACAATGTAGCACAAGCATTCGGTGGGGTTGACGGTGATGTTCAAGGTGTGTTGCGTAAAGTGGTACAAGCTAGCTTGCAGGAAACGGGCCGACCGTTATCATTGGAAGGTTGCGATGGCAACGCATCGGATTCCGATGATGAACTCATGAAGGATCTACTAAGGGTGGCGGGTGCTAAGGCCCGAAAAGCAGTAACTAAAGGTAAGCTGTTGCCGTACAGATATGTGATTCGTGGGGAGAGGAAAGGGAAAGTATCTCAGGGTCAGGCTACATGGTATGAGTACTTTGCAGCGATTCGCAGGATGATGCGTAGGGGAGATGTGCCAGTATCATGGATACCTAAACTGGAAGCTCATATGGACTCTCTGTTCGACATGGCCCAGAACTACACCTGGGAGACCTGCTTGGCGTATTCGGAACGGATTTTTAACATGATTTCCGATAAGCGCCTTCCTAATGGGTGGGATGACGTCGGTTTAATACAGGATATAAGGCGTGATGAAAGCAGTCTGGGTCGACGCATAGTACGCCCAGTGGTACGCCCCAGTAAGGACGGAGCGTACAATGGTGAATACAATAGGGATGTAGATGGGCGTGTTTGCACGATCTGGAATCGTGGGAAAGACTGTGGTTTTATGTCTAGCCATGGCACAGGTAAAGACCGCTTTATTCATATCTGCACGTGGTGCGCCATTAATTTACGCCGTAAACACTACCACAAAGAGGTAGAATGCAAAAGTAAGGGACGTGTACGAGATGTCGGTAATGCCGATGGTGCCAGTGGGACCACTTTGAAGAATTTTTAGTGTGCGACCGGCATGGGGCCGTACAAGATATATCTGAAGTGTGCACGACCGCAGCAGTTCTATCACCGCATCGCTCGTTGAGAAGTGGCTTCGATGAAAGTGCGAACGTCATACCGTGCAAGTCTGCTGTTACCGTCGTCAAGGCTCAAGAATTTCAGGTCGGTGCGGGTGAGCCTGTCTCAAATACTCGGTTAGTTTTGAATATGCTGCCCCCTTTGCATTCCCAAAAGTGTCCAGTCAATAGCGTTGTACATAAGTCACATAAGAAGGTTGTTGACAGTAAAAATAGTGACTATGTTGCCTTAGTTAATAATACGGTTAATAATCAGACCTTGCCTAGCGTAATCACTAATGGTACTAAACGACGTAAACAGGGTCATAACTTTAGGCCGGGGAAGTATAGATGGTTTAACAAAAGCCTTCGTTCTTGTACTGTGCTATCTGATAATGTTGGTGTCTTAGATGCTGAGGGGGCGGCCTGTTTAAAAATATTATTGAGTACGACGCCCCGTACTGGCCTGAAAGCTGCAGCTGACTCTGCGCCGTCTAGTCGAAATGGACACAGACGTCTCTGTAATGTGGGTCGCTCGACCTCGCACGCTAGTGACACTCTTGCAGGCGTCGCTCCCATTCAATTGCATGGTCCCCATTACCCGGTTGATTTGGGAGTTGTAATCACTAACACTGCTGTTCATGCTCCACCTGTGCCGTTGGATTTGTGTCCAAGTTCTGCACCTTACACTATGGTTGATCCAGCCGTCAACTCTGCGCATTACATTACCACTGGTTGTATGCCACCTGGTGCTACTCAGCACTCACCAGTGGCACTAGCTTGCCCTGCTCCTGTTGTATCAGTGTCAGATACCAGTTCTCAGTTCGTTGTTCGCCGTATGGCTTCTCAGTTGGGGGCTGGCGTGTCTCACCCCCCTATTGTTGTTGGTTGTATTTCTCCAGTAGTTACTAAGGTTCTTAATGCCGTTGCTTGTTCATCTTATAAGCCCGTTATTGGGCGAAATTTATTGCATGAGAATGTTGAAGTTAATGTTGATCTGAACGATTCAATTGTTCACGAAGTACGGGCCCCCACTGATTTAATCAACTTACTCCCTACTGTTGTTACTGATGATTGTGTTGATGATCAGGAAGGGGCCGAGCCAGTTGTCACGGAGTTTACTGAACTCTCTCCTACTGCATATAAATGTCTTTTAGTTAGCTTCTGGCCTAAATGGTGTGTATCTAGCATAGGATGTGAATTTTATCAATCTATTTATGTTGCTGTGCGTTCGACAGGCTTGCCTAATTACTTAGCTGCACGCGTCCCGGTCCCCTCAGGTCTCGTTATCAGTCAATGGAGATCATTACTGGTTGATTATGATGACATGGGTTTGTTAGATTTTTTGGAGTTTGGCTGGCCTGCCAACTACACTGGCAGTGCTGCTCCGGTACCATCGGAGACTAACCATTGTTATCTTGAGGAAGATTTGTTTTGGTTGGATAAATATGTAGCCACTGAGGTTGGTCACCGCGCACTGTTGGGCCCGTTCAATCACCCCCCTTTTACACCCTGGGCGCAGGTCAGCCCCATTATGACTCGCCCGAAGAAAAACACAATAGAGCGTAGGATTATAGTCGATCTCAGTTACCCTAAGGGCCGGGGGGTTAATGCTGGGATCGTAAAGGGTTTTTTATCAAGGAAATAGGTTTTCATTTAAGTTGCCGACTATTATGACTCTGGCCGGGGAGGTAACTAAATTGGGGTCTGGGTGTTTCATGTGGTCTATTGATTTAGCCAGGGCCTATAGACAACTGCGGGCATGCCCGTTGAGTGTGCCGCTGTATGGTATTAAGGTCCGGGAGCACTATTATTTTGATATTGCGCCACCTTTCGGTTGTCGTACTTCGTGTATGGCCTGCGCGAGGACAACGTCCGCAGTGGTTCATTTAATGCGTAAAAAAGGGTTTTTTGTAGCGTGCTATCTTGACGATTTTGTGGGAGTGGAGGTATCATTTCAGGCCGCGCTGGATGGATATAATTCGATTATTTCACTCTGTAAGGTGCTTGGTCTGGAGCTGTCCATTAAAAAATGTACACCGCCAAATAAAGTTATGCAATGGCTTGGGTTTGAATTAGATTCAGATGCTATGGAATTAAGAATCCCAAAGAATAAACTGTCTGACATTTTGGCGGAATGTGGTAAATGGAAAGTGGGTTCTAAGGTCACCAGGAAAAAAGTGCAAAGGCTCGTGGGTAGGCTCCAGTGTGTATCGAGATGCATAAGGCACTCACGGGTGTTTATGAATAGAATTTTACTTTTCTTGCGGGAAACTCCTTTCTTAGGCAAGGCCGTCGTAACAATAGATTTAGTTCGAGACGTCACATGGTTTCTACGCTTCGCGGAGAGGAGTAATGGGCTTGTCCTGCTGAGATCCTTCCCGCTTAAATCTTGGGTGATTGAATGCGACTCGTCACTGCTAGCTGGTGGCGGCCACAGTGGCACACATTATTTCTCTTCTCTGTATTCTTCTGAATTGCTAGCTAACGTTAACTTACACATTTCGCAACTAGAGGCCATTAACCTGGTAGTGGCCCTTAAGGCACTATGCCCACCCCATCCTGAGGAGTTCGTTATTATCGTTAATACCGATAATGAGGCCTCCCAACAAGTGTTGTCTGCTGGTGCTGGGAAGGACCCCGTCTTGTGTGCATGTGCCAGAGAGATCTGGAAATTTGCTGCTCTCAAATGCTGCGAGATCCAGATAGTACACAAGCCGGGGAAGGACTTAGTGCTAGCAGATGCGCTAAGTCGGTTGTTCTTCGACCCAAAGGCAAAATTATTAGCGCATACGCTCTGCACTGCCCGTGGCCTGACTGAAGTAAATGTTAATCATGATAACAATGTTCTAGATTTATGTTTGTAATTGTCTACTCGGTCTAATTTCTCTGTATTGGCTTTTTCCCTCGCAGAAAAGGAATGTGCTATGGTTAGTCAGCTGAGCATGTTTTTCAGAGCAGGACTATCTACTGGGACGTGGAGGAACAAAAGGGTGCATTTTGAGGAGTATCTGAACTTTTGCAAGGATAGCAAGGTTAATCCCAAATACCCAAAGCTACGAACGGTAATGTTATATACTTTATTTCTGAATGATAGGTTAAAGACGGAGGGTGCTATTAAAAATTATTTGTGTGGGGCAAAGTCCTGGGTGAGATTAGTTAGGGGACAGTGGGATGTTTTTGATAGCTATGCACAGTCAATATTAAAGAATGGGGTGTGTAAACTTAAGAATAACATTGTAAATAGAGCATATCCGCTGAGGATAAGACATGTCAAATTGATAATATTAAAATGTAGAAAAATGGGCTCCTATGGACTTGTATTTATTGCTGCGTTAATAATTGGTTATACATGCTTACTAAGACAATCTAATTTGTTTTACTCTGAGATACTTGGTGATAGCGGTCACACGTTACTGGGCGAAGATATCGAGGCACACAAGACGTATCTGCTAGTACACATCCGGAGCACGAAAACGATATGCAAACCAAAGGAGAGCTACCACGTAAGGCTACCCGCGGTACGTCACTCACCCTTCTGTCCTGTACTTGCTTGGACAGAGTACTGCCGATTCTCTCCACCGCATAAGGGCGCCCCAGCATTTGCGCTCGCGAACGGGGAACCACTGACTAGTCTGACATTCGTCAGATGCATGCGACTAATACTGAAAGGAGCTAACGTCAGCTGGTGGCCAATGGTGACAGCACATAGTCTGCGTCGAGGAGCTGCTCAAGAATACGCACGAGTAGGAGTCCCTTTAAACTGCATAAGACTGTTAGGTCGATGGAAATCTAATAGCATATTTGACTATGTGAATAAAAACGTTGTAAGTAAAGGACCATCTGCTCTCCTGTCCCAATTTGGCTGAGAGCTCGATGGTCCATGTCCTGTTATATGTGGAAAATGGTTAAATAGTCTGTGTGATATGTGCCTGCCCAGTGTGCCTCAAGTGTGTGACCGCTATCAAACATCTCTACTGCTGTTGTCCTCAATCTCAAGAATGCATGAAATACATATAGTACTAGAGTAAATTAAATAAAAATAATATATATAATTGATTGTTAGTCAGCCAAATTACATCATCCTGCATATAAGTAATCTTCAATAGTGAGCATTAATGGTTCTTCTGAGTTGTACTACGTCGGAAGATATTTTAAATAGTTGATCAAAGTAGTCCTCTGTACCGAGTGGCTGGCCGGAGATCATTGTTAGCTATTGATAGATATGTCGATGGCTACTGTAAAAATTTATTAAGATGGTTTTAATAAATTTATTGGCCCAAAATATATATCGGTGTCTAGTTTTTGAATTGTCCATGTTGCCGGTAACATGCATAATTCAAAAGCTATGACCTCGGGCCCCATAGTGATGCTCACCTTAGATACCAATGCAGTACAGCATTTGGTAACCATGACCCGAGTTGATCTCTGACAGAGCAAAAGCAGTTCGAATTCATTCCTCACCGTATCACCAAGTCGGAAAGACGTCGAGAGCTGAGCACTATAAACAATTCAGTTACCATCCCACCATCCCATCTATCATCCTCAGTTTCATGGGGCTGAGAGCTCGATGGTCCATGTCCTGTTATATGTGGAAAATGGTTAAATAGTCTGTGTGATATGTGCCTGCCCAGTGTGCCTCAAGTGTGTGACCGCTATCAAACATCTCTACTGCTGTTGTCCTCAATCTCAAGAATGCATGAAATACATATAGTACTAGAGTAAATTAAATAAAAATAATATATATAATTGATTGTTAGTCAGCCAAATTACATCATCCTGCATATAAGTAATCTTCAATAGTGAGCATTAATGGTTCTTCTGAGTTGTACTACGTCGGAAGATATTTTAAATAGTTGATCAAAGTAGTCCTCTGTACCGAGTGGCTGGCCGGAGATCATTGTTAGCTATTGATAGATATGTCGATGGCTACTGTAAAAATTTATTAAGATGGTTTTAATAAATTTATTGGCCCAAAATATATATCGGTGTCTAGTTTTTGAATTATGCCATTGGATTTTACATAGCATTTTGTTTTCTTTGGCCACATTTTTTTATGGTGAGTGTTTAACTTCATGTGCCTTTGGACACATAATTGATGGTACATTTTTACATTCAGTGTAAAAGTGATGGTTGAATATGACAAAATACAAGATGAACACTTCTCACTATGAATATGTATTGATATGGCCTTTACTGCCGACACAGCAATAATTAACCAACCACCAATCACTATATGTCACATCTTAATAATTATATTGATAATATTTAGGGTGAGACATAGTTATGATAACGACCTTATGATAACGCTTCGTCCAATTTGTGACTACTGCCGACAGTAAAGCTAAAATTCCATATACGCGGTATGCGAATGTGGCAAAAAATCGAAAAGCATGTGGAGGCATAGTAGTGCTTCCATACGCCTGAATGCGATTGCGAATGCGGAAAATGGATCGACCCATGCCATGGACCGATCTGTGCAAATGCTGCTGCGTTTACCACAGAAAACAACAGTAACTTTGACTTTCCTTCACAGATTTGGAGCAAAAAACGCCAAACATGGCATGGGTATTTTTTTCCCTTATTTATTTTGTTTAATGACCCCCCCCCCCCCCCAGCACAAAAAGTAGACATCAGCTATTGGGGGTCGGCATGGATATATATGCAGCATACCGCATTCGCATGCCGCATATCACATATGTATATGGAATCGAAGATTCCATATATACGCGGTATGCAGTATGCGAATGCGGCTAAAAATCAAAAGGCATGTAAAGGCATAGTAGTGCTTCCATGTGTCCGAATGCGATTGCGAATGCAGCAAATGAATCGACCTATGGACCGATCGGTGCGAATGCTGCTGCATTTGCCACAGAAAACAACCATAAGTTTGACTTTTCTTCACAAATTTGGAGCAAAAAAACCCTAAAATGGCATGGGTATCTTTCCCCCCTCTTTTTTTTTGTTTAACGCTCCCCAGCACAAAAAGTAGACATCTCCTATTGGGGGTAGGCATGCATAGGTATGTACGTCGCATACCGCATTCGCATGGTGCGTATATGGTATCTTAAAGCCGTGTTCACACCCACAACTTTAGGCCGAACTAGATAAGGCGAACTAGATGAGGCGAACTAGGCGTGAAAGTGAGTCGTGTCCACACATGCAGTACTTGGGGCGGTTTAAGGTGGAAATCGATATCTGCGCATGAGCAAGTCCATACTAACCAGCGCCAGTTTCGGTTAGTCAACGTCACCACGAGAGAGTGTGGGTTCGACCTAGATATGTATGGACTGAATCGTATTGGTTTGGAACGGTCAAAACTTCTGCTGGGCAGTGAAAACCTTAAAATATATCATGACAAAAATATCTGTGCACCTCTAGCAGATTCATAGACCAAATGATATAATATGCGCTTTTGATCGACCGGAAAATCAACAAACTCAGGTCTCGACTGCGCATGCGTGTGACGTGCTTAAGCAGCTTCAAGTAAACCGATACCGTTCACACTAGGAAGTTGGGCAGACTTAAGCTAGTTCGCTTCATATATACTACCTCGCGACGTGGTTTACTTGAAGCGAACTAGATGAGGCGAATCAGCCCTAATCCGCCTCAGCGTCGCATCCACACGGCGAATGTGAGCCGAACTAGACAAGGCAAACTAGTTGAGGCGACTTAACGCCCATGTGTGAACACAGCAATAGTCTGTAAGACCACTGATTAGTCAGTACACAATGTCACGCACGAGTCCCGATCTTACACAGTCTCAGTTACTGTTGGTCGATCACTGAGGAAACTTATGAATATCCCATACCTCAATCAAATCTACATTTTAAATATCAATTCTGTCTCTTAATTAGTCCTCGCTTAATATTGGCTTATTCGTGAAGCTAGAGCGAGACATAATATTATAAAAATAATGTGGGTTCAAACTTCCTGCTTCCACTACTCTACCACAAACCTTTGGCTTTGGCCTTTGCCAAAAGGCAAAGCTTTGCCTTTGGACTTGGTCTTGGAGTTGGATGCGTTCAATCACGTATCGGAACCTGACTTGCAAGTTGCATTGGTAAACATTTTATGCAATAAAAATATACACAACTTACCGTCAGTGCCAGACTGTTCGTACACCTTGATCTTATTAAAAATAATCATATCTCGCCATATGAGCTTAGAAAGTGTAGCGCAGTAAACCAAAGCCATTCATTGCACTCATGCTCATGATGTAGCAAGCACCTGCTCAACACGTTGCTGCGATACCGTGTAAACAACAGACTGAGATCCGTAAGAGATTTGACTTGTTTCCGACCAAAAAGTTCCATGCCATTGTAATCAACCTCGTGACATTTATTATCAACTTCTTTGGTCATATCCGAATATAGGATATTACATTATGAGTTTTGGTATTGCTTCAACTATTGGCATTGAATACTATCAGTGTAAGATTTATCGTAAAAGATAGGTGATTAGCGATGGATGCTGACTCCGAATACCCCTTGTTCTAATAGAGGAGCTCTGACCCAGTTTCCGGTTATTTATTTCTGCGGGAAAGATGTTTCCCGGAGTGAAACGAAAAATTGAGGATGTAGATGAAGATATCTATCAATTTCATGACGAGTATTCCAACCATATGGTAGGTACGTTATTAAACTGAATTGTGTTGTTTTGACAATGAAAATACGAGGGAAACCGTGTACCGAGCGCGCTATTTTTGAATCCTTTGGCTTTGATTTCAGATTTGTAGATTTGTCACATGTTTTGTAATCTCGATATTTCTTTAATGTTTTGACATCAATATCAGATAACCTATGCAGTTTAGGATATTCTTAGTCGATCCAAAATCATTTCTGTTTACAATTTTGTTAGCCAATAATTGCATTTTCTTGAAATATAATTCAATATCATCGGGAACGTGTGTGGATATTTGAGCGATAATAGATTGATTTTCCCGAATACCAAACCCCCGACCGCTCCATCATCACCATGTGGCATGTCACTCATTCTCGATGTCGGCATGACGTCACAAGGCCGGAAACTAGCCCGCGAAGGGTAAAATACGCCGTGATGTGGGCTGCGGCAATGCTATGTCTATGGGGAGGATTTATTTTTGTAAAATAAATTTAAAAACTTTCATCGAATCGATTAAAAATATCTTAATGCGCGATTGAAGAGGAAGATCTGAGGTATTTAATTTAACCTAAGAGCAATTTTCTCTGAAAGTATTAAAAAGAGAGATAATAGTGAAAGTTGGGATATTCTGAGTGTCAGTGCCCACTGTTACTTGTTAGCCTTACCAGATCATGGCCTCAAAAACTATTTTCGCCAAATAAATTCAAGAACTTCCAATTGGCTGATAAAAAAAAAGCTGAATATGAAATTATAGAGAAAGATCTGAACTATTTAATAGAAACAACAGAAATTTGCTTTCAAAGCACCAAAAAGCAAAATTCACTGTGATAGATAGGGTAGTTTCAATGTTGTTTCTATGAGAGTGGCATTTGTTTTACCCTTCGCGAGCCGTGAACCCCAAAAGTGCCCGGATGTCCGACATCGAGAATTGTCCGACTTAGCGGTCAGTCACTCTAGTAAAAACAAGCCTGTCATATCAACCATTATTGTAATTTAGTCGTATAGAGATGACAGCGACCTATTTTAAGAGTATCAATGTGGTCTACTATGGGTATGACAGTGATGTAACACCAGGTTTGTTCACACTCAAGCTCAGACTCACTCACTCGTCACTGTCACTGACTCAGACTCATTTTTTTATAGTAGACAAGTACTAAGTAGTACACAAAGAAAATATATTTTGTGTAGTGTAAAATATCTTGGTACAATTTATTACATTATTTCATTGCAGTGATGAACCAGAAACACATATATAGGAAAAGAAACAGTTAACCAAAAAGTAAAGGATTTGAACTTCCATCATGCAGATTACAAAGTCTAGTGGCCCTGTCACATTACGACGCTTCTCGCCGGCGCACCGCCAACGCGCAAAATCACTTTTAATTGTCGAGATACATCAAACTTTTCGGCATCAACGCAACGTAGTGATAGCGTGCGGCCGACATTATGGTAAAAGTTTGGCGCCATCCTGATATGACCTTAGATGTTGCTAGGATGTAAAACAACAAAAGGCAACAGTTTGGCGCAATGTGTGGGAACGATCCTCACGCGTGCCTAGCGTTCACATAACGTTATTCCAGCGACGTCAACGTGCTTCTGACGTCGCCATAATATTGGCAACTGCGCATTGTCACGCTTTGCCGGTCTTAGAAAGTTTTGTGCAAGCACAAAACTTCGCTGATCCGATGACGTGCATCGTCGACCATCGCCGTCCATCAACGAATACCAACACACTCGTAACGCTTCCTGACGTATCCCGACGTTGTGCCCAAAAATCACATACGTCAACGCGCGTTGGCTAGAAGCGTCGTAATGTGACAGCACCATTAGTCCTAACAACTAGACTACAGAATCCACATTTGGTTTCTTGCCTCAGCACAGGTGGTGCATGATTAGTACTGAACTTTGTCACTTTGTGGTGCAGAGTGACCTAGAATGGTCATGTGACATCCAAACTCCTTTCTGACCCAGTTTAGGTTTATAGAGTAGAGGTCACTAGCCAAGTGACTTATTATGTGGAGCACTTCTCACAGCCCTCTGACCAGAGCCTGTTTCTATTACTTGTTTCTAGTCAGCGGTTTTGTGTTAGAAAAATATATTAATATACATTTATAATTTTATATACATAGCATTCAGTATTGCTATACTAATAGTATCTTATTGCCACTCTAAATAACCTGAACTACCTACTATGGACCAATTTATGTAACTACCATAATGCTGAGTCTGAAATAAAGTATTGAATAGACTACATCACGGTTCCAGCGGTGCAGTGTATTGTGGGATGCGTCAGAGCAAAACAAACCCGCGAGAAGCACATGGCACAATACACTGGGTGCAGCTATGAAATGTACTAGTTTCAGCTCATCTCAGCTCTTGTTTGAAACATAGAATACCAACAACAGAAATATATGTAATAAATTAAGATATTAATCTTTTATTCAGCATTGCATTTACATCAATATGACCAGCACATCTTATGCCAGGTGTATTTAGATTTAGACAAATCTAGGCACTCAGACTAGTGTTAGAGCCATAGCCAGAATCAGTTTTACTTATTTTATTCATGTTTTTATTTATATCCTATGGTTAATGACATATGTAGAAATAGAAAATGAGTAGGGTTAATCAGATATTGGTTATATATTTCTTTGAAACAAGTTTTTGTTGACACATTTGACATTTTAATATTTAGAACAAGAATTACTTCTGGCTAATCAATGGTGATGTGAACATCAGCCTGTAAAGTGACTGAAAATTGTATGTTTCTTAGCTCAAAATGCTTAATTATGGAGAGTTGTGTCTTAAACATATTCATTATATTATTATATTGCATCCTTCCATCCATGTTTGTGCCAAATTGTTATGTATTTCTATTAATTTTGAATAAAATGGCAGTTTTGCCCTATGCGTATCGGCAAACTCAATTGCCGTACACCTTTGCTTTGCTCCCAACGCCGTTTTCAGCTCATGCGCACTCGGAACCGCAATGTAGTCTATTGAATTGTTACAAACTATATGTTGATTCTGTATCCTAGTTGTTAGGGTATGGGTCTTGTAGTTTGTAGGTTGGGAGTTCAAATCCATTTCGGTGCTTTACTTTTTACTTTTAGAAAGGAACGTTTTGCCCCCTATATGTGTCTCTTTATAATCACTGCAAATAAATTATGCAATGAAATTGTATTAACAAATATTTTACATTATATCAAATGTATTTCCTGTATGTCCTACTCTAAACAAAAAGAAATACTTAAGTTTTACTCTCCATTCTCATCCAGCCACAAAAGAGCAGGAGCACCAACATCAGCATGCTCCCCCCCCCCCCCATCCACACACACACAAACATATATATACGGTTGCACAAAATGAAAAACCAGACAACAGTGCTTGGAAAGCATTTGTCGGAGTACAGCTCCAATCTCTGGCCTGTGTCAGATCGCTTTTCGTTTTAAAGTCTATTAATTTACATGATTTCATCAATTCTGCATTCCAAAAGATCAGTATTTGGATAATATATTTTGCATATTAGATTGTAAAGTCCTGTGGTTATGTGCGTAACCCAGCCTTGAAACACTTTGCATATAACTTATTATGAGGTTATTTAGCAGCCCTGAGGGGCTGCAGTAGCCAGTAGTGACTACAGTAAAACCTCTCTAAATCGATTGACCATGGAGTCGGCTTTAAATGGTCTATTTATGAAGGTGGTCAGATTAGGGAGTTTTTTTTATTGTTACAATGGTATTGTATGGGGGGATCATTTGGGACCCAGATAAAAGTGATTGATATTGACCAATTCCATATGACGTCAGCACATGTATTTAGGTCAGTGCGCGTGCTGCTTGGCTGCAGGAAAACATACTGTCACACTGCAAACTCAATGGCTATGAGCAATCTTTATAGAGAAAAGGGGAAATAGCTCTAAAACCACATCACCTAGGCACAAACCGAACTGGAAGACATAGAAAACATATTTAAAGAAGAGATTATATTAAATTGATAAGGTTAGGGCTCTGCATTTCTATTAATTTTGAATAAAATCGACATGTTGCACTGCACTTCCCGGCAAACTCAAAATGCATTGTCAACGACCGTGAGCAATCTAATGCGTCTTCTTACAGAAAAAGTTAAATATCTCTAAAACCACACCACCTAGAAACAAACTGATTGGAATACACATAGAAACATGCTTAATAAAAAGATTATATTAAATTAATGAAGTTAGGGTTCTGGATTTCTATTAATTTTGAATAAAACTGATGTTTTGCACTGCGCGTACCGGCAAACTTAATGCATTGTCAATGGCAGTGAGCAATCTTCATACAGAAAAGTTAAATATCTCTAAAACCACAACACCTAGAAGCAAACTGATTGGAATACACATAGAAAACATGTTTACCAAAAAGGTTATATTGAATTGATACGGTTAGGGTTCTGGATTTCTATTAATTTTGAATAAAATCGACGTTTTGCACTGCACGTACCGGCAAACTCAATGCATTGTCAATGGCAGTGAGCAATCTTCATACAGAAAAAGTTAAATATCTCTAAAACCACAACACCTAGAAACAAACTGATTGGAATACACATAGAAAACATGTTTACCAAAATTATTATATTAAATTGATACGGTTAGGGTTCTGGATTTTTATTAATTTTGAATAAAACTGACGTTTTGCACTGTGCGTACGGCAAACTCTGTATTGTCAATGGTGGTGAGCAATCTTCATACAGATAAAGTGAAATATCTCTAAAACCACACCACTTAGAAAGAAAATGATTGGAATACACATAGAAAACATGTTTACCAAAAAGATTATATTAAATTGATACGGTTATGGTTCTGGATTTCTATTAATTTTGAATAAAACTGAGGTTTTGCACTGCGCATACTGGCAAACTCAGTGGCAGTGTGCATTCGTTCTGCAGCCAAGCTGCGTGCGGATACACAATGTTTACAAACATTGAAAGGGGTCTATAGGGGAGTGGTCGATCTGTGGAGGTGGTCGGTTAGAGAGGTTTTACTGTAGTGTAGTTGCTATCTAGCCTGGCACTTGACACTACTACTAGTACTATGATATTACAAGGACTGGTTTGCTCAGTATCAAGATTATTTGATAGATTGGGATATCAGGTCATGTTGCTGGCTATATAACATATTCACCCTCACCGAGATTAGAACGTAAGTGACACTAAGTACCTAGTCTTAATTCTAGCAAAAATTGATATTGAATCACATGTAAATGGATAAGTATTTGAAAAGTATATTTAGCATATTAGATTGTGAATTCACGTGGTTATTTATATCCATAATCCAGCCTTTCAACACTTTAACAGTAACAGATTCTGTTAAATTGACTTATTAATATTATTCCCTTCTATGCTACAGCAAATACTTAAGTGCACCAATATCTAAGTATATTTGTTGGGGTTTACGTCCTGGCAAGATCTAATATTATATTAGGGCAAGTACTGACTTGTGACAGTGTGCACTCATGGCGACTTGGGAGACCAGGGCCTATATGCATGGAGCAGTGTTAGCGGCGTTTGGTGTTACAGCCTGTTACCGTTTAGCTATCACCGACGTCGGGAACTGTGTCAAGCGGTATGCAGGAGCGCGTAGCACTTTCATTCTAGCTAAACGTGAATTTATTTATAGATTTGGGAAATCCTCTGCGTCTGTAGCCATATATTAGGCTCAAATCTATTAAATGCTATCATATTTAACAGAATTACATATGCAATAAGTGAAATTTCATGAAATTAACCCTAAATTCGTAGCAATATTAATGCTGCCGCCGCCGCATCGACGTCGCTTTCCATACTGGCGGCGGCGGTTGCTTGCATTCGTCGGTTCGACAATATTAATATCGCCACCTTTGTGGCGGCGGCGTTAATCTCGCTTCGATTTTAGGGTTAATTTAATAAAAATTTCACTATTTGACTATGTAACTCTGTTAAATATGACAGCATTGAATAGATTTGATACCTAACACCGCCTGTAAACCAGCTATTTTTCTGGTTTAGCTTAACCTAGTTTAAGCTTGTGGTGTTAGGCCTAACACTGCTCTATGCATACTGACCTTTCGGCGCTAAACCAGAAATCCCGTCTAAATGCATTTTGGCTCGCTAACACTGCTTCATGCATATGGCCCCAGGCTGCCAATACCAAGACCTGGTTTCCCCATTCAATCAAATTACCCTGATACTGAACTAACCAGTCCTTGTCCTATCCTAGTAATGCCAAGCGCCTGGCTAGGTAGCGACACATATCAAATTAGTGCGTCATTGGTTTGACTCGGCCAGGATTCGAACTACCACATGGAAAGTGTACACTCACTATCTAAGTTGGACAAGTAATAAGTATACATGTACAATTTAGATAACATATTTTGGCTATGGACATTTGATGGGTGGAAGCTTACTTCGTGAAGTGGACTCCTACAAATAGCTGGGCACAACCGACAACTTGTAAGACTGAATCAAACACTGGCACTAAAACTGACAACTTTTAGGAAATTAAGGAAATTCATAAGTGAAAACGGTGCACTGTTCCTGTTCAAGACTACAAGTACAATATTGCCTGTTATAGATTACAATGACATCATGTATCAGCTCTTAACAAAACAACAGAAAATCAAACTGCAAAGAATTCAGAACCAAGCACTGAGAACAGTCTACCAAGGCAAGAAACTCAGTGTGGCTGAACTGCACAAGAAAGCCAAAATGGATACTCTCTCAGAATGAAGAGACATACACCTCATGGCACTAATGCGCAAAAGACAAAGAATTCATTGACCGCACAAATAGAATAACAAGAAGAGGGGCCTCCACTCTCCTCCATGTACTACATCCTTAAAAAAATATATATTTCGGAGCACCAATCTACAAAGGTAGTGTCATGTGGAATGACCTCCCTATCAGAGTCAGAGAAACAAACAATACTTGCCTTCAAAAATGGATATAGAGCCCACCTGGTTATTCAGGGCCTTGAATGACTACTGCAATAATAAGAGAAAAAATGTAACCCTGAACGATTGTTTGAGTTGCCCCGAGTATACACTTTCTACTCGGTGCTGCTCCCCATTTTTGCATGAACTAGTGACTGGTGCTGTACATTATACACCAGGAGCAACTCCCTTAATTCTACAGGATCGGTGCTGTAACTAATACAGCACTGATCAAACTTTGATTATTTAGACTGTCAATTCCAATAGTAAGATGGCCGGAAGACCAGTGCTCCGGCGCTGACAAATGTCATATTCAGATGAATAAATACTTTACCCCCCCCAAAATGCTTTCTTTGCACGATGCAGTTTTTGTGTATGAGTGCGTAGACAACGGAACCTTGTGGGATGCACAACAAACAGTAGGCGCAGTAGCACTTGAGATTGTTCTAAGATGGTGTAGTCAATTGAGACTTCAGTTAAGCCCCAGTCACACCTACCCGGACGACCCCCGGATTTTGAGCCGGACCAGTCGCCCGGACCGCCCTGGATAAAATCACTGTTTTTGTCGTTTTATGCCTCGCAGTCACACCTTCCCAGACGAGCCCCGCTAGTCCCCGGTCTTCTACCCGGACTGGCCCCGGACCACCCCCGGTTCACCCCCGGTTCACTCCCGGACTGCCCGGACTACTCCCAGAAAGCTATGAGTATAAAAGAGCGTGTGGTGCTGCAGAGCTCATGTCCAAATCCAGCAGCGCCGAGCACACATCTCACCATGACCAAGCCTACAGGAAAGAGAATTCCCTCCAAGAGGGTTGCTCAAAAGGAGCCTGCCGCACACAAGGTCGCCACGAAAGCGCGGAGGAAACCAGCACCATCACCCTCAACTTCCGGATTGTCTTCCGACGAGGAATCTGTCTGGGATGTGTCGCCGCCTCCTCATCCTTTGACGCCACCTCCAGCAGTCCCGTTGTCACAAGGGACTTCATCAGTGAGGCGGAAGAAGGTGGACACTCTTCCGCTCACAAGTGAGCAGACACATCGAGATGTCTAAGTGGCTACGGTTGCACGACTACACCTATGTCAAAGGATGGAGCGACTATAAGAACACCGCTTTGAAGAGACATGCACGGGAGGAGAAGGCCAAGGAGATGGGGTTGGACGACCCGAAACCACTCATCACATGGTATGAGTCCATACGGACAAAGGTGGGGAAATTGAGCGACTTGAAGTCCGATGCCGCAGCGAGGGAGTTGCCGGATCCGAGAGTCTAGGTGGTGTAATGGTTAGCTCACTGGCTCGGAATGCAAAGCGATGTGGGTTGAGTCCCACTCAAGGTGCAATATTTCCCATTTTCATCACCCCCACGACACATACACAGTTGTATGCATACAATCATACATACATACATATATACATACATGCATACATACATACATACATATATACATACATATATACATACATATATACATACATACATACATACATACATACATACATACATACATACATACATACATACATACATACATACATACAATTGTATACATTCATTCTTTTATTTTTTTAAACACCTGTCGTGGGGGTGATGACAATGGGGAAATATTGCGCCTAGAGCAAGACTCGAACACACATCTCTTTGCATTCTGGGCCTGTGTGCTAACCATTACACCACCTAGGCTGCCTGATGTCACCACTCTACCCACGCCTACCTGTCTATGCGGCTCCTTGCCTGGGAGGTCAGTGCAGACTACTACACACCTTTATAAAACTGGTTACAATAACTTAGTTACATTTGTTGATTAAGCTGGGAAAATCTGAATCGTAGACAATTGATCCCCCATCCTCCACTGCTTGCCCTATCCTAGTGATGCCGAGTACCAGGTATGGTTTGACTCAATCGAGGTTTGAACCCAGGGCTTAGCTCCCATGACTTGTCACGTGGGAAACAGGTACAATGCATTCGACCATCCTGTAAGATTTTCCGATATGAGGACATGGGGATATATAAACTCTACTATAATAAATTGCAACTTATCTATATAATGGTAAATGGTAATATATAAAACCAAAGGCATATGAGGGATATGTGGAGTTGGTAAACTATTACTCATTAAGTATAGAAATTGTATAGTAAAATAGTATAGAGGAGGAGTGTCACTTCTTAGATACAGTCTTTGGAGGAGTTGCCTCACATACCCCTCCCCCCACGTGTTATTTATGGATCACTACACACCACAAGGCACTGTAGCCAGCATGACAAGGCCTTGGATACAAGAGATTGAACTCTGATTGGTGGATAGATAAATACCTGTTAGGAATTGGGAGATCAACCCATGTGACCACCACCATCTTGGATTCTAGAAACCTATATAAGATAATAAACCAGGAGTCTAGCTCTCCTACTTTTCACTCTTTCTCTACTTTCCTTCATTACCTGTATTGATTTCTCATTAGCCTGTCCACACCACTCACACCACCAGCCGGCGACTTTACAATCCCATTCGACATGTCTTATCAAGCAAGCATTAATCTTTGTGGATATTGTTATTAACAGATGGGTCATTTCCTGGACTGTCACACTTCATGCCCTTTGTTGTGATGTGAAGGCAACAGCTGGAAACTTGTAGATCTATATCTGTTGTATTCTGATATGGGTCCCATTGTGAACAATAGGACTGACTGTACGTAGAACCGAACATACCCAGGGGCCTCCTAGCTTGGGATTTTCAGGTGGTATTCAGATGGAATAATGCGCTAAAACTATAAAACATATTTGTAATCTCATGTGGTATGCAGCTGCGTACTTGTGTATATATGCAAGCCAGGCCCTCTGATACCCGGCAATTTTGAATACTAATGCAGAATATAAATAAACATGCAGCAATGGGGATTTGTGGGTGAGTTGGATTTAGGCTTTTTCCTCTCTTTTTTTTGGTGATGTTATTTTTTCTTTCGTTGCCCATATTTGGGTATTGTTTATGAAATATGTGAATTTGAGGGGAAATATATACAGTTGTACTCACCAAGGATTCGCTAATGAGTAACTCTCCACCCCCACCCCCCTTCCCTATAGCAGCAGTTTTAATTGTATACTAAATTCTATCACAGCCTATCAAATCTTTAGGGGAAAACAATTTTGTTAACAAATGTGTGTAAATAGATATTAATAATATAATATAGATATATTTCCCCAGCTCCTTTTTTTATTTTTTATTATCAATTATTGTTAGACAACAAGAAAATAAATGTCATTGTGCTTATCTAGATAGTAAGTAATCCTTGCCTTTTTATTTATTTCATTAATGACTACGTTAATAGAGCAATGATAAATGTCGAATTCACCTTTAGATATCTCTACAGTCAGATATATTTCTATCTAAGACGAAGAAATCAATATGTGTTGCTTTAAAAAGAAGTTTGTTTCTGGTAACCCATCAGAGAATAGTCGAAATAGCGTGGGTGCAGCTTTTATTTAATTTTCAATCGTTGTTTCTTTTCAATTGAATTTAAAATAAATAAAAATTGTCATTGTTAATGTTATGCTATTTTAGATGCAAATAATGTGGCAGACAATTAAGGTAGTGACAGCTTGAAGACTCCATTGATCCCTTTCACACCCCCCCCCCTTTAATTGTGTTCTGTTTTTTTGTTTGTTTATGCTTCTGCATTAAATATTGAAATAATTAATTACTTATATATATGTATGTATAGATTATAATCATCTACCATTTTATTTGTTTTTATATCTTGGTGGTATGTAACTAGAAACAAATATTAAATGGTCACGCCTTAAGGATGTGACTGGTATATATAGCTGATATTTAACAAACGCTGCAACACAACATAGGAGGGCAGTGACTTGGAACAAGCGTCATAAATTGGGTGAACAAATCCAAACAGAATCCAGGCAAAGCTTGCCATTGGCACAATTCTTGAGGCTGTGGCAACTTGTACTACTCTACTAGTGACAATAGTTTTATTTTCTTAAAATCAATTGGAATTTCAATCAAACTGCTCTGCATTCAGTCCGACGAGAAGGCTTTTGGAATTTACAAAATTAAGACAGCACAGGAACATATTATTCAAATTGGAATTACTCCATAGTGGTGCGACATTTTCCTGGCGCAGACAACAGAATATGAATTGACTCGAGTTGACTTCTTTGAAATGGGACGCAGGAAATCAGAATGTGCCGTGTCCCCCGATGGTGATGTGATTATGGTGAGTCAGCGGTATTCACTTCCTAGCCTGGCGCTTGCCATTAATAGGATTGGGCACGGACTGGTTTGCTCAGTGCCAGGATAATGTGACTGAGTGGGATATTGGGTCATGGTGCTGGTGGTCTGATTTTCCCATGGGGCAGCACTATAAAGTCACCATGAGTGTGCACTGTCACAAGTCGGTACCCATCCTGATATGACCTTAGATGTTGCCAAGATGTAAAACTCCAACACAACCAACCAACCAATATTAACCAAGTTGTACGCTGTGACAGGTCACCCTTGTTCTTCAATAACCCTTGAGAAATCCAGTCCTCGCTCCTACCCAGTAGCTGGTCTATGTGACTTGTCACATAGACCAGGCCAGACCAGACGGGATGGCCGAATGAGTTAAAGCATCCGTCTCCCTGTTGGTAGATCGTGGGGTCGTGAGTTCAAACCCTGGTCGAATCAAACCAATGACTTAAAAATTTATACTTGTTGCTTCCTAACCAGGCGCTCGGCATTATTAGGATAGGGCAAGGACTGGTTGGCTCAGTGTCAGGATAATGTGACTGAGTGGGATATCAGGTCATGGTGCTGGTGGCCTGGTCTCCCAGTGGGGCAGCACTATAAAGTCGCCATGAGTGCCCACTGTCACAAGTCAGTACCCGTCCTGATATGACCTTAGATGTTGCTAGGCCGTAAAACAACAACAAACAGACCAGGACTGAGGAGGACTCGGCAGATCCGTAGACAGAATGTGGTAAAAGTCTACTCCTTATTTAATGTACTGAAGTCTATGAAGGGTCGACTAAGGTCAAAGGCAGCCACTCAGCCAGCAGGAAAGTGGTCACATGAGCTCCTAGGGTGGGAGGGTGTTTTGGGGTGCGTGAAAGTTTGTTTGTTGTTGTTTTACGTCCTAGCAACATCTAAGGTCATATCAGGACGGGGCGTGAAAGTCGTACATGAATGCTTTGTACAACGGTGACAACTTTTGACGGCCCCTAACGTAATTATGGTTGAATGATTTGTCTCTGATGTGGCTTCTGTTATCGGTTTTGCTTGCAACTAATCATGCCGACGGTGAGTCAGGATTTACTTTGGTTATGACTTCGGGCGTGGCTGTTATGGGAGGCTTTACGGTAGACCATTTTTACCCAGAGCAATGTCAATGTTCACGGATGAAAGATTTCCGCTATTTTTGGTGTTTTGCGATTTGTAAAACAAAAACCCACCAAATTTGTGCATAGAAATAATACATGGTGTATTATTTCTATGCAATTTTTTGTTAATCTACATATTCTGAACTAAAATATTTTATGGATTTTCTTCAGCTTATTTGCTTACCACAGAATTACGAAATGTATAAGTGATTTCAAATGGGTCAAACCATTTGAGGTCACTCCATTTACCTACAATGGCTATGTTACCGACAAGTATGTTAAATCATGTTTTTCGTTCATTTTAATTTTGTTATTATTATTATTATTATTATTATTATTATACATGTATGCAGGTATTTTGTTAATGTCTGTGCAGCTATATTCTAGTGACTTCTAATGGCACTAGTGCCATTTACCCGAGCGGGAGGCACACCACTATCAAACTTAATATTATAATAAAATTAATAATAATAAAGTGTGTGATTGTGATGGTTAACCATTTGTATGTTGTCATTGACAGAAGCGGCAATGTGATGGTGTGTCGACGCTGGTTCCTACGCATGAGCCGATGGAGCAGCACACCTCCGAGCAGACCATGTGGAGCCAGCTGTCTGGGGAGTTCCTCATACAGATGACACTTCCCAAGCACATAGTGCCTGCACAACGCAAGCGCTGCATCCGCTGTCTCACAGGCGAAGGGGTGAGTCGCGCTCTATTATTATTAAAGGCCATGCTCTCAGTGGCATAATTGGTTGGTTGTTCTGGCAATAATATCTAAGGTCATAGCAGTACTGGTACCAACTTGTGACAGTGTACACTCATGGCGACTTTATAGTGCTGCCCCACTAGGAAATCAGGCTGCTGGCACCATGACCCGATATCCCACTCAGTCACATTATCCTGACACTGAGCTAATCAGTCCCTGCCTTATCCTATTAATGCTGAGCGCTAGGCTAGCAAGCAACAAGTATGAATTTTAAATTCATTTGTTTGACTCGACCAGGAACCGAACTCCCTACCTTCTGCATGCGAGGCCCGCGCTCTACCGATTATGCTACCGCGCCCAGATACAGTGGCAGGACAAACCATGTGGTTGTCTTCTAAGTTTCCAAGTTTCGCTGTTCCCTCAGTAAGCAGGGATGAAAGATCTCCGTAGTTTTGTGGATTTCTGCGATTTTTTATATTTAACTATTAATGTTAAAGTTGCATAGCCCGGTGGGTTTGATTTTCTGTATTTTTTCTGAAATAAATATACTAAATTGATTGTTATAATCTATCTTACTTTAGTTTGAAGTAACTTTTATTTTAAATGGCTAACTTTTGAGATATTTGAAGTGAAAACTTGTAAAATTAGTTTTGGCAAGCATACCAAAACTCTGGCACCATAGGCTTCAGCTGTAACAGGTGCTATTAAATTGACTCTGTATATCCCATCCTGTGTGACAACAAATGCTTAATAAGTGCATCAGTGTCTAAGAAAGATATGTAGGATCAAATTTAGATAATTGTCTTGGTTTTGAAAATTTAATATTCTATCAGACTATGCAGCTTTAAACAAAATTCCAAAGAATCAGGATGCATAATATGGGTCATTCTTTAAAACTGAGCACCACTTATTTGGTTACCATATTACGATGCTGATAATTTGTTCTTTCTTTTATTGATTGCAAGTCAAATAATTATTGTATCCTCTGTGTATTAAGTATGTTAGCAATAGTACATTATTGAAGCTATCCCAAGAAAGAAATTAAAAGTTTACTTGTATGATTTTGTGCTAATGTGAAAAAGTGAAAATTTACACATTTACATTATGCATGTAGCCACACTTTTTTTCAACTTATTTTTTAATTTTTTTCTTGTAAGTCATAACCTTGTCTGCTTAAGAGTAATCAATAAAATCTTGATTTTTATGTTACATGAGTGATATTAATGTATTGCTTAATTTGTACAAGTTCTAATTCAAAAAGTGAAATTCATTTTTTTTCAACTCTGACATATGCACAACATACAAACCTTCATAGGACATTGGATTAGGCTATTATTTGGAAAGTTTTTTGCTATTATTTGGAAGGTTTTCACATTTGGTTTCCATGTCACACTTTTTCGTGCCCAGTTTTAAAGAATGGCCCATATATATGACAACAGTTGGGTAGTTCGAATCCTGTTTTTATATGACCTTAGATGTAGCTAGAACATACAACCCAAACAAGAATGAGCTAGGCATTGGCGATAATACAGTCACAACAAGGCTATTTTTTACCGTCGTGATGTGACCTTAGATGTTGTTAGGACGTAAAACGACAACACACAAACATCCGGCATTTTCCTGCGATTCCCTGACAGTGCTAATCCTATGGGAGAATTACTGTGTAGCTGGTATAATACCTGATGGTATAATATGTATTTATAGAAATTAAATGTATGTTCTTGAAAAAGTAAATGTCGATGGCCTTGAAGGTTTTTCTTTTTTTACACCCTTGAAAGTTCTGTCAAAAAATGCATTTTTCTTGTAGGGTCACATCAACCACATCCTCGAGTAGAACGCGTGACGTCATGGAACCGTGCGCTGGTTCCTGACGTGAGACACCACGTACCGACCGCAGCGCTAGCTGGGGCGCGCTGGTTCCGTACCGTCTACACACGTTCCACCGGATGTCGTGCACTGGTCCACCGGATGTCTAGATAAAAGATTCACCCTGTACTAGTACACGGGTGAAGGACAACGTAGTGTAAATACGGGCGAAAATAGCTTTAGTATGAAACAGGAACTAGAAACTGTGGTTCCAGGATCAAATGGCTACATATATAGGCACAGAGTTGGTGAAATGGGCAAGAATGCAAAAAGACAAGATGGCAGCCATAGAACCCCATCGATTTCACTTTTAAATCTTATTAAACTATATGTTTTATTATATTTTTCAACTCAAAGGTAGCGGGTAAATATGAAGACATCTACAAAGAATAAATGTTGCTTCTTAGATTGTGAAATTCGGCTCTCATTTCATTAATCTGCTTTTTCGACCGTTTTTATACAGGGTTGGTATTCACCCGTGTACTGCGAGTACCGGGTGAATCCTTTATCTACCAGATGTCGTGCACACTAGTCAGCACGGATGTAGCTGCGGCTGTGGCTGTGGCTGTGACGTCACCGGCCAATGGAGTGTATGTTTGAAATGACTACTGCACCGTGTATTTTTAATGTATTGTAACACTTATCCGATGATTGGCCTGGAAAGTACTTTTTCTACTTCCTTTTTCTGTTTGATTGTTGTGACTCGCCACTTTTGACAATGTGTTCTTTCTTTTACATTTGTTGATTATGTATGGGAAATTTCAATTGCAGCCTGAGCTTGATAGCATTTTAAAGCTCCAAATCTGACTAGCTATTGATAATTAATTGTGTCAGACTTGAGACAGCTGCATAAACTAAATGGTAATCAAAAGTTAGCTCCTTTTTGTAGGATATTCATGTATACATTTTGTTGAAAATTACGCTTTACTTCTGATCCCATTCGTTAGCGTTGTCCACTAACCAGTCAGTACAGACTATTGGAGAGCGTTCCATTGTCCTTGTGACTGTATTATCGTCCACCTTGCTGTCGATCTCCACTTTTTCTTTCTTTCTCTCTGAAATTACTTTTGTCCCATATAAAATTTGCATTTATATTGTGTGTCCTGTGTGTTATCCCACACACACACACACAGACACGCAGACAGAACCAGCTATAAGTAGGTAGTTCGGCTTTTAATATATATATGAATTTGACTTCGCTTAGTCTCGAGTTTCTGAGCTGTATAACTATGTCTTCCATTTTGTTTTAACAACTTACACATGCATTTGCTTGTGGAGATAGTATTTCATATTATTAGACCAAACTGGCTCCCCCCCCCCCCAATTTAGGGCAATGTCATATTACATGTGTTAATGCAACAATGTTTAAACAGCGCCAACTTTGATCTGTTCATGATGTAATATATTCCAGCTCGTCAATTGATATATTCACACTACTTTGATATTTAAGGAGTGTGAACAGCATTTATTTATGCATTATTTAGTATTGTGGCGTTAGTCTCACAAAATACCTCAAGCTTTCCGCCCTGATATAATTTTAGATGTTGATAGGACGTAAAACCCCAACAAACAAACTTACAGCTGTCCCAACGCTTCCAACCTCCTTCGACTTACACACACATGCATTGCTTTCTTATTCCATCATGGCAGCAGGAAATTTGAGGTTTTTGGAGTGTTCGGTGTGGGAGGCAGTTGCCGTAACATTATTAAATGTTTACTTCAGTCAGTGTCATTGCAGTAAATGTTTGGCAACAATGGTGAAAATGTAAGTCCAAGTATGTTTCAGATTTTGTGGTAAAAATTGCGACGTAGTGCAAAAATATTTTTTTCAATGAAATGCTAGCAATTTAAAAATGAATGGCCTCGTAAAAATATACTAAGATGTGATGGGTCGGACATTTAGTAATATAGCAGGGCAGCACTATAAAGTCGCCATGAGTGCGCACTGTCACCAGTCGCAAAGACCCTATAATACTAAGACGGCTCACTCAGCCTGTACTGTGTAATCAAAATGATCAAACCCACCACTTGGTGCGCTGGCTGTTCTCTTGGTTAAACAGGTGCTATATTATATTTATAAATGTATATATGAATGTGAAAGATGTGTGATGATGGCGATGCTGATGATGATGATGTGTATTTGTTCATAGCAATTTCATATTGATGTGTATTCATACTTACCTATCTCATGTATAATATAATTGTATGTGTTTACATGTGAAACACCAACCAGCAGCCGGGTTGATCAAACCCACCACAAGGTGGCACTGCGAAATTTACATTACCATGGGAGAGATAGGGAGTGAGCTGTCTTAAGCTAGGATTCCTTACACACGGTATGCGGCATGCGGCGTGATTACGGGATGGGTCCTTTCACCCACACCCACACACAGTGTCAGGTTTCCTCACCACTGTTCTCCATGGCAAACGCAGCAGCATTCGCATTCGCATGCCGCACCGATCGGTACATGGACCGATTCAGTATTCGCATGCCGCATGCCGCATACTGCATGTAAGGAATCACCCCCATTGACTTAGATGCTTTTTGATTTTTTGCCGCATTCGCATACCGCATACCGCGTGTAAGGAATCCTAGCTTTAGTATTATGGGGTCTTTGCCAGTCGGTACCCGTCCTGATATGACCTTAAATGTTGCCAGGACATAAAACTCCCAACAACCGACCAACCAAGTACCAGCAGATGTGCGTGTAATGCATCTAAATCTGGTTGTGTTTTATTCGCTGCATAATTCTTTTAATACGAATACTGCCCTCATGCAGCATGATAATGCTTTATTACTTGTGTTTGGCGCTATAGCCAATATTTAATTCATTACCAGTATAGACAAAATACCATACAAGTTAACGTGTGCGTGATTATGTAGTTTTGATATTACACTTCTGAAAGCTTTTAACAAATATCTTTCTAATCACTTTTTGATTTTTCGTTATTAATGTAATCTCTGTATCTTAATTATAATTTAAATTGTTAAAAATGACCCCCCCCCCCCCCCTCACCCCCTAAAAAAAACAGGCCTGGTTCACCATCAATTTCTTATAGGATGTGTAAGCCCTTTGTGTTATTCTCTTGAAGTTGGTATGTATGTAGGCTACAGTGACATCATAATCAGGGATGAAAGATCTCCGCGATTTCGCGGATTTCCGGGATTTTTCCTGTAGCTATAATTGTATACTAATATGTTGCAGCTGTCGTGATATGACCTTAGATGTTCCCAGGATGTAAAACTCCAACAACCAACCAACCAATACGTTGTTTCATGCTGCAGCACCATCAGCGTATACTAATATGTAGTGCAAACGCAGCACTAGCAGCGTATACTACTTATGGCTTCAAACGCCGCAGCAGGGTCAGCGTATACTACTAATACATGCGTCTAATGCCGCAGCACTAGCAGCGTATACCGATATGTGGTGCAAAGGCCACAGCACTAGCAGCCTATGCTACTAATACATGCTTCAAACGGCGCAGCACTGTCAGCATATACCAATATGTATGAAAACCAGCATTTCCACTTTTTTTCCCGGAGACCACTTTCATCCCTGCATAATGTACTAGCTAACCATATTAGGATTTTAATAGGTGTGTAGATTTAATCCACTGGGACTACAAGATGTGCGCTATGGTTTGTTGATCATAAGAAATATGTTCTGTGATTTCAAACTTCCACATAACTTCGAAGTTGTTATGGAGTAATGTTCGGTGACCTTTAAACGATGACCTAGATAGCCAGTGTGATGTGTTTTAGTTAGTAAAGACCACATATAGATAGTCTGCAATCACTGTTATCCACTGGCACCATGTCACACACCTTGTTACCTTTCTATACATACATACATTCATACATACATACATACATACATACATACATACATACATACATACATAGGGAGTGTGACGTAGCTCAGGCAGTAGGGTGTCCACCTGATCCTCCAATAGACGACTATGCGAAAACAATGTGCTCTAGAGGCATCGTTAAAGTTGCATAGTCCGATGGTTTTGAGTTTCTGACATTTTCTGAGATAAAGATATGAGGTTGATTATTATAATCTACCCTACTTTAGTTTGAAGTCACTTTTATTTTAATTGGCAAACATTGGAGATATTTGAAGTACAACCATACAAAATTAATTTTGGCAAGCATGCCAAAACTCTGACACCATAGGCTTCTCCAGTAACATGTTCTATCCAATTGCCTCAGCATTCCCTGCTGTGTAGCAATAAATGTTTAATAAGTGCACCAGTACCTGAGTTGGATATGTAAAATCAAATCTAGGTAATTGTTTTGGTTTTGAAAATTTGATGTTTTCATCGGACTATGCAACTTAAAATAAAACAAGCAATACACGCACGTGTACACACACACACACACACACACACACACACAAACAAACAAACAAACAAACAACAACAGAAACACCTTTACGTACTGTTTACGTATATGTTGGACATTTATCCTCATATCAGGATTGTCACCTATTATATGCATTTTGCTTTTCATTGATAGTTATATATATTTTCATGCACATTTACTGTCTGTTTTGGAGCATCTGTTTTTGTATGTCAACCATGCCTCTTTGTACATGGTCGTGAATCGAAGGTGGTTGGCCAGTTCAGTATAACCCAGTTAAACCAAACTTGAAGGGACCCTAGAAATTTGTTTGGATTAACCGATCATTGGTTTAACTGAGCTTTGGCTTCGACTTTGACTTGGCTTTGGCAAAAACGTGGGTGCATTATGAGTAATATACAATGTATGTTGACACTTTTATTTTTTTTATGTATATACACTATAACCTCGTTAAACCAAGCTTGGTTAACCCAAACGATCGGTTAATCCAAACATTTTTCAGCGGCCCGGCAAAATACTACCATTTATCATATAAAAAAGTCTGTGGGGTTTCAGATGACCTTATAACCACATGAAAGTTGGTTTAACCGTACTGGAAGTGGCTTGGGGACCGAAAACTTTGGATTAACCGATAGTTTGGATTAACCGACATTGGTTTAACCAACTTTTTTATATGATAAATGGTAGTATTTTGCCGGGCCGCCGAAAAAAGTTTGGATTAACCGATCATTTGGTTTAACCGAGCTTGGTTTAACGGGGTTATACTGTACTTGTTATATTTACAACGTATTATTTACTACCGTTGATTTACAATGTATTATTTAGTACCATTCAAATTACATGATTTAGTGAATGCTGGTGCTATACGGTCACTTTAGCAGGGTTCGTACGGGGCCTGGAAAGTCATGAAAAGTCTTCATTTTCCCCATTTCAAGGCCTTGAAAAGCGTTGAATTTAACCTATTTTGGGAAATTAGTCTTGAAAAGCCTTGAATTCCATTAAATTGTCCCCACTGATTTAAATTTGTCTGAAATTGCGATTCGCCATTGTTTTTTTCCCACCTGAAATCCAAATGAAAATAGTCTTGAATTCCTATCAAAAACAGCTTAAAAAGCGTTGAATTCCATATCTTCACATGTGAACGGACCCTGCTTTAGTGCTGCACTGTCACTTCTGTGCTACGCTGTCAGTTTGTTGTTGCACTATCACTTTGGTGCTGCACTGTCACATCGGTGCTACACTGTCACAGTATAACAGGTCACTTGTGAGTTGGTGAGTTGATCGCTGGTTTCTGGGTGTCGAACTCTTGGTTAATGGTACAGGATTGTACATTAACCTATATGTGATTCTACATATCCACTATAGATACCGGTGCACGCATTAACCATTTATTGCAATTAGGTAGTCTTTCCTGGAATGCTTGAAAACGGATAAAGAAATTCTATATCCAGCTTAATTTGGTGTGTATCGGAAAAATATGGCAGAAACTAAGAACCATTTGGACTATGCTACTTTAAGTGTTATTTTTGTTGTGAAATACATTTTCATTCTTCACAAAAATGAAGACCAGCTTAGAAGATAAGTATTCTCTGATAACCTTAAAATATTTTAATGAAAAGGGTGGGATATTTTTTTTTCATCATCATCATCATGCTCTCGGTCGCGATGCGACAAAGATTGCTTTCATTACTTGACTGTCGCTTCTTTTTTTTTGTGGGGAGGGGGATTAAAACAACTAGTAAAACAAATACACCTTCGTATTGTAGCAGCACCTAATATTCCGACTATTAACCTACATCTTTTCTTCGATTTTTTTTATATTCTAAAATTTTGGATTCACGTAAAGATTTTTCTCTTTTAAAAAAAAAAGTGGACAACTCCCATAACGTCTTAGCACTGCCAGAGAATCGTTGGAAATTGTACAGAAGTGATATGTATGTCTGGAGATGGGGTGCGTTGGAGTGGGAGCGGAAGCATTCATTCCTTTATTAAACCAAAATATAAAAAATCTCCAGGACTGTTGTAGTAAAGGAGATAATCATAAAGTAGAGTGCGTGGATGAGGCTTCCAAAGTGACACCAGGTGGCAGCAACATATCCGGTTTGATGCTTTGATATGCTAGCATGTTAATCCATTTTGTAATGTTATTTGTATAAGTACTTATACAACACGATCTCATTATAAATACTTCCTTTACAAATATGTTTAGTTTAAAAAAACGATCCCCGCTACTCTTGGTGTACTCACCTACTTTACGCTTGTTACAACCACAACACTTTAAGTTGTCATGGCTGTTATCAGTGAATGTGTAGAATGGGAGTATAATAATTGTAAACAACGCCTAGAGGCTGAACAGTGTGTATGTATACCATGTTTATTTGAAACATTAAAATACGTCTGCATAGATTAAATTTATTTCCTGTGTTTTCATTTTGCTTCCTCATAATTTGTTCAATCTGTTAATTGGAAGTGTTATACATTGGGTTAGAATGTAATAAAAGTTACAGAAAAGGAGGAAGAAAAAATGGAAAACACCTTTGGATGGACAGTCGTCAAAAAGGCAAAAATTAAGAGATGATCACAACGAACAACATACAAGGACAACATTTCGGATGAGGCGAATGCATATGAGACAAACCCAGGAGCATATAATAAAAAGAACTGAAACAAACAACACCCGTCGCCCAACAGGAATAAAAATCTAACCTGAAACAGGACAGAAGAGGGAACTCATCAACAACAAAAAACGTCTGATAAATGAGGCAAAATTAAAAAATATCCCATGCTTTTAGACATCAAAGGTGCCAAATATATGCAACGAAAATCAGTCTGTTGTCAAGGATGATACTTAAAAATTTGGTTTCCTTGATTACTTTGATGGAATGTCCATTCATGGTTAGTTCTGAGTTAGTATGTTCCTGTGAAGCTGGCAGAAATGTATGTGGACAGTTTTAGTTCTTGACAAATTTAAAGGCAATCGTGACTGACCACTAGCGCATCCCATTAATGCAAAGTTCTATTTCTCAATGATATTCATATTAGAACTGTTATAATAAATCACAAAATTATCTATATAAAAATACAGATTGCTCTTTTAACAGCATTTAAAATACTCTTAAGCTAAAATTCCATATGTATGTGGCATGCCATTCGCATTCGCACCAGTCTGTACATTCAGCGATACACTTTGCCATCCACGCATTCGCAACCAGACATATTGAAGCACCACCGTGCATTTACATGCGTTTCCATTTTTTTGTCGCATTCGCATATATGGAATCTTAGCTTTAACTTTTACCCCGAAAAAGGTTACAGACAGAATACTGTCCTGGGGGCAGAATAAATAGTGTCCTGGGGGCAGTATTCTGCTCATGTAAATCAGAATAAATGTTTATGCTAGTTTGTAAAAATGCCTTTTCGTGTTTGCATAAACTCACACACAGTATAGAAGAAGTAGATACATATAAATTAGATACAAAAATATGATGTATGATTAAACTGCCTAAACAGGTGGTTCCAAGTGTCGCACCATTTAATGTGTGCAGCCAACACCAAAATAGAAACATTGAGTGTTGTTATTTACATCATAGATTTCCCACACCCGCACATGTGATCCTTTTTGACAAACTTGCAAACTGTCAGTATCAGTACATTTGTTGTTTTTTATCATAGTGTGTCTGTGCAATGGTTGCAAGGCATTGTGAATGAATAAATTAAATTTAAAATTGTCAGAACCTTAACATACACACATACATACAGAAGTGATCAATGATAATACACATACTAGCCCGTCCTGATATGACCTTAGATGTTGCAAGGACGTAAAACTCCAATAACAAATCAACATATACTATCAGCCGTCCTGATATGACCTTTGATGTTGCAAGGACGTAAAACTCCAATAACAAATCAACACATACTATCAGCCGTCCTGATATGACCTTAGATGTTGCTAGGACGCAAAACAACAAACAAACATACTATCAGCTATGTTTATTGGTTACTTTTTCCATGCAAGCAATGTAAAGTTGATTTAAAGTTGCATAGTCTGATGGCTTTGAGTTTCAAAAGTTTTCTGAGATAAATACATTAGGTTGATCATTATAATGTACCTTACGGTAACTTTTATTTTAAGTGGCTAACTTTTGAGATATTTGAAGTGCAACCATGTAAAATTAATTTTGGCAAGCTTGCCAAAACTCTTGGGACACCATAGCATTCTGCAGTTACATGATCTATTCAATTGCCTCACTATTCCCTTCTGTGTGGCGACAAGTGCTTAATATGTGCATCAGTATCTAAGCTAGATATGTAGAATCAAATTTAGATCATTGTTTTGGTTTTGAAAATTTGATGATTTCATCGGACTATGCAGCTTTAATAAGACTCGCGAAAGAAGGGTTTTATACATCACTATAAATGCCGTTTTCACATCATAAATTTGTCATGCTATTTAAAACATAAGTAATTACATCAGAAATGAAGAGAAAACAAGATAGTTATGCGATAGTTAGGCCTGAGTAGTTCGAGCCCATATTTCTGAAATGACATTACAATTTCAGCAATGTTTAATCAAGCTGAATGTTTTGCGGTTTCTTAAAGCTGCATAGTCCGATGAAGCATCAAATTTTCAAAACCAAAACTAGTATCTCAATTTGATTCTACATATCTAACTTAAATACTGGTGCACTTGTTAAACATTTGTTGCTGCATTAAAGGAATACTAAATCAATTTAATAGAACTTGACCCCCCCCCCCCCATCCCCCACTAATTTGTTCTTTTCTTTAACATTTTTGAATGATCAGATTGTTCCCATGTTCAGAAGTCCTGGCCTTGGCGTTGAAAAGAAGATATATATAAAATAATTGAATACAATCAACAACATCTTAACACCCATATCAAAATTAAACATGCAGTGAACAATGTATTAGTTCTTGTTGGCCTTGTGACATCCTCATCAGTACAATCACACAACACTTTATACCCCAGTCACACGAGGCCTGCGTTCGCTAACGATCGATTCGCGACGACAAAACGTCCTCCTTGCGCCCTCCTTACGCCCTGATTGAGTGCTGTCGCCACGTGGACGCCAACCTCCCGGCGTCCATTTCGGGAATTTTGGACGCAAGGAGGTTGCTGCTGCTGCACATGCAACCTCCTTGCGCCCTGTTCCGGCGGCGCCATTCAAAATGGTTGGCACCCTGGCGCCGACCTGGTGGCGCCAACACATGCGATGCTGCAGTCATCATGTGGTCGGCGCCAGGGCGCCGCCCTTTCCCCAACCCGCGCTGCCCTGGCACCGACCCGGCGCTGACCCAGCACCGCCCTGCTAGTGACTCAGCGCCGCCCTGTCACTGACCCAGCCCCGCCCTCGCGGCGCCCTCACACCGACATGGCGCCGACATGGCGCCTACAAGGTATTTGAATCAATGTATCGAATGGAACGCTGGGTGGTTGGCGTCCTTTTGGGTGTAGGGAGGTTGGCGGCGAACGCTGCCTCTCGTGTGACCGGGGTATTACCTAGCCTTGGATGCCCAGACTGAAAACCACAGCTGTTATCATGATAACCAGACTAGAGGACACTTTAGAAATCCCACTGCTCTCCTGGTTATAAATGAACACCTCCTGAGTGTCCTCCACGTTGCCATCACCCTCAATGGACACCTTTACCTTCACAGTCATTTGTCCAGCAGATGGTGGCGGTGCCCTACACACCAAGTGTGTGTTTGAGATGTAAACCGCAGGGCTCGTCCGTACTCCAAAATGACAAATTGGTGATTTCCCATTGCACATGCCATTCAATGCCTTATCAAAGTCCTTTCCAAACACATGAACCATAGTGTTTCCTACTTTCAAGCCAACCCTCGGGAAAATCCTAGAAAATATCGCTTTTTCTTTATATTTCTTAGCACACAACTTCTCCTTAGTGTTCTTGATGTACTCCACCCAAGTCGCCTTGAATTTCTGCATCGCCTCAGATTTCTCCGCTTTGGTCATGCCGCTGTACATGAGAGCGCTTTCGCTAAGGTGCTTCAGATCCCACAAGTCCAGACCCCAGGCCATGAAGATGGCATACCAGTCGATGGTGAAGTGATCATAACCAAAAGAACCAGGGTCATCTGTCCCGAGCACCACTGGCACCCCGTTGCGGATATAATTGATGGCTGGGTGGTTGCGCAAATCCACAATGTAACCAAGGATCTGGTTGCTCATTGGGCAGGCTTCCACTGCCACATCGCGCTCCTTCAGTAACCGCAGTAGAAATGGATGCTTTATGTAGCCTAACCCATGGCCGACTCTTTTGGATCCCAGCAGAATGGCTTCGTAAGCATTCTTAAGCGTGGCTACTGGATCGCTCTCATTCTTCGCGGTGATCAGATCCCCAGGCCAGTTGGTCTCAGCAGTGTGCGGGTAGAAGGGTATCTTGCTCTTCCCGGTCTTGGCGTCGCGTGCCATCAGGAAATTCTTGAGGAAGAAAATATGAGAGTTCCCAGCATCCTCCTCACCAACCAGATCGAACCCGATGAGGTGCTTCGGGTACTTCCGGTGCAGTGCAATGGCCCTGTCCATGGCTTTCTGCACTTTTTTAACAGACTGCCCCCTGGTGGTGTAAGTGAGCCTCTTATGACCGATGAAGCTTGGGTGCTGCAGGATGAAATCCATGACTGCTATTTGTGTAATGTTGATGTCCATCTCGCCTATATTCTCATCTGTTTCCATATACACTATTCCATTGTTTTCTTTGACAGCAGGGTCCACCTTGTATATCTTATGTCTGCCAACAGCGCTCTTCGTCTCCAGATACTGAACCCCTTCCTTTAAACTCTTGTCGTACAATGCCCTCAGGTAGTCTCGCTTCACTTGATGATGGTTCAATAGAGGCGACACTTGTCCCCACAGTGGATTCATGTCTTTCCAACGTCGTCCTGTGTTTGTTGGGTTCTTACGAGCAAAGTCAGACATGATCCCAAAGAGTGTTTGATGTGGCAGAACATCGTTGATCTTTGAATAGTTTGAGTCCTTCACTTTGATCCACTTATCTCCCAGTGGGCTGTTTACACCAAACTTAAAAGTCCACGGTTTGGCTGAAGTTTCTGGGTCTGTCATCCACAAGTATTGGAAGTCATTTAATTTCCAGACAATCTCCAAAACTGTTTTCCTGCTGACTTCGTGATCTGAAAGTATAATAAATGTGGTTATTGCAGTCATCTTGCACATACTGGCTACTCTACTCTTCATTAGGATACTACAGGCCATTATATATATATGTTTGTTGAGGATTTATATCCTACCAACATCTAAGGTCATATCAGGATGGGGAACGACTTGGGAGAGTACACACTCATGGTGACTTTATAGTGCTGCACCACTGGGAAACCAGCCTGCCAGCACCATCACCCAATTTCCCACTCAGTCACATTATCCTGATATTCAGCTAATTTGTCATTGCCTTAAGTAAGTCATGTTTTATAAGTCATTGGTTTGACTCGGCTGGGTTTCAATCTCGAGACCTTCCACACAGGAAGCCTGTGCTCTACTAATTCGACCAGTGTCCCGTCTCCAGTAATTAAAAATAGTGAACACCCTAAAAGACAAAAGAACAGGCATTCGCGTGATATAATTTCTATTTCAAACAAAGCAGAATTAGTGGAGATTAAAGTGGTTTTAGAATGGTTAAACTATGTCAGATTTCGCGATGCGGACAGCATATCCGCCCACTTTGGAGTACCTAGTACCAGTCTGTAGGTCTACTTACTTTCATGAGTGTGCATGTTGCCTCCTTTGGGCATGGACAGGAGTGTCTTGTAGACTTCTGTTTGCATGATCTCATCCTTTATGGTGCTATTTAGTGAGATGGAAGGCAGGAAGTTGTCACGTGTCCGTTGGAACTCTTTCCACTTCAGGTGCTGGAGGTAATGACCCACCAACTGCTCATCCTACAAGGGTAGAATTGTAGCATTATACATGAAGCGCTATCTATAACAGGGTTCATACCCATTTTGACATATCAAATTCCAGGAACTTTCAGTGCAAAATTCCAGGACGTTTTCAAGACATTTATTCAATTAAAGTACCCCGAAAGATGGTTGTATTTATAGTCAATTCACTGTGTAGCTAAGATGTGAAGTGTAAATAAGCATAAACAATAACTACGGATATATGTATAGTTTTAACATAATAGTAGCGTCAATATAGCCCCAAAATACCCACACCCCAAATTGCAAAAAAAGCATTTTATGGTTTTTTCTTGTAGTACTCTTAGGCATAGTGAGCAACATATTAAAAGTTGGACAGAAACGGAGCATGGGAAAGAAACAATTTCTTACGTTAACAAATGGCCCAAATCTACATCCGTTTTCACATGACACTCTTAAACTTTAAGAGTGTCATGTGAAAACGGATGTAGATTTGGGCCTTTAAGTTAAAGGGGAATTTCAGCCCCTCACCTAGTCCACCAGTGACCACACAATTGACATCTTCTGGGAAATGTCCTTTCGCTTCAACAAGAGTATGGCTAGTTTGTTTGTTGTTGTTTTACGTCCTAGCAACATCTAAGGTCATATCAGGATGGGTACCGACTTGTGACAGTGCACACTCATGGCAACTTTATAGTACTGCCCCACTGGGAGACCAGGCTGCCAGCACCATGACCTGATATCCCACTCAGTCACTTTAACACTGAGCCAACCAGTCCTTGCCCTATCCAGGGAGCGGGACATAGCTCAGCAGTAGAGTGTCCACTTGTGAAGGTGTGGGTCATCCGAGCAATTCTGCTCAGTGGAAACATTTGCAGTTTGGACTATTTTCCATTCCAACCAGTGGTCCGCAACTGGTTCATCAAAGGCTGTGGTATGTGCTGTAGTGTCTGTGGGAAAGTGCATATAAAAAGATTGTACTGTTTGAAGCTTTGCTTGTTGCTGTTTTGTGAGTAGTTCATATATTAGGTCATTATAATCAATTATTGGGAGGATCATTGTTTTGTACATAAGAAAAGGTGTTTTTTCACTTATAAAACCCCTGATTTTTCTGAAGGTGTTCAGTTTCCTTTCCAGTGACTGATTTAATCCACTTAATTGTTTATTCGCATTTACTATTTAGAGTTGCATCCAGTTCAGTTCCCAAATATTTGTAGGTCTCTACCACCCTTAGTGTTTCATTCCAATCTTTATTTGTACTTCTCGGTGTTTTGTTCTTGGTGCCATAGAAAACATTCAGTTTTGATTATATTGAGAGTTAATTTGTTTTCTTTGCACCATATATTTATTCTAGCCAAATTTTCATTTGTCAATTCTGCTGCTTTTGCTAAGTTACTGTTTGATACCAGTTGGACTGCGTCATCAGCAAATAGAATGCATTTTGTGTGCCTCAGTGCTCAGGGTAAGTCATTTATGAAAAGAAGGAATACCATTTAAGAAGGAATGCCATTTAGTTTGGTACTTTGCTTTTGATTGGAAAGATAGTTAGTCAGAAAGGCTACTCTTTTTGGACCTACCCCATTCTTGACAACCTTCTGCAACAGGATTTTTATGATCTATAGTGTGAAATGCTTTTAAAAAATCAATATATACTTTTATGGTAAGTTTTCCAGAATCCATCGCACTGAGAAGCACATCAAGGAGTGTTGAGAGTGCTTTGGTTGTGGACTTGCCTTTCCTGAAGCCATTTTGTTCAACTGCTAGGTAGTTTGTTGTTTCAAAAAATGTTTTTATTTGATCAGGAATGAGTTGCTCAAATATTCTACCAGTTATGGGTATAAGAGAAATTGGTCTGAGGTCATTGCATGTTTTAGGGTTGCTGACTTTTGGGATAGGTACACATGTAGCAATTTTCCAATCATCTGGGAAAATACCTGTTTCAATTGAAAGGTTTACTATATGGGTGAATTCTTTGATTAATATAGTTATTGCATCAATTGAGCTGAGATCTTTAAGTCCTGATGATTTGTATTCAAGACAAGACCTTAATCTTTTTAAGTACTTCTTCCTTAGTCACTGCCCTTATGTCTTATGTGACTCCATTTGGCTTTACTATGTTAACTTGATCTTTTTCTGGTATATTGTCTAGTTTATCTGCTAACTTCTCCCCTATCTCTATGAAGTAGTTATTTATCTTTTCAGGTGTTTCTTAGGTTGTTAATTCAGGACACGACACGGGACTACTTAGTATGGGAGTTTATTTAATGCATGTCAGGATAACATAGGTCAAGTTAATTAGGTACAATGGAGGTCGAGGTCAACTGAAGGTTAGGAGGTTCGAGTCTCTGCGGGATCCGGGCACTCAACCAAATAGGTTTGAGAGTGCCCCGGTCGCGCCCATGAAGGCGGGCGCTTTCACATAGGTGTGTACGGCGCCGGAGCGCCAATTGCCCAGTTCCTTGGCATCCTGTAGTGGGGTGCGGGCGCGGGCGCAGGCCTGAGCCGCGCCTCGGTGGAGGCTGTGGAGGGTGTAATCGTCCGGGCGATTGTGTCTGTGGAAGGCTAGTAACGCTCGTAGGGCACGCATGAGGGTCCGGGCCGTTAGGGGTTCACCGCTCGGTGTCAGGAAAGCGGACCTGTCAGGGGTGGTATCAGTGTGCTTCTTGTAGCGTCTCCAGGCACGTAGCGGACAGCATTTGGAGGACGATATCCGAGGCAGGTGTATGGAGAAAGCATCAGTGGTTGTTTTGGAGGTCTTAGTCGAGCGGACGTGAACTGCTAAGTGGGTGCCGCAGTCCCGTAAGTCGGCTCCCCGTATGGTGTGGGCGGGTTCGTTGGTGCGCCCGGTGGTCAGGAGGTTCCCTTGTCTCAATAGGGTGAAGAATCCCAGCAGGAGTGTGGATGTTAGCACCCGGGCACAGGGGCCCGCCGAACGGAGGTATCACACCACTGAATGTAACTGGGGCACTGTGAGGGGCAGGGCCTGTTGAACCAAGTGAGTCGAGGTCCTGAATACCCCACGCTTGACTATGGATATGAGGTAAGTGTCAAAGCTCGACACCCTGCCGTTCGTGAGCAACTCGAGGTTCCTTGTAGGGGGGATGCACTTTGACAGTGACAAGGCGAGGCCAAGATCTTCTGCGAGCTCGACCGCATCAATGTAGGCCATGACCGCGTCCTCCTCTGTGGTAGCCGTCCTGTCGAAATCATCGAGGTAACAGAGGATGAAGTGGTTGTTGCGCCGGAGTAGGTATACCACTGCATTCGTCATCCTTGCACAGGCCATGGCGGAGGTCCTGCACCCAAAGGGGGGTACTATGTCATAGTAAGTCTGTCGTCCTAGGGTGATGCCCAGTAGGTACAGACAGGGGGCATGTCCGGAGCTGTCTGTAGGTCCTGGCGAGGTCTATGGACCATATGTAAGCGCCTTGGCAGAGGCGGGTGACCTCGTCGGTGAGGTCGACGATGCTGGGCAACGTGTAGGTTACCAGTCTGCCTTTGCGAATGCCTGTGTTGACGCTTGCACCCCTTGGATAGCTCAGGTCGACGATGACCCATCGCTCGTTGATATTTTTCTTGGCGCGGGTCATCATCGGGCTGCACCCAGGGGGTGGAGGGAGGGTCAGTGAAGGGGCTCAGCAGGGCGCCTCGCTCCGACTCACTTTGGACGTATCGGCGTATCCATTTGAGGTGTCCAGGGTCTTCCCTGTGGTTGCTTTTGGAGGAGACAGGTGGTTCGTCGGTGGTGTAGTCTGCGGACCATCCATACTTGAGGAAGTCAATTAGTTGATCGTTGTGGTAGTCGGCGAGGAGGTCCCTCCATCGATGTATCCTTAGGCCTGCTGGGACGGGGATCCTAGCGGCTATGTGGTTGGGAAGGCCGGTCTGTCTAACATTGTCGTATATGTGTCTGTATATGTCGTCCTTCCATATGGTTGGAACGGATATGGGCCATATCTTGCTCAATGTGTGTTTGTAGGATAGTGGAGTGTGTGGGGGGTTATATGGGGTGAGGCAGTCGGGCGGGATGGCTTAGCTCACGTCGTCTATATCCTCCGATGCCTCCGCTCGGTCATCTAGTGTGAGCAAGGCATCAGGGGGCTCAGTCTGATCATCAACCATAGTATCGCGGATGATGACCGGAGGGCGGTTGATGGGCTGTATGCAGGCTACGGATGTGCCAGTTGGTGTGTAGCGTACTATGACTGATGTTTGTTGGGACGGTTTGTGGTTAAGTCTGGGAGAGGTGGAGTGGAGGGTCTGGGTGGGGGGGGAGGTTGGCGGGCTGCCGGGGTTGGTGGGGGGGCACCGGTGGGGCTGCGGGGGGAGCAATTGGGGGTGTGACAGGGGGGGGTTGTGGTAGGGGGTCTATAGGTGATGCGTGTGCTTTATGTCGGTCGCCAGCGTCGTGAGACGGGTAGGCAGTCCGTTAGGTTTTCCCACCTTTGTGCTGCGAGGTCGGCGTCACTAGTCGGCGCTTGGGTATCAATGGGCGCTGTGTGGGACCAGGTGGTTGTGTCGGTGGGGGGGGAAGGTCATTCCACACCGTTCTGGGGTCGTTACGGCCACGTCCATTGAGCGCTGGCTTTATGGTCGTTAGTGTCGGCCGTGGCGGTGGGCGGTCGTGCGTTGTCGGGTAGGCGGCCACCTGTGGTGTCGTGTTGCAGGATATCTGAGGCGGCCTCGTGTTCGTCCCGAGCGTGGGAGTCGTTGGGTGTGGGGGTTGTCTGGGGGGCGAGTTGCTCGCCAGACCATCTGTGTCTGGGTGGGTGTGTGTGGGCCGGTGCGGTCGCATCGTGTCACCACATGGTGCGTTTTTGGTGGGAGCGTCTGGCGGTGCTGATGTTTTTTGGTGCCACATGCGAGGTGTTTTCTGTAGCCGTTGGGATGGTGAGACCAGCGTCAGGGCTGCTACTCCTGGTGGTTCTGTGTGGTCTTGTGGGGCGTTTTGGTAGGCCTGACCCTGACCGGTTAGCGAAAATCTGCATTGGTACCTTCCTCATTGTCGGCTGCCGCCGCCTTCTTGTCCAGTTGTCGTTTTTTGTTATTGCACTCCTGCTCCTTGTGTGGATTCGCCTTTTTATATTATTGTCGCACCATGCACACACATGTGCAAATCGCTCGCTGCCCACGCAGTGCGAACTGGTGAAGCCACAGTCTGTTCCCCAGTTCCACCTGTGGCAGGGGCGTTCATCGTTGTCAGTGTTGAACTAAGGGCGTTTGTATGGGTGCTCGACGATGGGCCTGGATGTTCATCAGTGCGGCTGGTGTATGAGCAGTATGGGTAATCGGATTTGGCTGATCGTTTTTCTTCCTCTTTCCGTATCGATTGTGCGTCATGCCATCCCCTGGGAAGTCATCTGTCGTCAATCATGGCGAACACTTTCTTGGACCATGCCAGGCAGGTGTCCCACTGCCACCCTGATGCCATCTCAAAGATCTCATCCTGGTGATCAAACATGGGCTTCACCCATGAGTGGGGCACTTTGGGGTCTTTACGCATACGTGATAGTGCCGCAAATTACTCGTGCCAGTTGCTTTCCCCCAGGCCTAGCTTGCCTTTCCTTTCGTCTTGTATCTGTTGAAGTACACACTATTGCGATCCTTGACTGCCTTGAACACTACTAAGATTGACCTAGGTTTGTTGTAGTTTGCCCGTCCATTCTGAAGCTTCCCCACCCATATTGTATACTCAATGTCTGTGTGTTTCACACCATGTGCACCAACTAATGCTGCTAAATTCACACCGTATTGTCGTAAATCTTGGTAGTATTTTGCTGCGCCGCCGATTGTTTGGTTTAACAGAGCTTGGTTTAGCAGGGTTGTACTGTAGTCATCATTTTCCATTTCCCAGGATTTTCCAGGACCTTTAACTTTAGTTCAAGCAAATTCCATGACTTTCCAGGCCTGGAATCTGAGTTATCAAATTCAAGGACTTTCCCGGTTTTCAAGGACCCGTACGAACCCTGTATAATTGTCGAGTCTGAACCAATACAGGAATTTTGAGTTTCGCTGGTCCCTCATGAAGGACTGAAGCTGCAGCCCAGGGCCGCGTTCAGGGTGCATCTCGGAGGCGCCGCGGAGACGTCTCCGCGATGCTTTTGGCCTATTTGCGTTCAGGGTACTGGGGTGTTGAAGTTGGTGTTGCTGCCACGCCCACCTTAACGTTCACTAGATACCCCAGACTTCAAACTCACTTTGCACATATAACCACATTCTTCCTGATGACCAGACTAGGTTGGGTTATTGCGGTGCATTTGTTTCTATTGTAGATTGCAGTGAAATTGTACGTGAGCTTAACATGGGTAATTCTCGGCGAGACGGGAGCTGGTCGGCCTGCCAAACTTTACCACTGATACCTGGCGCCACCTAACGATTTCAGCCGTAACTTTCTTATATTAACTCAATGATAAAGCTGCTGCCACCTAGCGCCAAACAGCTCCGCAAGTGCTGGTCGGCCTGCCAATCTTGGCACCACCAAAGACCCTATAAATCTAAGACGGCTCAGTCAGCGTGTACTGTGTAATCAAAATGATCAAACCCACCACTTGGTGCACTGGCTGTTCTCTTGGTTCAACAGGTGCTATATTATATGTATAAATGTATATATGAATGTGAAAGATGTGTTATGATGGCGATGCTGATGATGATGCTGATGATGCTGGGTATTTGTTCATAACAATTTCATATTGATATGTATTCATACTTACCTATCTTATGTATAATATAATTATATGTGTTTACGTGTGAAACACCAACCAGCAGCCGGGCTGATCAAACCCACCACAAGGTGGCATTGCGAAATTTACATTACAATGGGAGAGATAGGGAGTGAGCCGTCTTAGTATTATAGGGTCTTTGGCACCACCCAACCGTTTCAGGTGGAACTTTCCTATATAACTCAATGAACATCAGGGTTTATTTGGTCATTAAATTCGGGTTACCTGAAGGAGAATAGGCTCTCATAACAATATAACCAATAATAACCACCAGTCAGCTGGACATACTTCCAGTAGACTCAATAATGATCCAAAGAAGGGCAACGAAGCTTGTATATGGATTCAATGAAATACCCTACGAACAATGTATGCATCATTTGAAGTTCCCGAGCATGTACTACAGACGGGCCCGGGGGGATATGATTGAAGTATTGAAATATCTCCATGGCATCTACAAGACAGGCAGCCCCCTTATCAGAGACTCCAACACCAGGACCAGAGGACACTCCCTGAAGCTGAGGAAGCGGTACTCCAGACTGGACCTGCGACACAACACAGACTGGACCTGTGACATCGACTTTAGGGTGGTTGACCTGTGGAATGACTTGCCGGAGAGTGTCGTAGCAGCAGAGTCTGTAAACTGTTTCAAGTCCCGACTGGATACATACTGGTCAAGCATTATCTATATCTTGGAGCCAGTGACAGTTGCTACCAATACCATCCACCACATCTGAAGAACTGTCTCGATTTCTATTCATTCAGAGCAGCTAACAGGTCCAAGGCCTATTATAGCTGTATCCTATTGATTGATTAATTGAATAACAATGGGGAGTCAATAAACATCAGTATTCTCCTTAAATTGAAGGTTTTAGTGCTATAGTCAGGGACAAAATAGGGTGGTTTCATGCAGATTTGTCTACAAGCATGAAATTTGGCACAGATGTAGATTAGAACATACTAAATAGATTTGTTGAGGTCGCTGAAGTGGGCGCTTATTGGGACGGCCATATTGGCTAAATCTAAGATGGCCACCAGTCGCTATTTGATTTTGTCATAACTTCATAACCGAAACTCATAGGATCATGAGTGAAGGCTCTTTTTATGTTTTTGACCTCAAGGAATCCAAATCTGAAATCTGCTTTGACCTAGAAAATGTCAGTTGGTTGATTTAGTGGTAATAATGTTCTTAGGGGCATATTTACCACATAAAGTTGCAGGTTCAGAGGTCTAATTTTGACAAAGGAGGAAATAAATTGTTTGTGTCAGTTATAGCGCCAATAAATTCCATCATAATGTCATGGGGGTGATGAAAATGGGAAATATTGCGCCTAGAGCGGGACTCGAACCCATATCTCTTTGCATTCCGGGCCTGTGTGCTAACCATTACACCACATAGGCTCCCTGATATCACCACACTACCCACGCCTACCTGTCTATGTGGTTACTTGCCTGAGAGGTCAGTGCAGACTACTACACTCGTCCCCCTGGAATTGTAAGTCTTTTAATGCTTACAATTACATACATACAGACAATGCACTTACACATACATACACAGGGTAGGTTCAACAACCATACAGCGTATAGCTTGTACAGGATCATGGTCATGGCAACCAGTGTCATGGGGGTGATGAAAATGGGAAATATTGCACCTAGAGCGGGACTCAAACCCACATCTCTTGGCATTCCGGGCCAGTGTGCTAACCATTACACCACCTAGGCTCCCTGATATCACCACACTACCCATGCCTACCTGTCTATGTGGTTACTTGCCTGAGAGGTCAGTGCAGACCACTACACTCGTCCCCCTGGAATTGTAAGACTTTTACTGCTTACAATTACATACATACAGACAATGCACTTACACATACATATACAGGGTAGGTTCAACAACCATACAGCGCATAGCTTGTACAGGATCATGGTCACGGCAACCTGTGTCACGGGGTTGATGAAAATGGAAAATATTGCACCTAGAGTGGGACTCGAACCCACATCTCTTGGCATTCCGGGCCAGTGTGCTAACCATTACACCACCTAGTCTCCCTGATATCACCATACTACCTACGCCTACCTGTCTATGCTGCTCTGTGCCTGAGAGGTCAGTGCAGACCACTACACTTGTCCCACTGGAATTTTAAGTCTTTTAATGCTTACAATTACATACATACAGGCAATGCACTTACATATATATATATACATATATATATATATACACAGAGTAGGTTCAACAACTATGCTCCACATAGCTTGTACAGGATTATGGTTATGGCAACCAGTGTCATGGGGGTGATGAAAATGGGAAATATTGCACCTAGAGCGGGACTCGGACCCACATCTCTTTGCATTCCGGGCCAGTGTGCTAACCATTACACCATCTAGGCTCCCTGATATCACCACACTACCCATGCCTACCTGTCTATGTGCTTACTTGTCTGAGAGGTCAGTGCAGACTACTACAATAATGATGATCATTGGTATATTATTTAGAATTTGGAGATAATTATGATTTTGATGATTATGTGTAGGCGCTACCATATGTCATTAATAACAAATCACTATTCAACATTATTCAACTTGTTTTTATCATCCAGGGGCCGTATGCACCAATCGGAGTTAGGGCCTTAACCGCGGCTAGGCTAGCTCCACACGGCTAAATGTGAAAAATCCGTATGCGCCAATCAGTGCCAGCGCTAACCGCCGACCGTAGCCTCTGCTAAGCTACCCCAGTTTCAAATCAGGTTTAACTGCTAGCCGGGGCGGTTAGTGTGTGTGTGTGGGTCTCAATCTATTGAATGCGATCATATTTAACAGAATTACATACGCAATAAGTGAAATTTATTCAAATTAACCCTAAATTCGAACCCTCCTTAAGGCTACCGCCGCATTGGCGGCGATATTAATAGTTATATTTTCGAATCGACGAAGGTAAAGTAAACAAATCGCCGCCGCCGCCGCATCGACCTCCCTATCCATACTGGCGGCGACGGCGGTTTGTTTACTTTACGTTCGTCGATTCGAAAATATAACTAGTAATATCGCCGCCAATGCGGCGGTAGCCTTAAGGAGGGTTCGAATTTAGGGTTAATTTGAATAAATTTCACTTATTGCGTATGTAATTCTGTTAAATATGATCGCATTCAATAGATTTTAGCCAAATATATGGGCACAAACGCAGAGGGCATTCCCAAATCTATAAATAAACTCACGGTTAGCTATCCGCAGCGGCTAAAACATTGGTGCATACCGATTCACACATTTCTCCAACCCGCCGCTACCCTGGGGTAGCTATCCGCGGCTAGAGCCTTAACTCCGGCTAAGCCTATCCCCGATTGGTGCATACGGCCCCTGCAGGATAAAGTTTGTGTACGTAATGGAGGTAGACTGCACACTGAAGTATAACATTGCAGGTAGACAGCACACTAAAGTGCAAATGGCCAGGTTTCAGCCCGACCCCTCATAAAAAGTTAGTTAAATACGGATCAGTCTATTACATAGAAATTAGAAGACCCCATGTGATTTCACTTAAATCATAGAGGTAGGGTTATAATGAGGCTAAAGTCCGCCCCCCGTGTTGGTAGATCGTGGGTTCGAATCCTGGTCGAGTCAAGCCAATGACTTAAAACTTGATATTTGTCGCTTCCTAGCCAGATGCTCAGCATTACTAGGATAGGGCAAGGAGCAGTGGGATGAAGACCAGTCGTCTGTGATTGAAATTTCCCCTGCTTAAAAGCCTTAAACAACTAATGTACCAAAAAAAAAAAAAAAAAAAAAAGTTCCGGTAAAGCACACACTAAAGTAGCACCATACAATTTATGTGGATTTTCTTCCCCTTTTTTTTCTTAGGGATACTATATTTTTCTGAATTATCTTGAAAATTGACGCCAGCGGAGAATGATTTTGCATAGATACAAGATAGGCCTAGGGCTAGGCCTACTCGGCGATTCGCTTACCGATGTGAGTGTGTTCTTCTTGCCTTGATAGTTCCGTTCAGCTCGGATCAGTGCGTCACGTTTCAGTGAAAACTCATATTCATTAGCTGGTAAGGAGAAGCCATTTGTGTAGGTGTTGGTGAGAAGAAACACGGAAAGAAACGTCGAGCAGATCCGACACATCTTCAACATGACGCTCATGGCCACGATGGCTGACGGACGAGGTGGCAGCTCTTTGCGCTTTGCAGCTGAACTTTCACTAAAAGTGTCAGTATGACGGCTCGCATCCACATCTGCTGTCTTTAATAGATATAATGATATGGCTGCCCAATCACCAGGACAGCTCCGTTTGGCTGACAAATGATCTGATAGCTGATAAATCAATATGACAACTCTCTGTAGTCGACAGTGGCAAATGAGTAAATGTCGACAGCTTCCCGACTGATGAGGGCGGTTTCCTCTGGACGGCAGCTTCTAAATAGTTCAATAATAAATAACAATATATTGAATGGAGTGGTGTGACTCCATTTTTAACAAATATTGTTGTTCCTCGATCGTATGATGGTATGAAGGTATGATTAAGAGTGGTCGGATCAAATGAAATGAATTAAGTGTGGCGCGGTTAGAGCTCTGTGCGCATAGAGTGTCAGTGTCAGTGTCACTGTCACTACACATAGTCGGTGAAGTAGGTCAATAATACGGTGTCCAAAGTCTCCAAAGTCAGAATCGACCTCGACCGGGGCTGGTGTTGGGTGCATGGAACTGGCAGAGAATGTGCATAGAGCAGACCAACTATCGTCATATCAAGCCATGTAACAATTGCGACTGTCATGCACCAAGCGGCGGTTATTGAACAAGGCTAGTTAGTTAGTTGTTGGAGTTTTGCATCCTGGCAACATCTAAGGTCATATCAGGATTGGTACCGACTTGTGACAATGCGCACTCATGGCGACTTTATAGTGCTGCCCCACTGGGAGATTAAGCAACCAGCACCATGACCCGATATCCCACTCAGTCACATATTATCCTGACACTGGGCCAACCAATCCTTGCCCTATCCTAATGATACCAAGCGTTTGGCTAGGAAGTGACAAGTAACAATTTTTAAGTCAATGGTTTGACTCGACCAGGTTTCACAGACATGGGTTCGAATCGCACGATCTAGCAAAACGGGAGATGAACGCTCAACTCATTCGGCCATCCCGTCTGGTTTGAACAAGGCACGTCACTCAGTGTTGGTTGTACTCGGAGAACAGCTGGTCGATAACAGAAGATAACAGGTAAGCTACTAAAAAAAGCTACTAAAATAAAATAGTGCGGAAGGTTCCCGGTTGAGTCAAACCAATGACTTTAAAATTGATACTTGTTGCTTCCTAGCCTGGTGCTCGGCATTAATAGGGTAGGGCAAGGACTGATTAGCTCAGTGTCAGGAAAATGTGATTGAGTGGGATATTGGGTCATGGTGGCGGCAGCCTGATTTACCAGTTGGGTGGCACTATAAAGTCGCCATGAGTGCGCACTGTCACAAGTCGGTACCCGTCCTGATATGACCTTAGATGTAGCCAGGATGTAAAACTACAACAACCAACCAGCCAACTAAAATACATTTTTAATTCATTTGAACGTTTATTTAACATGGTTTTTGCTTTGTATAAGCTTCTAAGCTGAAAGAATAAAATTAAATAATATAGTAAAATAAATAACTACCAAAGAATAGGTCTAGCCTCCACCCTGTAGCACCTGACTAAACTAATTATAGCGAATGGTAGACAGGAAGTGTGAACACTTATTTGTCTCTCATTATTTTTTTTTGGTACATTAGTTGTCCCAAGCAGGGGAAATCCCAGTCACAGACGACTGGTCTTCACCACTCCACTGCTGGTCGATAGAAAGCCCGAGCCTACACTTTTAACGACCCAAGGGATTTTTAAGCTCCCACACCACATAGACATGGTATGAGAGCAACCGGCCTTTGATGACGCTGTAAGTTATACACAGCGGTGGAAATCCAAATTGGCAGAGCTGGGGGCATGGGGAATCGAACCACCGACCCTCAGAAAAAAGTCAGACACTCTAACCACTCCGCCACAGAGAACGCCACTAAATAAAGCAGTTACTAATCACAAAGCTATAGTTGACCAAGACAATTAAAATTAATCATGCAACCATTATTTGCATAATCCCAGATCGACTACTTCTTGTAACAGCAAGTCATCCCCATTGTATTAATGTCTCTTCACAGGTATGATCAGCAAATCAATGACATAGTCCAAGGGTAAATTGCTATTCTCCAGACGACATATACACAATAAGAACCCCATAATATTTGTAGTGCCTGATTGCAACCTGTTATTGTCTATATTGTTCATACCATCTCATCATCTCATCCATGAATAGTTCACAATAATTGGACACAAACGCGCGAAGCCAGACTGATCTACAAATTGCTAAACTGTAAATGGCAGACTCACCATGCCGAAATGTACTAGCAAAAGGACAAGGCAGGAGGACCCAAGTTATGATGTCCAACAACCACCTGCGAAAACACGAGGAAGACCTAGGTCAGTTATTACTAAAACTATGACTACCCGATGGGCGACATATATGGTTCCCATGCTTACGATCACTGACAGCGATAGTGACACAACAGTAATCGACAAGAGAACAGATAAGGATGGCAATACAAATGGAGGACTCAACAGAATGGAGACAAATATAACCGAATGACTGGATCAGGTGACTAAAGGGCTACTGGCTCGGCTTAATGCCCTGGAGACTAGGCCCGGGCCATCCAACATGGCCGACGAGGAGCCATTGGAAAGCCCGCCAAACACCATGCGGGATGGCCGCCATGACTCCCGGTCGGTGCCATCCACAATGGCTGCAACAGTGCACCGGGACCGGCGCAGGAGCAGAACCCAATCACCCACACGACAACCATCAGCAGATGGCCACAGATACTGAGACCCCTACACACTGTGCATGAAAACACTGAGCACACAGGCACTCGTCATCAAGCTCCGACTCCGAGCCCAACAGGAGACGCGAGATTGACAACATTCACCGGAGTAGGCTCCGCGAGATCGGCAAGGAGAGGTAAGAAATCTTTCATGGCAAATACATTTGTGATACATGGGGATAGGAAGGGTAAAGTTGGACTTGGCGAGAGCATGTGGCATGAATATTTCTCAGCTTTGTTTTGTATGTGCAAAGACCCGACAATGCCACAGGATTGGGTGGAGCCAATCCGCAAGCATCAGGAGCAGCTGGCCACTGGGAGTGGGAGACCTGTATTGTTTGGTCTGAGAGAGTGTTCACAATGGTGGAGGACTGCAGGTTGCCACATGGCTGGGATGACATTCACGCCATTAAGGATGTGCAGCGCGATGCACAAGGAGTTGGGATCAGGCTAGGGAGCAGGAAAAAGAAAAACATGGAGTACAGACGTAACGATAACTACAGCATGGGTAACTCAGACTACCACAGGAGAGTCAAATTCTCATCGGAGAATGATGGCCGCCCATGCCATGAGTGGAATTGGGGGAACGACTGTCATGTGTGCGCATGGTGCACAAATAAATACATAAAAGCCAACTTCCATTGCGAAAATGAATGCAAGAACAAAAAACGTGCGAGGGAGAAAAAACAGGTGGCCGGATCACTCCAGAACAGTAACGACAACAATCGCCAGGGTTTTTGAGCAATCGGCCAGCGGCTCAGTCAGCAACACCTGACGGAGGAGGAAGTGTTGAGCTGCTGTCCGGACTCCCCACAACCACCAACCCATCCGGTAAGCGTACTGTCACTAGAATTGAAGCTGTCATTGATGTTGATGTTATTGCTGTTAACATTACTGCTACCACCCTCTCACCCCCCTCACCAAGCACCTCACACAATGACGTCATGGGAAACCCCCCCAGGCATGCTCGCCACGCCTAGCCACCCACCCCCTCCCTCTCCCTCATCTGTTCCAGTTTCATACACCAGGCGGCGATAGTGGCCAATGGCCACTCCAGCGCACAGTGGATCTACGCAATGTCGGCGTCTCACCACGTGGCATCCAACTCCATACCGGTGTGACACACTAAACCCCCCCCCCCCCCCCCACACACACTGACCACACCCCACAGTCATATCAACCCCCCCCCCCCCCCAAGCACCTCCAAATACTCATTGACTATCTGGAGTTTGGGTGGCCGGTGGATTTCATTGGAGACACACCACCGGTACGCGCCACGGCCAACCACAGAGAGGACCCCGCCCACACTGTTTGGATACGGAGGTACGTCGAGAAGGAACTGGCACACGGTGCACTTCTCGGCCCTTTCACCGAGCCCCCCCTTCACACCATGGGCAAAAACGAGTCCAATGATGACCTGCCCAAAAAGGACACCGACGAGAGGCGGGTCATCGTTGACCTCAGTTACCCGAGGGGCACCAGTGTGAATGCGGGGATAAGGAGGGGCCAGTTCCAAGGAAGAGTGACGACATACACTCTACCCGGGATACTGGACTTGGCAGATGAAGTTGCCAAGGCCGATAAAGACTGCTACATCTGGTCGGCTCACCTGGCATGCACATACCGCCAGCTGAGGACCTGCCCCCTCTCTGTGCCCCTACTAGGAATAGTGCTAGACGGAGCAACATATTATGTATAACCTGACGCCGTCGTTTGGATGTCGCACATCATCTATGACGTGTGCCAGGAGCACCAACGCCATAGTGTACCTGACAAGAAAAAAAGGGCATCACGCTCTGTGCTACCTCGACGATTTCGTCGGGGTGGCACCAACAAAACAAGCCGCAGACCACGCTTACGAGGAAATGATGACACTAGCCAATGACCTGGGCGTGGCACTCTTGCCAGCCAAGTGCGTCCCGCCACCAAGAGCCTTGAGTGGCTCAGCTATGCAGTATCAGTCACAGGGGCCCGGCAGCATGAATACTCACAGCTGCCACCCTCATGGTCTACTTCACCCTGCTACGCCAGAGCAATCTGGTAACCACACCCCACTCGACAACAAACCACACGCTTAGACGCAAGGATGTGAACGAGGATGACGAAGGGCTACTGGTCACGGTCAGGTCCTCCAAGACCACAACCGCCACTGGCCGCTTCAACATACGCATTCACTCGATCACCGGATCACCATGCTGCCCAGTGGCAGCTTGGCGCCGCTACGCATCAACAGCCCCGACAGACCCACAAGCTGCAGCATTCTGGATGCCCAACGGGAAGGCAGGCCCTCACGGCTCAAGTCCTGACAAATGCAATACGTGCAGCATTGGCCACACATGGCCACCCAGCCCCCTTGACCGTGACACTCCACAGTGGGGGGGGGGGGGGGGGGGGGGGGGGGGGGTTCAAATATGTACCAAAGACTGCATTCAATACGGCCACTTGGGCACTCACCACCTTATTTGGTTGAGTGCCCGATTAACCTTGATGATTCGAACTGTTGATTAATTGACTGACCTGGATCCCCCCTTGATTGACCTTATGACCAGAATTGCTTGATTAACCTTGATTAACCTTTTTTGATTGACCATGAGCTAATTTATTGACCTTGTTGTTTGATCCACCTGTTATTGACCTGATAGCACAGGTCAATAACATCAACAGATTAACCTTAAACCCATTTGACCTAGACCTTGATTCTTAATGAGATTAGCACCTTTGATACTTCATTAATTACACTAATTGACACCCTCTTAACGATTAACATAACACTTTCCTACAAGTATACATTACTTATTGACTCGAATGTACTTCCACTCCTCCGGTTCTACTATTTATTGATTAATAAAGGCACTTTTATACCACTCCCGTCTCGGCGTGAATTGGTCGTAATGCGTGAATAGGTCATAGAGGCGTGAATAAAATGTCTCTTTTCCCACCCCCGCCTTGCTTTCTTCCTTCTCGCGCATCGTACATGGTAGCCTAACATGGGTAATTGCTAAGACCGGGAGACTAGTGTCTCGGTGCTGAAAAATGATATTATTCAACTGGAATATAAAAATAAATTGAACAAAAAGGTTTGCCTTTGACAACTTCACTGTCACTGAATATCAGCTTGCTGTGTTTTTGTCAGTCTCTGAATTTGTATGATTTTCCAGTGCTTCCAAAACATTGTGAATTTTAAAAAGCAACCCGCAATGCTAACCATACAAGTACCCAGTTACAAGGTATCTGTTTTATTTATAAATAATAGTAATAATAATAATAATGTGATAGGCCGTGTACTGATAGTTCCCTCTGGTCTGCTTGTAGGTGCAATATGAAGAGACGACGAGGAAAGAAACATATGCTTCACCATTTATTTCCTTTACTCCGCCCACTGCAGTGTCACAGAACCAAGTGACCTGCTGTTGCGGTTTCCCAGGGACACCAGTTTGCGAGGGACACATCGCTTCTGCACATGCGTCAAAATCGAACAGCATCGTCAGTAACCTTATAAATTTAATATAATGTTTTTGGTAAAGATGTTTTCTATATGTGTACCAAACGATTTGTTTCTAGATGGTGTAATTTGAGAGATATTTGACTTCTTCTGTATTTTATTTATGAAGATTGCTCACTGCCATTGACAATGCCTTGAGTTTGACGGTACACGCAGTGCAAAACGTTAGTTTTATTCAAAATTAATACAATTCAAGAACCCTGACCATATAAATTTAATATAGTCTTTATGGTAAAGATGTTTTCTATATGTGTACCAAGCGATTTGTTTCTAGATGGTGTAATTTGAGAGATATTTGACTTCTTCTGTATTTTATTTATGAAGATTGCTCACTGCCATTGACAATGCCTTGAGTTTGACGGTACACGCAGTGCAAAACGTTAGTTTTATTCAAAATTAATACAATTCAAGAACCCTGACCATATAAATTTAATATAGTCTTTATGGTAAAGATGTTTTCTATATGTGTACCAAGCGATTTGTTTCTAGATGGTGTAATTTGGGAGATATTTGACTTCTTCTGTATGAAGATTTGCTCACGGCCGTTAACAATGCGTTTGAATGGAAGTGTCCCTGGCAAACTGGTGTCCCTCGGAATCCGCATCACCGCCCCCTGACCAGTTGGGTCAAAAGTAACCTTTGTTTCTACTGATATTTTCCACTGAGATATATTAAAAATAATATTGTTCTAACTGCTCTGCTATCATGCAGTTACACAGCTCCAGTCCTCATTATCTCGAAAGCACCATTTGTCAGATAGAACCTTTTTATAGTAAGGTCGCAGTAGATAGGCAACTGTGGTCAGCAGTCCCTGTGGCCACCGCATTGTAATATTTCTGGATGCCCGGCCGTCAGAGCCCCAGTTATACCACAAACTCTTCCCATGTGCGTTCTGACAACTGTCTGTTAGATCACACCTGATGCCCCTCTCCAACATACTTATCTGTAATATATCTACTGTATCTCTCCGAAGGAAGAAAGGGAAGACAAGTCACGCAAGATTGACAGTGAAGAAGTTGTGCTTTATTGGCATCAACTCCTGTTCACCTACTAGTGACCCATCACCCTGACCCCTTACCTTCTGTCCACACAGAGCCTCATTACTCTAGTTAGTATGTATCAGAACCAGTGCCTACAGCCCATTGAACTGGAGTCATATGGTTGTTGCACACAGCTCAGTTTGTATATGAAAGGTGGAGCATCAGACAGAGTATCTGGGTTCCTGCTCAAGAGACCATCTAGAAGTGTCCAGTAGTGCCTGTAGCAGCATATAGATCAGAGTCTAGAATAACCAATATCAAAATGAGGCTTGTGTGGTCAGGTGGATCAAAGGGATGCAGGTGACTGGGCCTCCCACAGCCAGCCAATCAGGCACCCTCGACAGCCTGGGCGGCGACGCCCCCAATAGAGGTGGCTGTCACTCAACCCAGCTGTAGGTGGTGTCCATAATGTTTGTAGAATGGTTGGTGTGCTTGCTCATCTTGTGAATGTAAAATTTAAAAAAGCGTTACCCTACCACAAACCGAAACCCAATAAAAGCAATTAAAAATACCGTGAGAAAAAAAAACAGTTTACGAAAAATATTCATACAATTCTTTTTTAAATAAGCTAACATGATTCCTTTTGGCAGAAGATTACAAATTAAAAGGGGGAAACTGGGAGAATGGGGTTATTTTGCTATATTTTAGGGAGATCTCCCACCAAGACTTGATCCCTTTGAAGGTGGCCAAATCGAAGCTGTGTTTGACTTCCAGTGTGAGAGGTCGTGGGCTAGACTGTAGTTTTGAATTTAAATTAGATTTGTCCATAAAATTGGGTAGGGTGTTTTTGGCGTTTCTGTAGAAAATAAAGTTTTATTAACGGAATAAATGATTTGTGATTTATTTAGTGTTCTTACACTCTGACCACGTCAAATTAAGTAATCTATATATTTTATATAATAATATGAATTATATATTTATATATATATATATTAAATATGGCCTGGGTATGTTGCAAACAAATTGAAACCATGTTCTGATTTGACACCAACAGAGGTCTTTTTGTGGTTTTTTGTGGGTTTCTTTTATACTTGAGGTCAGGAAATACTCATTTTTCTTTCTAGTGACAGATCCATGGAATAATCTTTCAGACCAAGTGGTTGAAGCACTCACTAACAGTAGAAGCATTTGAGAGAAGGCTGGCTAGAAATTGGACCAATTTGAAGAGGACACCCACAATTATATGACTTCAGGGCTCCGTTGACCTCCTTATGTGTGCACAAAAAAAGTTATTTTTCACCATAACGAGCTGGCATTAGAGGCCCAAATAGGCCCTAGATCAGCCAGAAGAGGATCTGTAAGTTAATCTGTAAGTTAAGTAATATTATTTAAGTTCATATAGACCAGTGAATTCATTGAAATAAGGTGAACTCATGGGCCCTTCGTGTAGCTTATCCGAGCTCAAATTCCTCAAATAGTCACCTCTAACATTGCATGACATCTATCGAGTGAAGAGATATTAATCTGACAGTAAGAATTACCGTATCTGCTGTTATCAGTCGTCGCCTAGTGTTATGCATTGTTATCTATTGACGCGGTGTATCAGGATTTATCGATAGCCAAACCTAAAGCGACTGTCACACCTCGACGGATTGAGCAATGGACAGAATTGTCTAGTCCGGTGGTGATAAGTATCAAAATGTATTAAAATGGAATGCTATCGAGTCAATGGCCACAGGAAGAACGGACATGGAACGGACATGAAGCAGACATGAAATGAACATGAAACGGACATGAACGGATAGCCAACAGACGAAAGAAACTCAAACCGGACAAGAACCATAGACGTCAGTCCGGCGGCATCAGTTCCTAGTTTTGTGCATGTTCAAAACTTGTACGGACACAAACGGACTTTGTTCGGTTTCTGTCCATTTCCCCCAATCCGGTGAGGTGTGACAGGGCCTTTAGCCATTGGTTCACAAGACTTAGTATGTGTGTAGGGATGGGGGTACTTAAAATTGATTGTTGGAGTTTTACGACCTGGCAACATCTAATGTCATATCAGGATGGGTACCGACTTGTGACAGTGCGCACTCATGACGAATTTATATTGCTGCCCTACTGGGAGACCAGGCCGCCAGCACCATTTCCTGATATCCCAATCAGTCATTATCCTGACACTAAGCCAACCAGTCCTTGCCCTATGTTATTAATGTCGAGTGCCTGGCTAGGAATTGACAATTGTACATTTTTAAGTCATTAGTTTGACTCGACCAGGGTTCGAACCCATGAGTTCGAATCCCACAATCTACCAAAACGGGAGATGGGCGCTCAACTCATTTGGCCATCCCATCTGATCCAGTACTCAAAGCTAGTTCATTGATGGATGTGGATGGTGGGGGGAGTGGGTGCATGTTTATCTACTTCATTCGTTAAATTAAACATTAGTTAGAGAAGCACAGGGCCCGTATGCATGGAGCGGTGTTAGTGAGCCAAACCGCGGTTAAGGCAGAATTTCTGGTTTAGCGCCGAAAAGTCGGTATGCATGGAGCAGTGTTAGACAAACACCACGCGTTTAAACTCGAAAATTCTAAACCCTGCTCATAGCAGGTTTACAGCGGTGTTAGTGTTAGGTTAGTGTCAGGATGAACCCCAAATCTATTCAATGCTATCATATTTGACAGAATTAAATACGCAATAAGTGAAATTTGATCAAATTAACCCTAAATTCGAAGCAATATTAACGCTGCCGCCGCATTGGCGGCGTTATTCATATTGTTGAATCGACGAATGCATGCAACCCCCGCTTCGACGTCGATATCCATACTGTCGCATATCAACAAAATACACATCGCCGCCAAAGCCATCGCCGCCGAATCGGCGGCTATATATTAGGCCCAAATCTATTCAATGCTGTCATATTTGAAAGAATTACATACGCAATAAGTGAAATTTCATGAAATTAACTCTAAATTCGAAGCAATATTAACGCAATACAGAAGAATGTTAAAAATTCCATGGACAGCAATGATAAGCAACGTGGAGGTCCTAACAAGAATGAAAATAAAGAGACAGATAATACAAATGATCAAAAACAGAAAAATTAAATACTTTGGCCACGTGATACGACACCAGGAATCACACAGAAGAATACTGGAAGGGAAGATAGAAGGGAAAAGACCAAGAGGGAGAAGGAGAACAACATGGATGGACAACATCACTGAGTGGACAGCAATGAGCTATGCGGAATGCGCGAGAGGAGCGAATGACAGGAAGAGATGGAGGTCCATTGCAGCCAACCTTCTTCGAGAAGACGGCACCCATTGATTGATTGATTAACGCTACTGCCACGTCGGCGGCGATATTAATATTGTCGAATCGACGAATGTAAAGTAAACAAATCGCCACTGCCGCATCGACGTCGCTATCCATACTGTCATCACCACCGCAATGGCGGCAATATATTAAGCCCAAATCTATTCAATGCTATCATATTTAACAGAATTAAATACGCAATAAGTGAAATTTCATCAGGTTAACCCTAAAAAACGAAGGGATATTAATGCTGTCGCCGCATTGGCGGTGATATTAATAGTGTCGAATCGACGAATGCAAGCAACCCCCGCCGCTGCCACCTCAGTAACAAGCGCGCTGGTTCCCAGTGGGTAGAGAAGGCAATATATTAGGCCCAACCAAGTGCTCGCCGGCAACACGCTCAGAGAAATTTCCATATTGAATCAATTAATTCACATATAGCTAACACTCACCGTTTAAGTGCCCATGCATACGGCGTGACATAGTTCTCGATGCTGCCGATAACCGGTGGTAGCTACCTTGTGTTAGACAGTTAACACCACACGCCGCTAACACTGCTCCATGCATAGCGGCCCAGGAAGGTAAGTACGAGAACTATGCCCTAATGACAGGGCCTTAAGAAGTGTTTCGACCAGGTTATCTGTCTGAGTGAGTGAGTGGGTGAGTGAGTGGGTGAATGAATGAGTGTGTGTGTGTGAGTGAATAAATGAGTGAGTGAGTGACAACCTAATTACTTTTCTGCTGAGATAAGCAAAAGTTGGTATTAAACTATTATACACCACATGTGGGAAAACTGAGAACTACTGGAACATGTCATGCGCCACCTGGTGTAGAAAATGAGCGTCACTAGCAGGTTCGGGATTGGGTCCTAGCAACACCAGACCCCTGCCCCTGTAACCCACCAGTCCCGTCCTGATATGACCTTAGGCGTTACTAGGACGCAAAACAACAACAAAAAACACACCCACCAGTACACCCACCCCACACCCACATCCACCCCGACCAACCACCCCAATCCCATTGTATTGATAAAACACCTCATGATATCACCATGACCAAGTTCACAACTGACAAACTTATCTGACAAATAATGCTTTGTAATCCACACACACACAAACAAACAAACACACACATAACACACACACACACATAAATCAATTGGAGACCCCTGAAAAGTAATTAATTGTTTCACCCATACAAAAACTATAATGACGCACAAGTACCAACTGTGGACCGAACATGGTGGCCGAATCGGTAGAGCGCAGACTTTCCGTGCAGAAGGTCGGGAGTTCGAATTCCAGCCGAGTCAAATCAATATCTTATCAAATTGCCACTATCTAGCCTCGCGCTCAGCATTAATATGATATGACAAGGGCTGGTTAGTACAGTATCAGGATAATGTGGATGTGTGGGATATCAGGTTATGGTGCCGGTATTGCGGTTTCCCAGGGACACCAGTTTGCGAGGGACACATCGCTTCTGCACATGCGTCAAAATCGAACAGCATTGTCACTAACCTTATAAATTTAATATAATGTTTTTGGTAAAGATGTTTTCTATATGCGTACCAAATGATTTGTTTCTAGATGGTATAATTTGAGAGATATTTGACTTCTGTATTTTCTGTATGAACATTGCTCACGACCATTGACAATGCCTTGAGTTTGAAGGTACACGCAGTGCAAACGTTAGTTTTAATCAAAATTAATATAAATCAAGAACCCTAACCTTATAAATTTAATATAGTCTTTATGGTAAAGATGTTCTCTATATGTGTACCAAGCGATTTGTTTCTAGATGGTGTAATTTGAGAGATATTTGACTTTTTCTGTGTGAAGATTTGCTCACAGCCGTTAACAATGCATTTGGATGGAAGTGTCCCTGGCAAACTGGTGTCCCTCGGAATCCGCATCACCGGCGGCCTGGTTTTTGTTTTAATATCAAAATAATTCTATGAGACTATTCCACTCCCCCCGTCCAACCCCCTCCTCCCCTCCTCCCCCTCCTCCCCTCTCTCTCGCTCCCTTTCTGTCACCACCCTCTCCGTCACCCCTCTCTCTCACCACCTCTCTCTGTTACCCCTATTGTCTCTTTTTCTCGCCCTCTCTCTCGCTCACTCTGTCATCGCCCTCCTCACCCCCCCCCCCCCCCCCCCCCGCCCCCATCCCCTTTCGCTCCCTCTCACACCCATCCGTCTACAGTTACCACACACTGAACACATTGCATTCTTCCTCTGTCACACTCTGGGCATATATTTGGTTATATAAATGGAAAACTCATGCGAAACTGTGGAGGTGCAGTTTATGGTCCCACATGCCTAAAAAGGAAAGTTTGTTTTATTTAACGACGCCTCTTGAGCACATTGATTTTTATCAATGGCTATTGGACATCAAACATATGGTGATTCTGACATATTTATATGGAGGAAACCCGCTGCCGCCAGATAGGCTACACTTTCTGATAACCAGCAAGGGTTCTTTTATATGCACTTTCCCACAGACAGGACAGCACATACCATAGCCTTTGATGAACCAGTTGTGGACCACTGGTTGGAATGGGAAATAGCCCAAATTGCAAATGTGTCCACTGAGCAGGAGCGATCGGATGACACTCTACCGCCTGAGCTACGTCCCGCTCCCCCGGTCCCACAGCCCAATGCATGTATATACATGGGACCTTTTATGTAGATGTGCTAATTGCTAATCTCTAAATGCCAAAATAGTGTTGATAACATAACCTCTGTGCTGATATTGTTTGCAATGCATGGTTAACAGCCCAATCTTATAAAACTGACATTGTGTAATATTTCTGGATGCCCGGCTGTCAGAGCCCCAGGTATACCACTTACTCTTCCCAGGTGCGTTCTGACAACTGTCTGATGCCCCTCTCCAACATACTCATCTGTAATATATCTACTGTATCTCTCATAAGGAAGAAAGGGAAGACAAGTCACGCACGATTGACAGTGAAGAAGTTGTGCTTTATTGGCATCAACTCCTGTTCACCTACTACTAGTACTAGTGACCCATCACCCTGACCCCTTACCTTCTGTCAACATAGAGCCTCATTACTCTATAGTTAGTATGTATAGGAATCAGTGCCTACAGCCCATTGAACAGGCATCCCATGGTTGTTGCCCACAGCTCAGTTTGTATATGAAAGGTGGAGCATCAGACAGGGTGTCTGGGTTCCTGCATGCCCAAGAGAAGAGTGTGTATATATATATATATATATATATATATATATATATATATATATATATATATATCAAATTGATCGTTTGTTTAATCTACTCATGTCGGTTAAGTGCATGCACTTGTGCCGCTGTGCAGTAGTGGTCATAATCCATCCGGATCGATTTCCTTTATCAATCATTTCTGTAATTATTAAGATTAAAGATTTAAATTGTTGCTGTATAGAAGGAAATACTTAGTCAATTTAATAGAACACTGCTGAAAACCATGGCGTCAGAGTATTGACATGCTTGCTAACATTAATTTGGCATCTTTGCACTTCGAATATCTATTTTTTTTAAATAGCCATTTAAAACAAATCTTCCTTCAAAGTACAGTCAGCTAGATTGTAACAATCAACCTATACATTTATATATAATACAAACAAAGACAGATACTCATAACCATCCGACTATGTCACTTTAAAATGCATTGAAATTTGAACTTTTGCCAATAAAAATGCCCAGATAATAAATGTGTTATAAATATACCATAGCGTTCAACTCCATCGTGCATCAAGACCATAACAGGCAGTTGGCTGGATTGGTCGGTTGTTGGAGCTTTACGTCCTGGCAACATCCAAGGTCATATCAAGAAGGGGACCGACTTGTGACAGTGCACACTCATGATGACTTTATAGTGGTGCCCCACTGGGAAATCAGGTTGCCAGCAACATGACCTGATATCCCACTCAGCCACATTATCCTGATATTGAGCTAACCAGCCCTTGCCTTATCCTATTAATGCTGAGCGTGAGGATGGGAAGCGACAAGTACCAATTTGGTACGTCATTGGTTTGACTCGACCGGGAATCGAACGTCCGACCTTCCGCACGCGAAGGCTGCGCTCTACCAATTCGGCCACCACGTCAGGTCATAACAAACAGTAATAATTGCTACTGGAAGGAAAAGTGCATACATAGTCCATTGGGGCAGTCATTAAGAATTGTTCAGAGAAACAAATACTGGTATAGGCTACCCAATTTGATTAATCTTTGCACCGTGTTGAAAGGTATATGTAATTTGACATAGGTCCAACGAAATTTAATAATGAAACAGCAAAATTAATGTCCAAGCAAATAGGAAATATCGGAAAGGCTTAGAAACCTTCTGATCATCAGACACTATGGTTAAAGTTGCATAGTCCGATGAAGCATCAGATTTTCCAAACCAAACCAATTATCTAGATCTGATTCTACATATCTAACTTAGATAATGATGCACTTATTAATCATGTGTTGCCACATAGAAGGGGATACTGAGTCAATTTAATAGAACCGGTTACTGCTGAAGCCTATGTCATCAGAGTTTTGGTGTGCTTGCCAAAATTAATTTGACATGATTGTACTTCAAATATCTCAAAGGTTAGCCATTCAAAATAAAAGTGACTTCAAATTCAAGTAAGGTAGATTATGACAATAAATTTAATATATTTACCTCATAAAAATGACAGAATCTCAAAACCATCGGACTATGCAACTTTAACTACGGTGCTGACACCTGGTGAGTAGTATGGTTACTAGAATTAAACTCCACCGCCCTAGTGATTAGCATAGGCCTACAGCTACATTTTCCACGCGCGATGGTTTTGAGTTCCTGTTATTTTCTGAAAATAAATATAATAGGTTAATAGTTATAATCTACCTTACTTTAGTTCGAAGTGGCATTGCTATAAAATTACTAACTTAAGCGTTATTTGACATGAAACCATGCTAAATTAATTTTGGCGTGCTTGTCAAACTCTGACTCCATAGGCTTCAGTAGTAACAGGTTCTATTAAATTGATTTAGTATGCCCTTCTAATCTATGCAGTACAAATATTTCATAAGTGTACTAGTATATAAGTTGGATATGTAGGTGCAAATCTAGATGAGTGATTTGCTTTCGAAAATGTGCTGCTTTTATCGGACTATGCAACTTTAATGTATAAACTGTATTTGTCTTATTTGACGGTCGCTCTGATTACAGGACACCAGCTATGTCGGGACACCATTGATCTAGATGCAGAGTTGACCTTTGAAGATAGGCTTCTCCCCAGTGTTATATCGCCACATCGGTCCCCTACTAAATATTTGTCTGTTTGTTGTAGTTTTACGTCATAGCAACATCTAAGGTCATATCAGGACGGGTACCGACTTGTGACAGTGCACACTCATGGCGACTTTATAGTGCTGTCCCACTGGGAGACCAGACCGCCAGCACCATGACCTGATATCTCACTCAGTCACATTATCCTGACGCTGAGCTAACCAGTCCTTGTCCTATCCTAATAATGCCAAGTGGCTGACTAGGAAGCGACAAGTAAACAATTTTATGTTATTGGTTTGGCTCGACCATGGTTCGAACCCACGAACCCATGTCTTTGGATCCTCCGATATCCCAAAACATGAGACGGATGCTCAACTCATTCGGCCACCCCATATGGTCCCTATATTAATCTATAACTTTGTGTTCAAAAATGAAATATTGTCCAACGTTGGTAAATGTAAATATCTTGGATCGTAGGCCTCCTGAAATAATGATAGTAATGATAGCTGGTGATGATTTTTGTTTTTTGTTGTTGAAGATTTATACTGCCTATCATGGATAAGTCTGAATAGACTTGTTTTCACCATTAGACAGTTTGTCGATAGAAAGCCTGAGCCTACACTTTTACCGACCCAAGGTATTTTTAACCTCCAACACCACATAGACATGGTATGAGAGCAACTGGCCTTTGATGATGCTGTAAGTTATACACAGCAGTGGAAATCCAAATTGTCAGAGGGGGTGGGCACGGAGAATCGAACCACTGACCTTCAGATTAGGAGTCCGACCTAGAAAAGAGTCAGATGCTCTAACCACTCTGCCACAGAGAACACCAGTCAGGACGGGTACTGACTTGTTTTTAGTTTTTGCCATCTTTTATTTTGCATAGATAAATATATTATTTTAATCATTATTATCTACATTTCTTTATATTGAACTTATTGCTTCAATTTGAAGTAACTCGTGTCTTAAAGGGTTAACTTTGAAGATATTTGAGTTGACAGAATGCTCAATTAACTTTTACATGCACGTCGAATTACTGCACACCACAGGCTTCGGCAGTAATAGGTTCGATTAAAGTGGTACTAGTATTCCTTCTATACAGAAATAAATGCTTAAAGCTGCATAGTCTGATGAACACATAAACATTTCAAAACCGAAAACAATTATCTAAATTTGATTCTATATATCTAACATAGACACTGATGCATTTATTAAACGTGTGCTTCTGCATAGAAGGGAATACTGCGTCAATTTAATAGACTCGTTAGTATAGAAGCCTAGGGTGTTAGAATTTGTACGTGCTTGCCAAAACTAATTTGACATGTTTTCACTTCAAATATCTCAAAAGTTAGCCATTTAAAATAAAAGGTACTTCAAATGAAAGTAAAGTTGATTATAATGACCAAAACACTATATTTACCTCAGAAAAAATTACAGAAACTCAAAAACCATCGGACTATGCAACTCTAAGTTGGATTTGGAGGATCAAATCCAGGTCAGTGTTTAGGTTTTCGAAATGGTATGCTTTCATCGGATTATGCAGATTAGTTGGGCAGAGAGTTGGTGTTTAGCTATAATTACCTGCAAATAAACCTGGATTCCACACTGGTTGAACATACTTCGCTATACATGCATTGTTTAACGTACCGCACACTCAGCCAGTGGTGGGTGGGTGGGCAAACGAAACAGACTTATCTGTTTCTACAGGCGGAATGTGTGGAAGTGTGTTGTGCAATGCAAAGAAAGAACACGCCAGAACCACAGCGCCCTCTGGCGAATTAACTCTGAATGTACCCCATATATTTCTGCAGGTTCCTAGCTTTGGTTGGTTGTTTGTTGGAGTTTTACGTCCTGGCAACTGATATGGTCATATCAGGACGGGTACTGACTTGACACAGTCCGCACTCATGGTGACTTTATAGTGCTGCCCCACTGGGAGACCAGGCTGCCAGCACCATGACCTCATATCCCACTCAGTCACATTATCCTGACACTGAGCCAACCAGTCCTTGCCCTATCCTAATAATGCCAAGTACCTGGCTAGGAAGCGATAAGTATCAATTTTTAAGTCATTGGTTTGACTCGACCAGGGTTCGAAGCTGTGAGTTCGAATCCCACGATCTACCAAAATGGGAGACGGATGCTCAACTCATTTGGCCATCCCGTCCTAGCTTGGGAGTTTCAGGTGGTACACAGACTTTTTCAGTGATGGAATATAACGCGATTGGAATAAAACGCGATAGAATAAAATGCTATTGGAATAATTTAATAAAACATGATAGAATAAAAATGTATCATGGTTTTTGTGTTTTTTAAAAATAAATATTTGTAATCTCAGGCCGTATGCAGCTGTGTACCTGTGTATTATGGAAGCTGGGCCCAAGGTTTGGAAACTGATGTCTATATTCTGATACAATGGGGAATCAGATAAAAGCACACTGCCAATTTTTTTTGTTTTTTTTGTTGGTAAATTTAAATCATAGAAACAATTACTGTCTCGAGCTTGGCAAGAGGGTTGAAGGTCATGGGTCATTTGGTTTGCTTGTTTGTTGGAGTTTTACACCTGGGAACATCTAAGGTCATATCAAGATAGGCACCGACTTGTGACAGTGTGCACTCATGGCAACTTTATAGTGTCGTCTCCCTGGGAAACCAGGCCCCAGGCACCATATGATTTCCCACTCAGACACATTATCCTGATACTAAGCTGACTAGTCCTTGCCCTATCCTAGTAATGCCGAGCTACAGGCTAGATACTGACAAGTATCAATTTTGTAAGTCATTGGTTTGACTCGGCCGGGTTTCGAACTCCCGCCCTTGGCTCTACCGATTTTGCTACTGCACCGGTGGGCCATTAGTTAATGCTAATATGCATAGGTGGTTGTATTAGTTTATTTCGTTGCCAGGAGGTAAAGTTTCAACAAAACAAACAATTAATCTATTCTGAGACTATGGTGATTATAGAGCTCTCTTGGTGTTTTTTTTTAATGAAAGAGGCCGTGCACTAAAAATATCTTGCATAAGCCAATACTCCGCACTCAAAATTAACAGATCAAGGAAATTATTTAGGTAATCTTGCTAACTGGTTGTGTGGTGAGTAAATTAGTTTATTGGCAATTGTGCATATTTGTCAATTTGTTCTGCTGTTTTGTGTTGAACGAAGGTTCGAACAGAATAGTAAACTAGGAGGCTTGTATAAGTAGTTGATTTATAATGGTGCAGGGTTTAAAGACTGTCGCACATTACACAATAATTGATCTTGAACCCGGATAATCAGGAACGATGTAGACTGAGTATAGGGATGAATGACAACCGGGATTAAATCCAAGCAAAACTGCTTTGGTAGAAACCAATATAAACAGACGGGATGGCCAAATGAGTAAGAGTGTCCGTCTCCCGTGTGGTAGATCGTGGAGTCGTGGGTTCGAATCCTGGTCGAGTCAAACCAATGACTTAAAAATTGATACTTGTCGCTTCCTAGCCAGGCGCTCGGCATTATTAGGATAGGGCAAGGAGCAGTGGAATGAGGAATACCAATCGCCTGCGACTGGAAATTTCCCCTGCTTAAAAACAACTAATGTACCCAAAAAAACACACCAAAAAACAAGCTGTGGAGATCTTTGTTTCAGCAAACAGTGTTTATCTCTATTGGCATAGAGTTGAGGAATTGGGAGAGAATGGGAAAAAAAACCATATAGCAGCCACTGGAAGCTCTCGATTAAACTTTTAAAGGCTATTGGTGTACACGATGTCATGTATTCTTCCACCGAAAAGCAGTTGGCTATGATAGAATGATATTTGAACAATGTATTTAGCATGTTAGATAGCAAATGCATGAGATTATTACCATAATCCAGCCATCTGACACCTTTTCTATAGCGTTATTTAGCACCTCTGTCACAGAGACAGTGCTTTGGGAGTAACTAGGAACAACTGTAAGTTACCGATTTGATTTTAATATATATTCTTAAAATGAATATTTCCTGTATCTTAAAGCTGCATAGTCCGATTTAAGCATAAATTGTTCAAAACGAAAACACGTCTTATCTAAAGATGAGTCTACAAATACAACTTAGATGCTGGTGTACACTAAGCATTTGTTGTTGCATAACATGAAATACTGAGTGGGCTTTAAACTTTCAAAATGATTTAAATTGCAGAATTTGACCTGATTGACCTTTTTGACCTAGGGCAAACCATATATGGTAAGAAAGCTGAGGTCATTGTGCTTCTTCTGGTACCATGACGTTCTACGATGTAGTGCAAGGAAGCGCGAGCCCATTAAACAATTTAAAGATACCCTGTTTTCAGAGTCATTTTCATTGACACCAATAATTTACGCACGCGGACAAATAAGAGCGAAAGAGTAAGTGATTTAAAACATTTAAATTTTGGAGTACATAACTTGCAGGCAGGTCGAGCAAGTGGAGTACATGATCGTGATCGGTTATCGTATCGTGAGGCAGGTCACAGTTTAGGTATAACAAGTATCATGAACAGTGGAATAACTGTTGATATGAGCAAGTATAAGTGGAATCAGGATAAGTAACAAATAACAGGATAATTAGTGGAGTACATGATCGTGATCGGTTATCGTATCGTGAGGCAGGTCACAGTGTAAGGTATAAGAAGTATCATGAACAGTGGAATAACTGTTCATATGAGCAAGTATAAGTGGAATCAGGATAAGTAACAAATAACAGGATAATTAGTGCTAGGACAAGTTAAATGTTGTAGTGGAGGAATACGTGCTAGCTGAGGAGAAAAGGAGAATAGTGGAGATGAGGAGACTTAACACAACCAGCAGCCCTCAACCAGCAGCCAGCAGCCCTCAGCAGCCCTCGGGAGGGTGGGTGGGTGGAGCGACTGGCACGGTTGGGTGAAAGTGGAAAAGTGAAGAAACCAGACCATCATACGCCAAAATGAGTGCAGGGTTGGTAAGTAGTCCGTGAAAATAGTGCGAGTATCCACGTTCGTAAATTATCTATGTTGACTAGTCAACATACGCAATGAAGGAATATTCACTAAATACACTCATCATACAAATGGAGTTTACTTAAATACAAACTTATTATATATTCAATCCAACAAGAACATCGGATAGAACATATGTCGAAGTTCTAGGTTATGTAATTTCATCCAAATCATATACATACAGAAATAGTTACAAGCATGTGAATATTGATGACAAAAGCACCATTCCTGGACTTTTACAGGGCGCTGCCGGTACCTATTAATAGAACCTGTTACTGCTGAAGCCTATGGTGCTGGATTTTGATGTGCACACCGAAAGTAATTTAGCATGTTTTCAATTCAAATACCTCCAAAGTTAGCCATTTAAAAACAAAGTTACTTCAAACTAAGGTGGCATAGACTAGAACGATCAGCATAATATATAATATTTATATAAAGAAAATGGCAGAAACTCAAAGTCATCGGACTATGCGGCTTTAACACAATATTCATATTCTAGAAATACATTTAAATGAGTTGCACTTAGCACTATTACAATAGCCATGACATGCTTAGTGTGATAGTCCTGGACAGAGAAGTCCCTACCTAGTGGGTTGGAACTCAATGAACCTATTCTGTGAGGTCCGACATAGAAGGGAACAATGGAATTACATTGGTTACACACTTGCTATCCGGACCGCACTTTGTCCACACCTCTCTCTATCTCCTCTCTGGTGGCCTTGCTCTTCCTCCTTGATATGTCTGAAAAGAGTTCCAGGAGGGGGAGCCCGCCAGCATTTCACTTTCTACTCTTACTCTGTCTGTGTCTTTGGCTCGCTGGATGGTCGCCATAGAGCAAATAGACACGGTCCTTTAACTCAAATCTCCTCATTTCTCTTTCCTAGACTCTACCCTTTTTTTTCTCCCAGGCATAATTCTCCCCCTGACCAAGGGAGTTGTGTGCTTGGGTGGGGCCCTTTACCTCTAGGTTTCTCTCGCTTTCTTCTCGTTGCTGGAACTGCTGGACCCATTTTTACCCACACTTCCTTGGAAACCCTTGCTGCTGTCTGCTGGATACAAGTGCTGTGCTACTGCCGGACCGGAGATTCTGAACCACCCCAACGACTCGTCGTTTAATCGTTGTAAAGACATCCCCCAGCTTCTACAACCGTCCCACCAGAAGATTATACTTCAACCAAAGATTGGGCCGATTTATCGGAGCCTCTCTATAATGTTGCAGTTCTGCAACCGGTAACCGTCGTAAGGTTACAAACGACCCAGTATCTATCTATACATTGGTTATAAGGCATAGTCAAAGGTCTTTAAATTCACTATCAGTCAAAGTAGCCTTTTTTGATACAGTACCTGAGAATCCTTCTGCCCAGTGACCTGACTATTCAATAATTAACCTATATTTACAACAACAAAATCCTCCCGCTTTGCCTAGTAAAACACTTCATACAAATTGTGCCAGGGTGAGAACTTCCAATGTGGACTTCATAAAAACAATTTTATTTGGATGGAAAAGTTTAAAACAGGATTCCTGATCGCCGATGAAAAGAATCCAGGGACAATGGGGGACATCCGGGGTAGTTCATTTGTTGACACTAGATGGCGCATCGGTACCAGTGGTCCTAAACGGCCATTGACAATGCACTGAGTTCGCCGGTACGCGTAGTGCAATACGTATATTTTATTCAAAATTAATAGAAATACAGAACCCTAACCTTAGAAATTTAATATAATCTATTCGTTGTATGTTTTCTATATGTATACCAAGCGGTTTGTCTCTAGGTCTTGTGGTTTTAGAGATATTTGACTTCTTCTGTATGAAGATTGCTCACGGCCATTGACAATGCACTGAGTTCGGCGGTACGCCCAGTGCAAAACGTTTATTTTATTCAAAATTAATAGAAATACAGAACCCTAACCTTAGAAATTTAATATAGTGTATTCGTTGTATGTTTTCTATATGTATACCAAGTGGTTTGTCTCTAGGTCTTGTGGTTTTAGAGATATTTGACTTCTTCTGTATGAAGATTGCTCACGGCCATTGACAATGCACTGAGTTCGGCGGTACGCCCAGTGCAAAACGTTTATTTTATTCAAAATTAATAGAAATACAGAACCCTAACCTTAGAAATTTAATATAGTGTATTCGTTGTATGTTTTCTATATGTATACCAAGTGGTTTGTGTCTAGGTCATGTGGTTTTAGAGATATTTGACTTCTTCTGTATGAAGATTGCTCATAGCCATTGGGTTTGCAGTGTGACAGTGTGCCGAATAGGCCCACTAGTTCAGTGGCGACGCGAACGGCAGGAATTTGAACTAAAAAGTCGGAGGTCCCCCATTATCGCGCAATGGACGGCAGCCTTAAGAACTTGTTCGGGCTTGTGCCATCATGTCGCAGGTTCCGGTTGTCCAGTGTTATTTTATTTTAGTTTCGGCCGGCTATTTGGTTCTGCTTTTTTATTACTTATCACCTCCTTTAATTCAAGTCATGATCTGGGCACATTTAAAATGCAATTATATTCCTTTTCTATAATAAGTCAAAGAGTGTGGAGCAAGTGTCATTTACAAATATGTTCTACAGTTCATCATGGTGTACCTTGATGTTTTTTTGTTGTTTTTGTTGTTGTTATTTTAAGTCCTAGCAACATCTAAGGTCATGTCAGGACGAGTTAAAACAGACGGGATGGCCGAATGTGTTAGAGCGTCCGTCTCCCGTGCTGGTAGATCGTGGGGTCGTGGGTTCGAATCCTGGTCGAGTCAAACCAATGACTTAAAAATTGATACTTGTCGCTTCCTAGCCAGATGCTCGACAGTACTAGGATAGGGCAAGGAGCAGTGGGATGAGGGAGACCAGTCGTCTGCAACTGAAATTTCCCCTGCTTAAACAACTAATGTACCAAAAAAACACAACAACAAAACAATATGGAGGACTTGTACTGGTAGTGTTATCCTACAGTTACCACCATAAATGTGACGTCATCGCTCCTAGCCAACCCCAGCCAAGAGGTGGGTTACTGGGGTGGGGACTTTTTGCACACGGCACGTGTATTTGTTGACTCCACTCGCGGTGTTCGAATTTGAAATTCTAGCAACTCCGGTGACCCGAGTCGCCCGGGTCGTGTTAATCGAATACGGCCACCCACCTACACCAATGTGCGAGTTTAGTGACCATTAAGGGTTGAAGGTTCTAGTCCGGCCCCTTGGAAATCAGACTCTGTGGGGGTTTGTTTGTTGTTGTTTTACGTCCTAGCAACATCTAAGGTCATATCAGGACGGGTACCGACTTGTGAAAGTGTGCACTCATGGTGACTTTATAGTGCTGCCCCACTGGGAAACCAGACCACCGGCACCATGACCTGATATCCCACTCAGTCACATTATCCTGACACTGAGCCAACCAGTCCCTGACCTATCCTATTAACGCTGAGCGCATTGCTAGGAAGCGACAAGTATCAATTTTTAAGTCATTGGTTTGACTCGACCAGGGTTCGACCCCACGATCTACCAGCATGGGAGACAGGCGCTCTAACTCATTCGGCCATCCCGTCTGGTCAGACTCTGTGGGGTGGGGGTGGGGGCATGGGGTTGACATTGGAGGGTGCTGGCCTCGAACATTGAACTCACTTGAACAACAACGAAACCTAGAGACACTGAACCTGCATTGAACGTAAATAAAAACCACTATAAATCCAGTCATGTCCCCGTCTCGTGAATTAATGGTACTGCCTCACTTTCATTGACCGACACACGCAGTACGTGAGAATCCTTCTTCCCAGTGACCAGACTAACATAGTAACAACCGCCGTACAGAAACAATTAACGCCAAGGCTATTGGCTAGCTTCCACCAGTCCCCTACACCTTTGTCTGTATGCCGATCCATAACACCCACTTACTGCCAAGAAGCCAGGATTATACTGAACAACGCAAGCCTCTTTCAGGGTGTTGTAGTCCACCTTGTAACATATCGGCAGGTCTGCTTCACAAGCTCATTAGATATATATATATATATATATATATATATATATATATATATATCATGGGCGTAGCTAGGCGTCCGCGCATACGCCAAAACGTCCACATCGTTTTGTCAACAACAACAAAATAAATTAATAAAGAGAGAGAGCGAGAGAGGAGGCATGTAGTGTCGAAAAATCAATTCTAAAATGTGTAAAATCTGCCAGCTTAAGCTTAAGCGGGCCCCTAAACCCCCTGCCGAAATTAGGAGCACACATCGTTAAAGGTCTAGCTACGCCCCTGTATATATATATATATATATATATATATATATATATATATATGCATATATATATGCATATATATATAAGTATATATATATAAGTATATATATATATATGTATAAGGCATTGTGCGAGTATAAAGATACAGAAGGGAATTATTATTATATTGCTATGCTACATAAAACCCAACACTGTACCAGTGGCGCCACATTCGGCCCACCTCACCTCATTCAGATGTTGACCAGACAGTGTCAGTCGCATATATATTTGGACATAGACATATATATTTGTGTGAGCTGAACGCCAACTTCGTTTATGACAGGTCATGGGATTCAAACCCAGGAGGGTTTAAATTTGGCCGAGTCAAACCAATGATTTAAAAATTGATACTTGGTACTACCTAGTCTATGTACAGCAAAACTAGTGTAGGGCAATGAGCAGTGGAACTAATGTAATAAAAAATGTATATATATATATATATATGTACTATATAATTTATTATGTGGATATAAATAATGGCAGCCCCTTAAATGTTTCTCTCTAACCACCTTAACTTCCATGTTCTCTCCTCTCCCGCCTCCTATACCGTGAGCCAACTGTCACTCTGCTCACTTTCAAGACTTATATATATATGCATACACTAAGTGTATACTTGTATATTTTCCCATTCTCTGAGTATCATGTTGCATAGGTGCTTAATATCAATTTTCATTTGATCACTTAGAAGTTAGATCTACACTACCTGTTCATTTCCCATGTATTAATATCCAAACAATTGCCATAGGGAATGAAATAAAACAGAGACAGAGACTCCACCAAAAGTTTCTGTTATCTTCAGTTGGTTGGTTGTTGGAGTTTTACACCCTGGCAACATCTAAGGCCATATCAGGACCGGTACCGACTTGTGACACTGCACACTCATGGCGACTTTTATAGTGCTGCACCACTGGGAGACCAGGCTGCCAGTGCCATACCTGATTGATATCCCACTCGGTCATTATCCTGACACCGAGCCAACCAGTCATTGCCCTATCCTAATAATGCTGAGCGCCAAGCAAGGAAGTGACAAATATCAATTTTATAAGTCATTGGGGTTAGAGTCTATCTTCAGTCGTAAAACTTACAGTATATTTATGTTTATATAATATATGTTGCGTTTACAAATTAATTTAAATACGCGTAATATCACGTAATTTTCTCGAGGCCATTATACACATGGTTATTGTCGCAACCCGTTATTAAAATACGGGTCTCATAGTGGCATAACACCGCGTGCCCTTGTATTGATCTTACGACAATAAATCGATCCACGTTCTGATACTGTTGAGTTTGGGGTTTCCTTATTGGGTCGTAAAACTAAATGGATAATTTATTCACAGGTTTTCCGGGCAAAAGACGCATTGCGGTTCACGCACGCGCAGTGAGTGCACCGGTAGTGTGGGTGGTGGGTGGTGGGTGGTCATGAAATAATTAAACTCTCCCAGCGGATGTTTGTACTAATGCCTACGTTTACCTAATACACAATGTATATGTATACAGTAAAACCTCTCTAACGGACCACCCCACAGATCGATCACTCCCCTATATTGATCGCTTTATTTGGTTTCCAAATGATCGCCTATTGCAGCGATAAAAAAGAACCTCCCTAAACCGACCACCTCCCTAAATGTGCCATTTTAAGTCGGATCCATGGTCGGTTGATTTAGAGAGGTTTTTCTGTATGCGACTAGCGTCGCGACCACGACATATTTATCGGAGAGTGCGCAGTGGCGAGTGCGCAGTGGGGAGAGCGCAGTGGCGAGTGTGCAGTGGAGAGTGCGCAGTGGAGAGTTTGCAGTGGAGAGTGCGCAGTGGCGAGTGCACAGTGGAGAGAGCGCAGTGGAGAGTGTGCAGTGGAGAGTGCGCAGTGGAGAGTGCACAGTGGAGAGTGTGCAGTGGAGAGAGCGCAGTGGAGAGTGTGCAGTGGAGAGTGTGCAGTGGAGAGTGCGCAGTGGAGAGTGCGCAGTGGAGAGTGTGCAGTGGAGAGTGTGCAGTGGAGAGTGCGCAGTGGAGAGTGCGCAGTGGAGCGAGCGCAGTGGAGAGTGTGCAGTGGAGAGTGCGCAGTGGAGAGTGTGCAGTGGAGAGTGCGCAGTGGAGAGTGCGCAGTGGAGAGTGCACAGTGGAGAGTGTGCAGTGGAGAGTGCGCAGTGGAGAGTGCGCAGTGGAGAGTGCGCAGTGGAGAGTGCGCAGTGGAGAGTGCGCAGTGGAGAGTGCGCAGTGGAGAGTGCGCAGTGGAGAGTGCACAGTGGAGAGAGCGCAGTGGAGAGTGTGCAGTGGAGAGTGCGCAGTGTAGAGTGTGCAGTGGAGAGTGCGCAGTGGAGAGTGCGCAGTGGAGAGTGCGCAGTGGAGAGTGCACAGTGGAGAGTGCGCAGTGGAGAGTGTGCAGTGGAGATCACTCCCTTATATTGATCGCGTTATTTGGGTCCATCAAGAGAAACCTGAAGCTGAGAGACATTAAGACAGACTCATGGACGCAACTCTCACAGCAGAGAGCTAAATGGAGAGCGGCAGTCAAGTAATGAAAGCAGTCTTTGTCGCATCGCGACCGACAGCATGATGATGATGATGATGATGATGATGATGATGATGATGATATTTGGGTCCCAAATGATCGCCCATTGTAGCAACAACAAAAAACCTCCCTAAACCGACCACCTCCCTAAATTCACCATTTTAAGTCGGTCCCATTATAAAAACACGAGTGCTCTGCCGCTGTGAGCACCCTATGTAATTACAAAACTCTCCCCCTTCATTTCACCTGTGATGCAATCAGCCTAATCAATTTAACCATGTCTGGAAAGAGGAAGGAAAACTAGTCACACAGATGAACAGTGAATAAGTTGTGCTTTATTGGCAGCAACTCCTGTCATCCCCCTTACATGTGACCTAGCACCTGCACTCCTCAAAGACTGCCCACACTATGTCTCATTGTCACTTTAGCCTATATCTGAAGCAGTGCCCACAACCCATGGGACAGGAGTCCTATGGTTGTGGATACACTCAATTTTAGTCTTAGCTGAATTTGGATAGCATCAGACAGAGTGTCTGGGGTTCCTGCTCTAAAGTAGGTGTGTCTCACTCCAGAGCCAGGATGAGAGTGACTTTCCTTCAGTGTGTCTGAAGAAAACTCATGAATAATTAATTAGCTGAGACTAGTGTGTGGTCATGATAGGCCAAGGGAGTCAGGTGACCGGACATTCCCCAGCCAGCCAATGAGACACTCCCCCACAGACTGGGTGGGTGACCACCCCATTAGGGGCTGTCACTCAAACCAGCTGCAGGTGGTGCACTCTTTACATATGCAAATTAGGCAGGTGGGTCAGTAGGTGGTCCTGGGTGGACAGGATGTTGCAAACAGTTACAGATATGTATATAGATAAAGATAGTAAAATCATTCTTTTCCTCCACTTGTATTCTTTATGAACACATAGAGAACATTTCAATCATCATGTACTGTTTCTTGCAAAGGAACTCTTTTCATTAACTCCAAACATCATATATAACAGATAGTTCCCACCATTCAGCATCATGTATCTTTCCATCAACTCCACTCATAATATATAACATATAGTTTACCTCACTCAGCATCATGTACAATGGGAGTGGGATTCTATTAATTTTAGTTACTTTTCGTTTACATAACTTAAGTCCCACTCCGACATCCAAGAATAATAATGCTCTCTGCCAATATATAATTCTTAACCGAAAATCCGTATATTTTTACACCATGGTCGGTTGATTTAAAGAGGTTTTTCTGTATGTGACTAGCGTCGTGACCACAACGTATCTATCGGAGAGTGCGCAGTGGAGAGTGCGCAGTGGCGAGTCCGCAGTGGAGAGTGCGCAGTGGAGAGTGCGCAGCGGAGAGTGCGCAGTGGAGAGTGCGCAGTGGAGAGAGCGCAGTGGAGAGTGTGCAGTGGAGAGTGTGCAGTGGAGAGTGCACAGTGGAGAGTGCACAGTGGAGAGTGCGCAGTGGCAAGTGCGCATTGGAGAGTGTGCAGTGGAGAGTGCGCAGTGGAGAGTGCGCAGTGGAGAGTGCACAGTGGAGAGTGCACAGTGGAGAGTGCGCAGTGGAGAGTGTGCAGTGGAGAGTGCGCAGTGGAGAGTGCGCAGTGGAGAGTGCGCAGTGGAGAGTGCGTAGTGGAGAGTGCGCAGTGGAGAGTGCGCAGTGGAGAGTGCACAGTGGAGAGTGTGCAGTGGAGAGTGCGCAGTGGAGAGTGCGCAGTGGAGAGTGCGCAGTGGAGAGTGTGCAGTGGAGAGTGCGCAGTGGAGAGTGTAGAATGAAGAGCTGGCATTCTGTCAGGCATGCGTGGCATTACGGATTATGCACTTTAAAGAACTATGAGTGTATGTAGTGGTGAGGCTTTGAATTAGAAGCAAGCCGAATAGATCAGGGCTCAGGGGACTGACTAGCTTGGGATTTTCAGGTGGAACACCAACTTTTTCTGCCATGGAATAAAACGCTATTGGCTGTGCACCCCCCCCCCCCCCCTGCCACACCTCCACATAAAACCTGGGTTTTCCAAGAATAGTTCTGAATTGCTATGACTGTATGAGCCATGTTCAGATTTTATTTCAGGCTTATTTTGTATTTACAAAACTAAGTACATCATATAATTTTATTTAAGAAAAATATTTGTAATCTCAGGTGGTACGCAGCTGCGCACCTGCATACAGGTCTATGGATATTTATTTTTTGTTGTATTACTCCTGGCAACATCTAAGGTCATATCAGGACGGGTACTGACTTGTGACAGTGCACACATTGCGACTTTATAGTGCTGCCCCACTGGGAGACCAGGCCACCAGCACCATGACCTGATATCCCACCCAGTCACATTATTCTGACACTGAGCCAACCAGTCCTTGCCCTATCCTAATAATGCCGAACACCTGGCTAGGAAGTGACAAGTATCAATTTTTAAGTTATTGGTTTGAGTCGACCAGGGTTCAACTGCACAAACCCATGGGTTCGGATCCCCTGATCTTCCAAAACAGGAGACGGATGCTCAACTCATTTGGCCATCCCGTCTGGTTGGTCGATGGAAGCAAGGCCCTGTTGGCTATTAGATGACATAACGATCTTTTGATGTGATTCTAACATGTATACATTCCTTATATAGCCGTGTTCACACGGACAAAATGTGAGGCGAATCACACAAATCGAATCAGGTGAGTCGAATTAGCTGCCCGTTCACACGGGCAGTACTTTGGCCGGAAATCGAAATCTGCGCATGAGCAAGTCGATACTAAGCAGCGCCAGTTTGGGTTTGTCGATGTCGGCACTAGAGAATGTGGGTTCGAACTAGATATGTATGGACTGAACCGTATTGGTTTGGAACGGTCAAAACTTCTGCTGGGCAGTGAAACCCTAAAGATAAATCATGAAAAAAATATCTGTGCATAGATAGCGGTTTCATTAATTAAATTATATAATATGCACTTTTGATCGACCGGAAAGTCAACAAACTAAGGTCGACTGCGCATGTGTGTGAGGTGCTTAATCCGCCTCAGATGCGTCCACACGGGCAAAATTATCCGCATCACAGAAATCGCCTCACGTAAACTACCTCGATAGGTGGTTTACAGGATCCGCATCACGTGAATCGAATCAGCCCTAATCCGCCTCAGACGTGCGTTCAGACGAGAAATGTGATGCGAACTATACAAGTCGCTTTCTACGAATCGATTTACATCGCCCGTGTGAACACGGCTTAAGACTATTCGATGTATCTTAGTGGAATAACACAATTTAGAATGGACTATTTGACCTCGAACCCAGTAGGTCAGTATTGGGCCACTGAGTACCCTATGGCTATTAGCTGTAGTTTTGTGACGTCACACAGGGAAGTGTGGACTTACATAGATTATAACTTATATTGCATACTCAAAAGGCTTCATATTTACTTTAATAAGGTATAGTCGGGTTTACACTGTTGTCCAAGTCTTAATGTTCCCTGGCTGAAATCACTGAGGACCAGTGGTGAGCAGAAGGGAGGGGGCCGAGAGCATACAAAGAAAATCGTTTAATTGACAGTACAAAAGTCCAGCTTAGAGGGCAAGGTGGTATTTAATCCACCAAGTTCTAGCCATTCAAAATAAAAGTTATTTCAAACTAAATAAGTTCGATTATAAAGATAAACGTAATTTTCTTTTAATTAAAAAAAGATATGGTAGAACCTCAAAACCATCGGACTATGCAACCTTAAAGTTGCATACTCCGATGGTTTTGAATTCCGGCATTATTTTCTGAGATAAATATATTAGATCGATCACTAGTATCTACTTTATATTAGTTTAAAGTTACTTTTATTTTTAATGGTAAACTTTTGAGATATTTTGAGTGCAAACATGGAAAATTAGTTTTGGCAAGCTTGCCAAAACTCTGGACACTATAGGCTTCTGCAGCAACAGATTCCGTTAAATTAATGCAGCATTCCCTTATTTAAGGCAACAACTGTTTAATAAGTGTATATAAATTAGATATGTAGAATCAAATCTAGATAATTTTTATGGTTTTGAAAAGTTGATGCTTCATCGGACTATGCAGCTTTAAATCGACATTAAAGCAGCATTATTCAAGGTCACAGCATCACGTGGTTCTACAAGACACACCGGACGCCGGAGACTGCGCTAGGCTACTCTGCGTGGAGAGTGTGGAAACAGGTGTGCACGACTCTTGTACCAACTCCTGGCTGCAATCACAGAGATTGCTTGCCTTATGGAGTGCGGTGAGCTGTGGGGTTTAAGCCTCATTCACACACGCACATTAATACCCCAGTCACACGAGAGCCAGTGTTCGCCCCCCAACCTCCTTACACCCAAAAGGCCTCCAACCTCCCAGCGTCCCATTCGATACGTGGGAGGCGCCAGGGCAGCGCCAGGGCGGTGCCAGGGCAGCACCAGGGCAGTGCCAGGGCAGCGCCAGGGCGGTGCCAGGGTGACACTGGGTCAGTGGCAGGGTGGCACTGGGTCAGTGGCAGGGCGGCGCTGTGTCAGCACGAGGGCGGCGTCGGGTTGGGGAAAGGGTGACGCCCTGGTGCCAGATCGGCGCCAGGTCACCAGCAACTCGCCAACTAAGAGGTCAGTGCAAGGTCGGCGCCAGGGCAGTGCCAGGTCGGTGCCAGGGCGCCAACCATTTTGAATGGCGCCACCGGAACAGAACGCAAGGATGCCGGGAGGGTGGCATCCTCGCGGCACCAGCACTTAAGTAGGGCGTAAGGAGGGCGCAATGAGGACGTTTTGACGTCGTGAATCAATCATAAGCAAATGCAGGCCTCGTGTGACTGGGGCATAAGTCGCTCATCTAATTTGCCTCAAAACGTGTGTGTGAACGCGCCACTGAGGCAAATTAGGGCTGAGTCGACTCAACTAGTTCGCCTCATGTAAACCGCTTCGTGAGGTGGATTAGATGAGACAAACCAGTTGAGGTGACTTAAGGTGCGTGTGTGAATGGGGCTTAGTAAGTAGTGCAGCAGGTTGGCCACCCACACACATGCGTACACACACATGCACACACACACCGACACCCACATCACCCAACATTACTCCCACACTACACAGAAGACAGTCAACAGCAATTTAAGACAACTCACTCGTTACGGTCCAATTGACGCCAACTCGTTATTGAGTATCCTGTATACCAGTCTGCTTACCCCCCACACTCACACCCACACCCACACCCACACCCACACCCACACCCACGCACCCTTTTCACCCCCTCCCCTCTCCCAGCGCAGGAGAGACGCCACTATTAGTTTTCTCCTACGCCCGGTGTAGGACGTTCAAAACACTACCCCGTCGAAAACACTACGGTAGTGTTTTCAACCAAAGTTCAAAACACTACGGTAGTGTTTTGAACTTAAGTTGAAAACACTACTGTTAAGTTCAAAACACTACCCCGATGTATGTCCAAAACACTACCCAAGTTCATACCACAGCAGTGGGGTCTGTAAGCGTAATGTCGCAAAATGTAACCTAGTTTGGTTATTGGGAGTTTTACATCCTGGGAACATCAAAGGTCATATCAGGACACACATACAAGTACTAGTAGTATACGCTGATATAGTGATAGCACTGCGGTGTCTGCACCACATATTAGTATACGATGATGGTGCTGGGGCAATTTTGGCACGTATTAGTAGTATATGCTGATAGCAATGTGGTGTCTGTACCACATATTAGTATACGCTGATGGTGCTGCTTCGGTGTTTGATTGTTTGTTTGTTGTTGTTTTATATCCTAGCAACATCTATGGTCATTTCAGAACGGGTATTGACTTGTGACAGTGCACACTCATGGTGACTTTATAGTGCTGCCACACTGGGAGACCAGGTTGCCAGCACCATGATAGTAGTGTTTTGAACTTAAATGGAGTGTTTTGAACTTAAGGATAGTGTTTTGAGCATGGCCACAGTAGTGTTTTGAACCTACCTTCAACTAAGTTGAAAACACTACGGTAGTGTTTTCAGCCTAGGTTCAAAACGCTACCGTAGTGTTGTTGTGGGGTCGTGTTTTGAACTTACTACACCGGTTTGCCTCGAGGCTATAGTTGCCAGGTTGCACATGTTGCCTAGCTACCGCGTGTGTGCCATGTTTGTACGCTACAAAATCAACAAGGGAAGCGTCACTGGATAATATACATATATATACAGTATATACTATGTTCAATATTATATATAATATATATAGAGAGAGAGAGAGAGGAGAGAGAGAGTTGGTTGGCTGTTGTAGTTTTACGTCATGGCAACATCTAAGGTCATATCAGAACGGGGGAGAGAGAAAGAGAGAGAGTGGTGGGGGGATTGAGGGAGGAGGCTGGGAGAGAGGGAGAGAGCATGCGCATCTTGAAGCTGTCCAAGAGTGTGCAACAATACCCTAAGTTTGAAAATAAAATAAAATATATCTTCTTTAAGTTGCTTACAAAATTCGAAAAATTTGAGTTTATGCGATTATTTTCTTTTAGGTTGATTATTGCCATTTATCTTTCCTTAGTTTGAAATCAAAGTTAAACCAATTAAAGTATCCCCGTGTGGTCGAGAGGATGACATGTCATACCTTGACTAATGCTCTCTGCGCATTCATTGTTGTGTAAAAAACGGCAATGCTTTTGGTGTTCTCTGTGCCGGAGTGGTTCGAGTGTCTGACTTTTTTCTAGGTCGGTCCCTAATCTGAACGTTGGTGGTTCAATTCCCCGTGCCCCCACCTCTGCCAATTTGGATTTCCACCGCTGTGTCTAACTTACAGCGTCATCAAAGGCCAATTGATCTCATACGATGTCTATATGGTGTGGGAGGTTAAAAATCCCTTGGGTCGGTAAAAGTCTAGGCTCGGGCTTTCTATCGATAAACTTGTTTTCTATCGATAAACTGTCTAATGGTGAAAACAAGTCTATTCAGACTTATCTATGATAGGCAGTATAAATCTTCAAGAAAAATATGGTCAGGAAGACCAGTGCCTTGGTGCTGAAAAGAATAGACTATACATTCTGATTAAATAAATGCTACCCCCACCCACTCATCATCAAAATACCCCCCACCCCGACCAACAACAAAAACTCTATGTGACTTTGCAGTTTTCTAAATTATACAAATTCCCACAATGCCCACATTTGATTTCTCAATTACACGAAACAAACTAACCAGATGAACTATTCGCTGCACTTTACAAATGAATGAATTACAAATAATAAACTATACCCTTCGTACTTAAACCCCCCATGTATTTTGATGAATGAATGCTTACCTCCCGCCCCTCACCCCCTCCCTCCCCTCCCCCCCTCCCCCCCACCAACACAAAAAAAATCCCTCTATATATCTTTGCAGTTTTCCAAATGACACAAATTCCCACAATGCCCACATTTGGTTGTCTCAATTACACGAAACAAACTAAATACTAATCGTTGCACTTTACAAATGAATGTATGACAAATGATCAGCGGTGCCCATGTGGTAGGGTGAGTGGCGCGTCCTACTCTAACTATGTGTCTAGATAAGTGTTTTGCTTTTGAAAATTTGATGTTTTAATCAGACCATGCAACTGTAAAGTTAGATAAAGGATTCACCCCGTACTCGCAGTACACGGGTGAATACCAGCCCTATATAAAAGCTGTCGAAAAAGCGGGGAAATGAAATGAGAACCTAATTTCACAATCTAAGAAGCAACAATTATTCTTTACATATGTCTTCATATTTCCCCGCTACCATTGAGTTGAAAAATATAATAAAACATATAGTTTAATAGAATTTAAAGGTGAAATCGACGGCGTTCTATGGCCGCCATCTTGTCTTTTTGCATTCTCTCCCGTTTCACAAACTCTGTGCCAATATAAGTACCCATTTGATACTGGAGGCAGGCATTCTACTTCCTGTTCCATACTAAAGCTATTTTCGCTCATATTTACACTCCGTTGTCATTCACCCGTGTACAAGTACAGGGTGAATCTTGGATCTACTGTAAAGTATGCCCATGTTGTAGAGTGAGTGGAGCGTTTTACTCTAACTAGAAGTGTTTTGCTTCTGAAAATTTGCTGTTTTAATCTGACCATGCAACCTTAACTTAAGGTATGTCCATGTAGTAGACTGAGTGGCACGTCTACTCTAACTACGCGTCTTTGCCCACACCCGCCCGCTCACGGCGCGAACCAGCACGCCCCCTGGAGGGGGGCGGTGTGAGTTGGCCGCTACTGCCGGACCTGACACTTTGTTGCCCACCACCAGTTGAGGTACAGGCGACCGTCGGGACTGTCTGCGCGACACACACCATGGTAAGTCACGTGACGAGGGAACGCACACTCACGGGGGTTTGTTTAATCATTCACAAGCGTGGGATTTACTTCCTCTTTGCTTCCCCTTAGGGTCGAGTGGGGAGGAGAAGGGGGTGGGTCGGGTGAAGGAAACAGAAATATCAGGGAAGTTAAAGCTACGCCGTCCCAGATACAGAGAAGGGGAGAGAGGGAGAGAGAGGAAGAGAGAGGGGGCAGACATACAGTGAAAGAGAGACAGATAGAGGGAGAGAGAGACAGAGAGAGACAGAGAGAGACAGAGAGAGATAGAGAGAGAGGGTGGACAGTGAAAGAGGGACATGCAGACAGAGAGGTGAGGGTTAGAGAGGAGAGAAGGGGGGGGGGGGTAAAAAGACAGACAGAGCAGAAAGAGAGAGAGGGGGAGGGGGAGAGGAAGAGAGAGAGGGAGAGGGAGAGGGGGGTAAGAGAAGGAGACGAATGAAGGTAAGGAAGAGAGACGGGGTGGACGGTGAAAGAGAGAGAGAGAGAAAGAGAGAGAGAGAGAGGGAGAGGAATGGGGGTAAGAAAGAGAGAGAGGACGAGGAGGGGGTTGTAACTAGGGAGGTGGAGAAGGGGGGGGGGGGGGGTAAAGAGTTCAAATAGATCTCGACACCTTTGAAAGTTTTCAAAACTAAACTAAGGATGTCCATATTTGACGAAGTTGTAATAGTAATCTTCAGTTTTATTGAAATACCTAGTTTATCGACTTTCTGTGCCCAACTAACGCTTTGCACGCGACGGATATCCAACTTTTAAGTTCTCGTGTAGTTTCTAGTCAGTGGCGCATACACGCAAACACAAATTGTACTATTGATGTCATGGTTGATCAATCACGGCCTATTACTAGTATTTACCCTATGGCCAACGACTCCTTGCCATGTGCCAACAATTTTTCAATTTCCTAACTAATTTTGTTTCATTTAACTGTTCCTCCGATGCTATAACAGTAACACATTGACACCTGCTATAGCAAGTAAGCATTGGTCTGGATTGTTTGTTTATTGTTGTTTTAGATCCTAGCAACATATAATGCCATATCAAGATGGGTACTGACTTGTGACAGTGCACACACACTCAGTGCTGCCCCAGTAGGAGACCTTTTTTTTTGCCGCTGACTCCATGACCCGATATCCCACACAGTCACATTATACTCATGGTGTTCTAACCAGTCTTTGTGTTATCCTATTATTCTCGAGCGCCAGGCTAGATAGCGACAAGTATCAATTTGCTAAATCGTTGGTTTGACTCGGCCGAAATTCAAACTCCTGACCTTCTGCACGGGAAGCCTGCGCTCTGCTGATTTGGTCACCACATCCGGTTCATTGGACTGGATGCCAAGTTCTCAGTAAAAGTCAGATACTCCTATATATTGAATGTGGGTTTGGATTATAATTTATATATCTATATATAGCATCTTGTATATTAGATATGTATTCGGATATCCAATGTATATATATAGTGCTTACTTTCAGACATGACAATTGACGTGTTAGTTAGTGTGAGGCAGGTGGTGTTTTCTGTGGTGGAGTGGTTAGAGTGTATGACTTTTTTCTGGGTTGGACTCCTAATCTGAAGGTCAGTGGTTCGATTCTCTGTGCCCCCATCTCTGCCAATTTGGATTTCCACTGCTGTGTATACCTTACAGCGTCATCAAAATGCCAGTTGCTCTCATACCACATCTATGTGGTATGGGAGGTTAACAAATCCATTGGGTCAGTAAAAGTGTAGGCTCTGGCTTTCTATCGATGCACTGTATAATCATGAAAACAAGTCTAATCAGACTTATCCATAATAGGCAGTATAAATCTTCAAGGAAAAAAAAGGGAAAAAAGAGATTAAGACCTCTCTGAAACTGACTATATATATATGCATATTTAGATGTACATGTATATGTACATGTACATGTACATATATACTTATAAATATATGTATATGAGTCAGCCTCACGAAAATGGGCCAATCGGTGGTCAATTGAAGATGTCGGCATCGCAATTCTTAAAACTGTAGTGCATTTCTTTGTTTTATATTAAATTATCCTAGAAACAAATAAGGTTGTTGTATTTTCTCGACCTTTACATTCAGGATAAATTTAAGGACTTTCCAACATCTCTGTCAATGCTAAACTATAATTATACCGATCGACGCCAACATCCAATGATCGACGCCGACAACTTTAACAGATGTTGGCGTCGCAATTCTTAAAGTGTAGTGCATTTCTTTGTCTTATATTAAATTATCCTAGAAACAAATAAGGTTGTTGTATTTTCTCTACCTTTATATTCAGGATAAATTTAAGGACTTTCCAACACCTCTGTCAATGCTAAATTATAATTATACCGATCGATGCCGACATCCATGCTTGACACCGACAACTTTCCCCAATTGGCCTCTTTTCGTGATCCTGAGTCATATATATATATACACATATATATATAGAAATAGTTAAGTGTACCGTGGGAGTGGTGAATAATCTCATGTGTGTGTGGTGGTTTATATATATATATATATATATATATAGTTATATATATAATTGTATAATTAGGCGTCCATAGTGACACGTCCAGTTGCTGGGAATTGTGACAGATGTCAGGTGCTATGAAGGTCAGAGGTCATACAGCGTCATACAGCGTCATGCATGGCTAGCTACCTTCCTACATTTCTGGCATGTCAAGGTAAAAAAAAAAAAATTAAATTAAAAAGGGAAAGATTTTAATTTTCTGTTGCATTTCTTCGTTTGTTGAATCTTCAGTGAAACGAGACCGTCTCCTTATATGGCATTCGTAATGCATGGCTGCATTCCGAATGTTGACACTCCCTGCCACCCACTAACACCTTGAGTCTTAAATCAATCATCATGTAAGCATATATTATACATATATAATTGTATGTATATAGTCATACAAGTCTTAACTGTATATTATATTAGTTGAAGGGATACTTTTTTTGTCATTTGACTTAGGTCTTAGCCTCAGTTATTTTGGTTACTTCCTGGAATTACAAAGATCCTTGAGGCTAGTACTAGTAGGACCCACCGGATGGGGTGACAGAATCAGTAGAGCGCATGACTTCCGTGTGGTAGATCGGTGGTTCGACTCCCGGTCGAGTCAAGCCAGTGACTTTTACTAAATTGATACTTCTCGCTTCCTATAGCTTGGTGCTCGGCATTAATAGTATAGGGCAACGACTGGTTAGCTCAGTGGCAGGATAATATGACTGAGTGGGGATATTGGGACACGGTGCTGGTGACCTGATTTCACAGTGGGATAGCACTATCAAGTTGCCATGAGTGCGCACTGTCATAAGTCGATGCCCGTCCTGATATGACCTTAGATGTTGCCAGGACGTAAAACTGCAACAACCAGCCAACCAACTAGGACGGACACACATATATACACCCAGGGATGTGTGTATATACAGTAAAACCTCTCTAAATCGACCGACTATGGGACCGACTTTAAGTGATCCATTTAGGGAGGTGGTCAGTTTAGAGAGTTGGAATATCCTTGCAATGGTATTGCTGGGACCCAAATAAAGCGATAGATATAGGGGAGTGATCGATCTGTGGAGGGGTCGATATAGAGAGGTTTTACTGTATACACATATATACACATATATTCTCACATATACACACATATACACATATATTCGCACATATACACATATATGCACATATATATACACATATATGCACATATATACACATATACACGCATATATACACATACACACATATATACGCATATACACACATATAAACATATCTACACACATATATGCACATATCTATATACATATATACACGTATATATCATTGGCCCGGAAGAGAAAAAAAAGGTAGAATATAGGAAAGAGAAATGAGGAGAGTTGAGTCAAAGGGCTGTATCTCTTTGCTCTCGGGTGACCATGCAGCTGGTGAGCCAAAGACATGGAAGAGTAAGAGTCGAAAGTGAAATGCTGGTGGGCTCCCCCTCCTGGAACTCTTTTCAGACCTAATCAAGGAGGAGCAAGGCCAGCACAGAGGAGATAGAGAGAGGTATGGACGAAGTGCGGTCCGAATAGCAAGCGTGATCCTGTCTCCCGGACTGCAGCCTTAAATAGCTGTTGGGTGACGTCATACAGGGAATCAGGATGTTATTTAGCAATACAGAGGGAACTTCAAAATTACAATCATAAGAAAAAGATTAACCTTTCTGACGATTTTGATGACACATATCTAAAGCTGTGGATTGTTTGTCTATAATCCCATTTAATTAATTAGTGTACTTTGTTGTTGTTGGGGTTTTATGTCCTAGCAACATCTAAGATCATATCAGCACGGGTACAGTCTTGTGACAGTGTGCACCCATTGTGACTTCATTCATAATGCTGTTCCACTGGGAGACCAGGCTGCTGGTACCATTATCCGATATCTCACTATCCTGATTCTGCGCTAACCAGTCCTTGCCCTATCCTAATAATATCCTAATAGCCAAGCTAGGTAGTGACGAGTATCACTTTTGTAATTCATTGGTTTTACTCCAGGCTAGGTGGCGACAAGGATAAACTTTTAAGACATTGGTTTGCGCTCGACCAGGGTTCTAATCCCACCGGAACCCGTTGTCGCAGTTTCCGCCGCCCGCCAGTTTCCGCGGTCCGCTTACACTCAAATGCATTGTCAATGGCTGTGAGCAATCTTCATACAGAAAAAGTGAAATATCTCTAAAACCACACCGCCTAGAAACAAATCGCTTGGTACACATATAGAAAACATCTTTACCAAAAAGATTATATTAAATTTATAAGGTTAGGGTTCTTGATTTCTATTAATTTTGAATAAAACTAATGTTTTGCACTGCGCGTACCATCAAACTCAAGGCATTGTCAATCGTCGTGAGCAATCTTCATACAGAAAAAGTGAAATATCTTTAAAACCACACCACCTAGAAACAAATCGCTCGGTACACATATAGAAAACATCTTTACCGAAGACATTATATTAAATCTATAAGGTTAGTGATGATGCTGTTCGATTTTGACGCATGCGCAGAAGCGATGCGGAGGGCGGAAACTAAATTCCAGTGTGCCCACAGAAATGGGGAAACTGACCTAAATTATGTGCACATAATTATTTGCTGCACAGTTCCGCAGATTCCTACAGAGCTCTCACGCGTGACACATAGGCCATAATCGATTAACACGACCTGACCGACTCGGGTCACCCGAGTCGTCAGAATTTCAAATCGAACACTGCGAGTAGAGTCGACAAACACACGTGCCGTGTGCAAAACGATCCGACCCAAGTAACCCACCTCCTAGCTGGGGTTGGCTACGAGCGATGACTTCACATTTGCGCTGATACCGTCCTGCAGGATAACAGCTACCAGTACCAGTCATACATGTTTTTTTTAAAGAATAACTTAGATTAATGAAATGGAAATATAGCTAAACTAGGCCATCATAAAATACTTTAAATCCTAGTTTGCTGTAGTTTTATTGGTTATTTAAAAAAAAAAAAAAATTGTCCACCCGAGCACGGAGAAGCGTATTCGATTATTCGACCCAAGTCTGTAGGATGTGCACATGCGCCAAAAAGTGGCTCGTGTGACCCGAGTTGATTAATCGATTACGCCCATATAGTAGAAGATTACGACGCATGCGCCTGCAGTGGTTTGGCAACATTCCTCAATATAGGCGGTGGAACCATGCGGCGGGGGGTTGAACTACGTCGATACACGTGGAACTGTACTGAGCATACGCATAAAGCTAAGATTCCATATACGCGGTATGCGGCATGCGGCATGCGAATGTAGTATATGCGGCATAGATATATGCCAATCCCCAATAGCCAATGTTTACTTTTTGTGCTGGGGGATCGTTATACATACAAACACACCAAAAAAGATACCCATGATATTTTTGGGTTTTTTTGCTCCAATTTTGTGAAGGAAGATCAAAGTTACTATTGTTTTCTATGGCAAACGCAGCAGTAATCGCATTCGCACCAATCGGTCCATGGATCGATCCATTTGCCGCATTTGCGTTCACGTTTGTATTCGCATTTGCATTCGGATGCATGGAAGCACCACTATTCATTTACATGCTTTTCGATTGTTTGCCGCATTCGCATTCGCATACCGCATACCGCGTATATGGCATCTTAGCTTTAGTCACTGCGCCATATTACAACATCCCTTTCTTTTAATATCTTAACGTTGCATAGCGTCATGGTTTTGGGCTTCTGTCTTTTGCTGAGATAAATATATCCTTTCTTACTTTAGTTTGAACTAACTTTGATTTAAAAGGGTTAACTTCGGAGATATTTGTTTGTTGTTGTTTTACGTCCTAGCAACATCTAAGGTCATATCAGGAGGGGTACCGATGTGTGACAGTGCGCACTCATGGCGACTTTATAGTGCTGTCCCACTGGGAAACCAGGCCGCCGGCACCATGACCTGATATCCCACTCAGTCACATTATACTGACAGTGAGCCAACCAGTCCCTGCCCTATCCTATTTATGCCGAGCGCCTGGCTAGAAAGCGACAAGTATACATGTTTAAGTCATTGGTTTAGTAAGTGCAACAGTATCTAAGTTAGATATATAGAATCAAATCTAGATAATTGTTTTGGTTTTGAAAATGTGTTTTCATTGGACTATGCAGCTTTAAGTTTGATATGGTACATGGTGAGCGATTTGTTAAGGAAATTGGTTTTAGCTCTAGGTCTGTATATATCTTTATATATTATGCATATGTTTAAAGGGCTACTCAACGTATAAGCCTATTAGACATATATATGAGCCCCCGTCCTGATATGACCTTAGATGTTGCTAGGACGTAAAACAACAACAAACAAACATATATATGATTATGAATGGTGATAAGTAATTCTTTTCACGGTGGCTTTTCCCTCGGGCAGGGGTGGGATTATTAGACACATAAGAAACCTGTGTGTGATGTACAAACATTATACAAGTATACTTAATCAGAAGCTTTCACACCTTATTGTATTCTAAGTCATCTACTATACTGACCTGCTTTTAAATTGTTCATCTATTATGCAACCGGGCCGATTGTCGCCCCCTGCCTTCAAACGCTGTAGCTTCTCTGGCTGCACTCACTCACTCTGCCCGCGATTTCTTTTATAAGCGAGTTCGTAATTCCAACTGTGCATGCGCTGAAAACGGCGTCGAAAGGAATTCCCTACAAAACTGTCAGTCACTTTAAAGAGATCCGGTATAGGTTAAGCCACTGAGAGTAAGACTAGAGCTGTACTGCGACAAATGCTCTCCAAGCACACCTTTGGCTTGTTTATCAGTTTATACAACCAAATGTATGGAGGGAGAGTCATTAGATCGGTTACTCCTGCTGTTCCTGTGATAGCGTAGATAAAGGATTTACCCTGTACTCGCAGTACTCGGGTGAATACCAGCCCTATATAAAAGCTGTAGAAAAAGCGGGGAAATGAAATGAGAGCCTAATTTCAAAATCTAAGAAGCAACAATTATTCTTTTTATATGTCTTCATATTTCCTTTGAGTTGAAAAATATAATAAAACATAGAATTTAGTAGAATTTAAAGGTGAAATCGACGCCGTTCTATGGCCACCATCTTGTCTTTTTGCATTCTCTCCCATTTCACCAACTCTGAACATGCAGTTTCTAGTTCCTGTTCCATACTAAAGCTATTTTCGCCCGTATTTACACTACGTTGTATTTCACCCGTGTACTACAAGTACAGGGTGAATCTTTTATCTAGTGATAGCGCTGCTAGACAATCATATATATATATAAAAAGAGTCGAAAGGCTGAATTATGGAAATCACCACATGATTTTGCAATCTAATGTGCTAAATGTATAATTCAAATGATTATTTAATATATTCAGCTACTTTTGGTGTTAATTACTGATGAAATAATGTAGATTAATAGACTTTATAAGTCGGATCGAGAGCTTCGTGGCCACCATCTTGGATTGTAGTTTTTCATTCTCCACCAATGGGATACTTCAAAGTAAAGGGTGTTCCCTGGTCTGTGGGGAACCCCTCTAGGTCAAGTAATGAGGGAATCGCACCAGTGACGTCATTCATACATTACATTTGGAGTTTGTTTGTCATCTCAGTGGCCTATACTGGGCGGCTTTAGGCTGTTGTTCACAATATATGTAGCTGTTTCCTGGGCTTCATAAAAATTCATCTGTCTTAGGTAGATCTGGTTTTAGTAACACATTTTACATAATAATAAAATGAAATCTACTAAGCAAACATCATCATAACTCCAAGTGCATTTATAGGCCTACAGAAAACAGCTATCCGGACCAAATCAAATACTTATGTTCACCATCTTGACTGAACGTTAATGCCACAACTTTTGTATTTGCAATTGTTATACCAAAGACCCTATAATACTAAGACGGCTCACTCCCTATCTCTCACATGGTAATGTAAATTTCGCAGTGCCACCTTGTGGTGGGTTTGATCAGCCCGGCTGCTGGTTGGTGTTTCACATGTAAACACATGCAATTATATTATACATGAGATAGGTAAGTATGAATACACATCAATATGACATTGCTATGAATAAATACACATCAGCATCAGCATCATCATCATCATCATCACCATCATCACACATCTTTCACATTCATATATACATTTATACATATAATATAGCACCTGTTTAACCAAGAGAACAGGCAGCACACCAAGTGGTGGGTTTGATTATTTTGATTACACAGTACAGGCTGAGTGAGCCGTCTTATTATTATAGGGTCTTTGGTTATACTCAACAAAACCAAATGATTTGACATATATATATGTATATATATATTCTGTAACTACACAGGGCCAGTTAGTTAGATAGGACATCGTGAGTAGGCCTATGCTATAATATAGGGAACTGAAGATAGATAGTGTCCTTGTTTATATTCCCATAATAGATTATAGAGCACATATATATATATATAGTAATTATATATATATATACAGTTAGCTCTGGTTAATCTAACACATTCTGTCACACACCAAATAATGTCAGATATCAAATTGTCAGATTAACCAATTTAGACTATTTCGTGGACATTTGTGTCATTTTTATAAGCCTATAGAGGCCTATGTGTGACTGAATCATGTATGTAATTGTTCATTGTAATAATAATAACACCGAAGTAACATATCTACATTTAATACAGATAAGCATACCTATCAATCATTCACACTAACATTATTTTTATATTTAAAAACTTCGACAAACTGGTCTGCACAGCCACTGAAAGAAGGTTTAAGTATGGGATATTAGTGCTAATTCATGGTTGATGGATTTCAAGTGTCGGATTAACCAGAGCTATAGGCATGCTATAGGCATGTTTGTTACAAAAAAAGCAGTGTCAGTGTCTGAAAGTGAGTGTCGGATTAACCAGAGTAATTAGCATTGAATAACATTGGGGAAATCTGTTACACCTGAAATTGTGTTGGTAAGCAAAATTGTCAGATTAACCAGTGGCGGATTAACCAGAGCTGACTGTATACATATATCAATATCCATCCTGATATAACTGTGGATTTTGCTAGGACGCAAAACCCCCCAACAAACAAAACTACGCATATATATTATACATAGTAGCCAGATAACACACCACACAGCCACGTACAAGCCTATGATATGTAAATAGGAGTAGGCTCGTCTAGTAATAAGAGTAGAACAAAATAAAATGTTACATATATGCCAAGAAAATCCAAAAAAAAGTAACATAGGCTACTAACCATACCAACCAATTATCTATCTGCTACTGAAATGCAGGCAATCAAATACCTTATCGGTAGCTACTGTGTGGTAAGATAACACCAACACTACAGCTGGCCAGCATTGAAAACAAGCCTGGGTACCCGGGCTTATATGCTATGGACAGTATAAATACAGCCTCAATAAAAAAAATTAAAAAATAAATAAATAAAAATTCTTAGCAAGGTTTTTAAGGCCAGCGCAATCGGTCGTGAGAATTGAGAAGGGTAAATAGAGTTGCTGCTGATTTATTGATCTGCGTGCACACACATGTACCTCAGTAGTAAACGTAGGCTTGCCAACTCACCAACCTCTAACCAGGGAATGCGCAGGGGTGCATGTGTGTTCCACCGTTAGATTACCGCAATGCCCCCGAAAGAACCCAGGTCTAGAGGTGGCCGAATCGGGAGAGTGCAGGCTGCCCTTTGCTTTTTTTTTTTTTTTCTTTTTCTTAAAGTTGTATACTCCGATGGTTTAGAATTTCTGTAGTTTTTCTGAGAAAAATATATTACATCAATCACTAGTATCTACTTTACATTAGTTCAAAGTTACTTTTATTTTAAATGGTAAACTTTTGAGATATTTTGAGTGCAAACATGGAAAATTAGTTTTGGCAAGCTTGGCAAAACTCTGACACCATAGACTTCTGCAGTAACAGGTTCTGTTAAATTGACTCAGTATTTGCCTTCTACGCAGAAACAAATGCTTAATAAGTGCACCAGTATCTAAGTTAGATATGTAAAATCAAATCTAGATAATTGGTTTGATTTTTGAAAATTTGATATTTCATCGGACTATGCAGCTTTAACCACCTCCCCCCATCACAACAAGTAGACATCCGCTATTGGGGGTCATCGTGCAGGCTTCCTGTGCGGAAGGTCGGGAATTCGATTCCTGGTCGACTCAAACCAATGACGTACAAATTTGATACTTGTCGCTTCCTAGCCTGGCGCTCTGTATTATTAGGATAGGTCAGGATAATGTGACTGAGTGGGATATCGGATCATGGTGCCAGGGCCTGATTTCCCAGTGCTGCCCCATAAAGTTGTCATGAGTGTGCTCTGTCACAAGTCAGTACCTGACCTGATATGACCTTTAATGTTGCCAGGATGTAAAACTCCAACAAACAAGCAGATTTTTTCTCATATTTGAGAACAAGTTGAGCGACTGCATTCTGGGTAATAGGGCGCGTATTCGTCATTTTGGTCTGTCAAGGCTCCAATGTAACCATGGCAACTGAATGGGTTGCTTTGCGCACTAGGCGATTTTCTCTCTCGGTTCATTAGTAGATTTATCAAAGATATTACTGCACAAATGGGTCATCCAAGGTTTTCAACATTTTCACGGTCGTAAGCTGTATTCACACGGGCAAAATGTAAAGCGAGTTAAGACAAGGCGAATCATATGAAGCGATTTAGATGCGCGTTCACACGGGCAGTACTTGGGCCGGAAATCGATATCTGCGCATGAGCAAGTCCAGACTAACCAGCGCCATTTTGGGTTCGTCGACGCCGGCACGAGAGAGTGTGGGTTCGACCTAGATATGTATTGACTGAATCGTATTGATTTGGAACGGTAAAAACTTCTGCTGGGCAGTGAAACCCTAAAAATAAATGATGAAAAAAATATATGTGCGCAGCTAGTGGTTTCTTAGACTAAATTATATAATATGCGCTTTTGATCGACCAGAAAGTCAACAAACCAAGGTCTCGACTGTGCATGCGTGTGACGTCATAAATCGCTTCATATGCGTTCACACGGGCAAGATAAAACGTTTCAACATAGATCGGTTCCTGTAGACCTCGCGAAGCGTTTTACAATAAACGATTTATATGAATCGATTCAGCCCTAAAACGTCTCACCGTCGCGTTCACACAGCAAATGTGAGTCGAACTAGTCAAGTCGATTTATATGAATCGATTTAACTTCCCAGTGTGAATACAGCTGTAGAAAGCATCCAACAAGGGGGGGGGGGGGGGGGGGGTCAGTAAAGTACTTTTTTGTCGTCTTTTAAAAAAATCCTGCGTACAATATTTGTGTGTCAAAGTGTTGATGTATAGGGCCTACTACTTTCGAGGGGTGGGGGAATATTTGTTTGTTTGTGGTTGTTTTACGTCCCAGCAACATCTGAGGGGGGATGTTAGGGTACTACGCTTTTTATGTCCATGAAGATGTTGAAAACTTTGGGTTAACCCTTACTTTGGGTGACCCCTTACTTACTTATCCGTTATCGTATGTTGATATATAACTCGACTTGGTCACTATGGAGGCGGATCCAGTTTGATATCAAACCATAATAGGTGTGTCCTAACGGTGGGAAGACGTCATTAAGTAGGCCTGTAATTTACTAATAATGAACAAAAGTACCACAAGCACGCAGAGATGCATCTGTGCTGCCGTAAAACATCTGTGCGGCGTAAAACAACCACGAATCAATCAATCAATCATGCATGTAGAGAAAAGAAAGACGGAAAGAGAGGAAAGAAAGTCAGAAATGAAAGAAAACGTGGATTGGTTGTTAGAGTTTTACGTCCTGGCAACATCTAAGGTCATATCAGTATGGGTACCGACTTGTAACAGTGTGCACTCATGGCAACTTCATAGTGCTGCCCCACTGAGAAATCAGGCCACCAGCAGAATGACCTGATATCCCACTCAGTCATATTATCCTGACACTTAGCCAACCAGTTCTTGTCCTATCCTAATAATGCTGAGTGCCTGGCTAGGAAGCGACAAGTATTCATTTTTAAGTCATTGGTTCGACTTGACCAGGGTTCGAATCCATGGGTTCTAATTCCACGATCTACCAATACAGAAGACGGACGCTCAACTCATTCTGCCATCGGCGATTCCAAAGAGATCACATTGATTGTTGTATCATTGGCTATTGGACGTCAAACATATGGTCGCCACATAGGCTACTCTGTCTGATAAGCAGCAAGGGGTCTTTTAAATGCACTTTCTCACAGACAGGACATTTGATGAACCAGCTGTGGACCACTGGTTGGAGCCGAAAATAGCCCAAACTCAGGTGGACACTCTACCGCCTGAGCTACGTCCCGCTCCCCCCCCCCCCCCTACACGCTTTTTCATACCGGGTGACACTGGGTGAAGCTTAAAGGGCGCATTCCATATACGCGTAATGCGTAATGCGTAATGCGTTACGCGTTATGCGTTATGCGAATGCCAGCATTCCATATACGCGTAATGCGTATTGCGTATTGCGTTATGCGTTATGCAGTGAAGTATATAAAAAGTATATAAAAAGTGTGTGTGACTCTGCGTCTCTGTGTGTGTCTCTATGTGTGTGTCTGTGTCTCCGTGTCTCTGTGTGTGTCTCTGTGTGTGTCTGTGTGTGTGTGACTCTGTGTCTCTGTGTGTGTCTCTATGTGTGTGTCTGTGTCTCCGTGTCTCTGTGTGTGTCTCTGTCTTTGTCTGTGTGTGACTCTGTGTGTGTCTCTATGTGTGTGTATGTGTCTCCGTGTCTGTGTGTGTGTCTCTGTGTGTGTGACTCTGTGTCTCTGTGTGTGTCTCTATGTGTGTGTCTGTGTCTCCGTGTCTCTGTGTGTGTCTCTGTCTGTGTCTCTGTGTGTGTCTCTGTCTTTGTCTGTGTGACTCTGTGTATCTGTGTGTGTCTCTATGTGTGTGTCTGTGTGTGTGTCTCTGTGTGTGTCTGTGTGTGTGTGACTCTGTGTCTCTGTGTGTGTCTCTATGTGTGTGTCTGTGTCTCTGTGTCTCTGACAAAGAGACACACACAGACACATATACACACAGAGACACACACAGAGACACACACAGACACAAATACACACACAGAGACACACACAGAGACACAGAGACACACCACAGAGACACACATTCAGAGACACACATTCAGAGACACACACACAGAGACACACACACAGACACAGAGACACACACAGCGACACACACAGACACAGATACACACACACAGACACACACAGACACAGAGACACAACACAGAGACACACATTCAGAGACACACATTCAGAGACACACACACAGAGACACACACACAGAGACACACACACAGACACAGAGACACACACAGAGACACAACACAGAGACACACACAGAGACACACACACACAGACACACACACAGACACACAGACAGACACAGAGACACACACAGAGACACAGATACACACACAGAGACACACACACACAGAATGGGACGGTCCAAACATGGCTCAGTTTAGCTTGCTTCGAGGGATGTTAGGACCGTCCCAAATATGAAGACTGCTTCCTAACAGGTCCGCCGCATAAACCTACATGTTTGCACCGTCCCATTCTTCATATTTCTCATGAATACCATAATTATCAGTCGCCTCCTCCAGCCTTATATCAATGGACAAATGCGACTGATGATTTTCTATTCGCACCACCTTGAAGACTGCTTCCTAACAGGTCCGCCGCATAAACCTACATGTTTGCACCGTCCCATTCTTCATATTTCTCATGAATACCATAATTATCAGTCGCCTCCTCCAGCCTTATATCAATGGACAAATGCGACTGATGCTTTTCTGTTCGCACCACCTTGTCCCGGCTGTCCGTAATTATCAGTCGCCTCCTCCAGCCTTATATCAATGGACAAATGCGACTGATAATTTTCTATTCGCACCACCTTGAAGAGTGCTTCCTAACAGGTCCGCCGCATGAACCTATATGTTTGCACCGTCCCATTCTTCATATTTCTCATGAATACCATAATTATCAGTCGCCTCCTCCAGCCTTATATCAATGGACAAATGCGACTGATGCTTTTCTGTTCGCACCACCTTGTCCCGGCTGTCCGTAATTATCAGTCGCCTCCTCCAGCCTTATATCAATGGACAAATGCGACTGATAATTTTCTATTCGCACCACCTTGAAGACTGCTTCCTAACAGGTCCGCCGCATGAACCTATATGTTTGCACCGTCCCATTCTTCATATTTCTCATGAATACCATAATTATCAGTCGCCTCCTCCAGCCTTATATCAATGGACAAATGCGACTGATGCTTTTCTGTTCGCACCACCTTGTCCCGGCTGTCCGTAATTATCAGTCGCCTCCTCCAGCCTTATATCAATGGACAAATGCGACTGATGCTTTTCTATTCGCAGCACCTTTACGCATTACGCATTACGCACCGATCGCTACATGGAGCGATCGGGATAATGGATTTTATTCGCATTCGGATTCGCATTACGCATTACGCGTATATGGAATGCAGCTCATAGGTTTCAAGGCGTTTCGATTTTTTGTCGCATTCGCATTCGCATTCGCATTACGCATTACGCGTATATGGAATGCAGCCTTAAGCTAAGATTCCTTACACGCGGTATGCGGCATGCGGCGGCATGCGAATGTCGTATATGTGGCGTAAATATATGCCAACCCCCAACATTTGTTGGGGTTTTTCCTCCAAATTTGTGAAGGAACAGTATTGGTTTCTATGGCAAACGCAGCAGCATTCGCATTCGCATGCCACACCAATGGCTAGAGGGACCGATTCAGTTGCCGCATTCGCATTCGCATTCGCATTCGCATTCGGAGGCATGGAAGCACCCCTATTCACTTAGATGCTTTTCCATTTTTTGCCGCATTCGCATTCGCATGCCGCATACCGCATGTAAGGAATGCTTAGCTTTATCCTCTACTATTTTTTTTTCAATTTAATTTATTTTTATTCAACTCCGCGCTCTGAAACCGATATCCAGGCGACCCACTTTCTACTGGCGAGATGAGAAAACGATAATAGCTTCTCAAATGGAACGGAGGGTTGTATTTCCACAAAGCGCCAACTCTTCAAAGTGCCTGAACAGTCTAGGCAATGATGTATGTCGTAGCATCTCCTTCTCTTCTTCTTCTTCTTCTTCTACTTCTTCTACTTCTTCTACTTCTTCTTCTTCTTTTCCTGCTTCTACTTCTTCTTCTTCTAGTAGTGTTATATACGACATCTCGAAAAATATAACTCCTTAACAAATAGCATGCTTATACAGTAAAACCTCTCTAACCGACCACCTCCACAGATCGACCACTCCCCTATATTGATCGCTGTATTTGGGTCACAACAATACCATTTTAACCATATTCTAACTCCCTAAACCGACCACCTCCCTAAATGGACCATTTAGAATCGGTCCCAAGGTCGGTTGATTTAGAGAGGTTTTACTGTATATGTATATATATATATATATAGTTATATATATATATATTTATTCTTCGTCTATTCCCTGTTTCCCCCAAATTTAGCTAACCGATGCTCACCATGGATATATATAAATTATATATTATATATTATATATTGTATACGATATATTGTATATTGTATATTATGTATTATATAGATTATATAGATTCCATAGACTATATAGATTACATAGATTATATAGACTATATAGATTATATAGATGGTATATTATATAGATTACATCGATTATATAGATTACATAGATTATATAGACTATATAGATTATATAGATGGTATATTATATAGATTACATCGATTATATAGATTACATAGATTACATAGATTATATAGATTACATACAAGGTATATTATATAGATTATATATACTATATTTTGTGACTGAGTGGGATATCGGGTCATGGTGCCGGCGGCCTGATTTCGCAGTGGGGCAGCACTATGAAATCACAATGAGAGTGCACTGCCACAAATCGGTACCCGTCCTGATATGACCTTAGATGTTGCCAGGACGTAAAACCCCAACAACCAACTAACCAATCCTAGGCTTGTGCAGTGACAGGTTCTATTATATTGACTTAGTATTCCCTTCATGCAACAACATGCACCACTAAAATAGCCGCCCTGCAAACCTTTAATCGCCGGATTAGTGTTTCAATTAAGGGGTCAAAAGCGTCAAACCTGGATTAGGCTTATCCCGGTGTGGCGGTTTCAGCGTGTTCCCGTGCTCAGACATGTACCTCGCTTCTGCGCATGCGTCAGAATCTAATACGCATGGCCGTAATCGATTAACACTACCCGGGCGACTCGGGTCATTCCAGTCGTCAGAATTTCAAATAGAACACGGCGAGTGGAGTCGACAAATACACGTGCCGTGTGCAAAAAAAGCATAACTTAGATTAATTAAATGGAAATATAGGTAAACTAGGCCATCATAAAATACTTTAAATCCTATTTTGCTGTAGTTCTATCGGTTATTTTTTAAAAAAAGAAAAAATTGTCCACCCGAGCGCGGAGAAGCGTATTCAATTATTCGACCCGAGTTTGTAGGATGTGCGCATGCGCCAATAAGTGTCTCAGGTGACCCGAGTTGATGCGCAATCCGCGCATGCGCAGAAGCAATGGGACACGGCTGAGCACGGGAACGAGCTGAAACCGCCACACCGGCATTACCTAGATAAAGGATTCACCTGGTACTTGCAGTACACGGGTGAATACCAACCCTATATAAAAACGGTCGAAAATGCTGGGAAATGAAATGAGAGCCTAATTCGCTACACTCGGCTGTAATGGAGAGAAAGATGAGGAGAGATAGAAAACAGAAACAGAAACTGGTTTAAATAACATATTTAATAGAAAACAAATCGGACCTTGGCAGGTGGATCAACATGTATCAGGTGGTGACAGGGCCAGAATTCATACGCTGACTGAGATGCGCAACCAGGAAATTCAGTCCTATTACAGGTTGGAGTAGAAACACGTCGGGGATCAGCGCTCACCCCCTGAGTAAGAGGGTGAGTGGGTGGGGAAACGATGTGCAGTGTAGCACTGTTGAAAGCAGAGTGAGGGAAAGTAGATAGGGCGATTTAGCAGAAAAGGTAAACAAACAGCAGCCTCGTGAGCAAATTACCCATGTTAGCCTCTGGCCAACATGCACAATTTCACAATCTAAGAAGCAACAATTATTCTTTACATATGTCTTATTATTTCCCCGCTACCTTCGAGTTGAAAAATATAATAAAATAGCTAGTTTAATAAGATTTAAAAGTGAAATCGACGGCGTTCTAGCGCCGCCATCTTGTCTTTTTGCATTCTCACCCATTTCACCAACTCTGTGCCTATATGGGTAGCCATTTGATACTGGAGCCACAGTTTTTAGTTCCTGTTCCATACTAAAGCTATTTTCACCCGTATTTACAGTATGTTATACTTCACCCATGTACTACAAGTACCGGGTGAATCTTTTATCTAGGCATTACCATGCACTTTTCCACCATTCCCCGTCCTGATATCACCACAGATGTTGCCAGGACGTAAAACTCCAACAACCAACCAAATCCCCCACTTACAGCATTTACCTAAGTTCCCCTCTGGCTATCTCCACTTCCAAATCGAACGAGATGGATTCGACGGTAGAGTGTCCATGTGTTCGGGGAAAGTCGCGGGTTCGAATCCCCGGCCGAGTCTAGTTTGTGCTTCATAATTATCAACATTTTCTCAAGCGCACAAACTGTACGTTGGGGGTTGGGGGTTCAGGGGGGGGGGGGGGGGTTAAGACCCATTGTACCCTTTCTCAATCTTAACCAAATGCTTATCAAATTAAGCAGGATTCGAACCCTTGCCTGAGAGGTCAGTGTAGATTACTAAATATCAATACACACAACAAACACAATCTATATAATATATGTAATATATATAGTATATATAATATATGTAAAATAATTATTGTATCCAAAGGCTAAGGGAGCAAACCCTAAACAGATAACCATGTCACTATGGCAGCATTAATGGGGGTTGATGTAACTCCCAACATCTCCCGACCAGCCACTGCAGGGACAAATAGTTTTGTGCCTGTCTTGACATGTTCTTGCCGGTGTGAAAGCTCTATTTGCTGCCCAAAAGAGTGCCACTGGTAACTTGCAAAAGCCAGCAGCACTTCAACACTTTTGCAGGCAGCTTTCATGAAATGTACGCTAAATGGAGAGCGTCAGTCAAGTAATGAAAGCAGTCTTTGTCGCATCGCGACCGACAGCATTATGATGATGATGTATGATGGGTATGATGTGTATGATGTTATGATGTATATGATATATATGATGTATATGATGTATATAATGTATATAATATATATAATATATATAATGATATATATACACATACCACACACAACACACACACAATTGGGCCTAATTCACACTATTCGCGCATGACCTAATTCGGCATCAGAACGAGTCTGAGCACGGGTCGATATTGGAAATTGCCATAAGACACTGCTGTGTGTCGATGTGTATGAACTACTACATAAATTAAAGGAGTAAAATTTGAAGATATTCACTTTTGAAACTATCATATTCATTTTTGCATACCTTTTTTTTTTTATCTATAGGTCAATTTTCATGAAGATTGAGAGATGATCAGATGCATTTCAGTAGGCGATGTCAACAAAGTGGGTCACCCTGACTGCCAATCTTTTATTAAATTCAAAATTGAATAACTTTCTTAATATATATATATATATATATATATATATATATCTAAAAAACCTTTTAAAGCTTTTATTAATTTGTAATTACTAAGACTAGTTATTTAACTGTGTTACACAGGTAACTACGCTGAAAGTGCTGCATGGTTCATGATACCCCCATAACTATGCCGACTTGAAGTTGACAGTCACATCGTAGTTAAAGAATGGAAAAGTCACCATGCAAGGGTCACCCAATCTTCGTGAAAATTGGCCAATAGATAGAAAACAGGAATGCAAAGATGAATATGGTAGTTTAAAAAATGAATACCCTCAAATTTGAGTGATTTCGAGAGCTATTGGTCAATGAAAAAATATTCACATCACTTTTCATACACTGGCGCCTCGCAGATACGTACGTGTCCTCGGTATGGTTTCAACATGGCCGCGGCGTGAATAGCGCCAATAGAATGCCTTTCTGGGAAGCTTCCAGGCGTACAATGCCATTGATCACGTAGTGACCTGCAAGCCCGACAGTGTACAAATATGAGGTACGCCTTCACTGGTCCGTGACCGGGCATGACTTCACGCAACATGCACCACGGGCATACGCCCTCCCCCACCCCCTCCCTCTGCCCCCTGCCCTCTGCCCTCCTCCCTCCCCTTCCACCCCCCCCCCTACCCCCTTCCCATTCACATCCCCCCCTCCCCCCACCCTCCATCCCCTCCCCCTGCCCCTCCTCCTCCCCCTCCCTCCTCCTCTCCTCCCCTGCCCTCCCCCCGCCCCCTTGCCCCCGCCCCCTCCTCCCCCACCCCGCATTGCAGTGGTATCTTTGCGCATGACAACTCGGCCCTTTGTTATCTGGGTCATTATCCTAAATTGGACACCATGACATATTTAAATTATTTGGTGGTCATGTTGTGATAGCCATACTTGAATCTCGTTTTTAAAATTTCAAGTCAAATAGTTATCGTTGTATCGGTGTGTTAAGTATGTTAGCAATACTATATATATATTTATATATATATATATATATATATATATATATATATATATATATATATTTATATATTTAGGCTATCCCACAAAATGTATCAGGAGTATGTTTGTATGATTTTGTGCTGAAGTGAAAATTTACACATTTACATCAAAATTGACATACACCTTTTTTTTCAACTTTGTTTCTTGTGTTCAGGTATTCACTCGTTATTGTGAAATGAGTTTGATAGTTCAACTGTTATACATGAGGACTTAATAACGACGATTATGATGCTGTCATTGAATCAGACGAGAATTCGACCATTTCTGTTGTTTGCCTTCTGTGCTTGCTACATCAAAATTTACAAATACTTTTTAAAACTTTTTCTGTTTTGTTTGCTTAACTCTAATCAATAAAATCTTGCTTGAATGTGTTGTGTATGCTAAAATGATGGTCTGGATGTGTGTTTAATTCCTATGTTACATGAGACAATTACACCTATTGCTTAGTTTATATAAGATCAAAATCAAAAAGTCAAATCACTTTTGTTTTGTAAGCTCTGAAATATAATGTGGAAATCTTCATATGGACACGCACGAGAAATGATGGCCGAATGAGTTGAACGTCGGTCTCCTGTTTTGGGAGATCGGGGAATCAGAACCCATGCGTTTGAGGGTTCGAACCCTGGTCGAGTCAAACCAATGACTTAACAATTGATACCTGTCGCTTCCTAGCCAGACACTCGGAATTATTAGGATAGGGCAAGGACTGGTTAGCTCAGTGTCAGGATAATATGACTGAGTGGGATATCAGGACATGGTGCTGGTGGCATGGTCTCCCACTGGGGTTTGCACTATAAAGTTGGCATGAGTGTGCACTGTCACAAGTCGGTATCCGTACTGATATGACCTTAGATGTTGCTAGGATATAAAACAACAACAAACAAATCATATGGACATGGATTCCGCTATTATTTGGAATGTTTTCTGCTATTATTTGGAATGTTTTCACTTTTGGTATCCATGCCACAAATGTGGTAACCAGTTTCAGAGAACGACCCATCTCAATTTGACGCTTTGTAATCTTAGGCAATGCGAAAGTGAGTGGTTGGAGTTACCGTGTAGATGTGAATATATTACTATTAGTAGCAGTGCTGTTACATGTTAAGGTCATTATCAGACAGGATTACTGGAACGTAAAAACTTCTTTTATTTATCAACGCCTCTAGAGCATAGTGATTTTCGTATCATCGGCTATTGACCATCAAACATATGGTCATTCTGACATATTTCTTAGGAGGAAACCCGCAGCCACCACATAGGCTACCCTTTCCAATAAGCAGTAAGGGGTCTTTTACATACACTTTCCCACAGACAGGACAACACACACCACAGCCTTTGTAAAGCCAGTTGTGGACCACTGGTTGGAACAGAAAATAGCCCAAACTGCAAATGGGTCCACTGAGCAGGATCAATAAGATGACCGACACCTTCACAGGTGGACACTCTATCGCCTGAGCTACGTCCCGTTCAGGTTACTTTTTATTACTTTTTTTTATTGATATTGTATTTATTCTGCCCATAGCATGTAAGCTCCCATGAGGGTGCTTGTTTTCAACACTGGACAGCTGTGAGGAATTTATGGTGTATGCCCAGGTTCCGGTTCCGGGTTGTTATCCAAGACACCCACCAGCATTTATTTATTTTATGTATTTTTTTGGGGGTATAACTTCCTATCATATAACGAATATCTTAGCCTAGGATGTACATCTAGTGAGATGGTAGATAGGCTTGTGGATGAGGACGTGTTCCCAGAATTTGCTTGTTTGTTTTGTTTGCAGCTTTCCTTTCACTTGTGCCCTGTCCCTAGTTAGTGCCTAGATGTGTCAGAACACATCTGTACTCTTCGGGACTGTGACCAGGTGGGTCGGCTGCGGTGTTAAATTGTTAACCACAGTTCTAAAGGCATTGTCCGTGACTTTTGGTTTTATCACCTTCCTTTCACCTGTGCCCTGCCCCAGTTGGTACCCTGGTGCGCCAGAACACACCTGTACCCTTTGAGACTGCGACCTGGCGGTGGGTTGTGGTATTTTCTCATGGCATATACAGTTTAACTTTAGGTTTTTGGTGTGCCTGGTACCGAACAGTACCGTTTTTTATTTATTGGAACGCGGCTGGGTGGACTAGCTCACACTAAGCTGGTTATTGACACACTTTGCAAGCACTGGTTCTCGTCCGATCACGTTCAGTCTCACCAGTACTTGCATGGCTGATTGTTTGTGTGATGAGGGGATTTGCATCCTAGCAACAGCTAAGGTCATATTTAAAAAATCAGGATGGGCACTGACTTGTAACAGTTCACACTCATGGATACTTTATAATGCTGCCCCACTAGGAGATCGGGCCACTGGCAGCATGACCCAATATCCCACTCAGTCACATTATCCTGATACTGAGCAACCCAGTCATTGCTTTATCCTATTCATTACTGCGCGTCAGGCTAGGTAGTGACAGTTATGAACTTTGTAAGTCATTGGTTTGATTTGGTATGGGTTGGAACCCACGACCTCCCGCTTGGGAAGCCAGCCAGCGCTCTTTGCGATTAGGACATCCGGTCTGGTCTAGTCCCATGGCTGGCTGACCACCGAGCATTACAAGGTGCCGTATACCTTTAAATAATGCATGAAGAGGGAGCATTAAGTATTAAGAATGGAAACAGCACAGTGGATATTAGGGGAGGGGGTGGGAGTGATTCTCTGAATGCAACACCAAGCTAATCAGGCGCTTTTACAGGCCTAGTGATGAGATCGCCATATTTAATTATCTATCTATTATAAGCACCTATCACCACCACCCCACCCCCACCACCCCATGCGCTCCTTTACCTGCTGCCAACAAACCAAGTTATCCACCTAAAAATTATTTGCCCAGCAAATTACAAAAATGTATATCAGTCTGGTAGTATTGTTATTAACATGGACACTAATAAAGACTGTACAAGACTACTAAATGACTGAAATGTACAATCCTCCAAGCATAGTTTATCCCATCATTACTAACAACCTACTTACTCAAACTAGTGCATGTAGTCAAAAACACACCCAAGATATTAACCTTTTAAGCATAACCCTACAAGCTAACCACACTCTATCTAACAGAATAAACAAACCATTCTACTAACACTCCATCTCAAAATCCTATCTCCAACAATATGATAATTATGCAATTCACAACGCAGTAGGCAATCAAACCTATGAAGGGAAACTATGCACCTGACCACTACGGAATGTAAAGGTCTAATCAATACATATGTATGTATACAACATATAACTACTTTCTTATAGGTGAATTGTCAAACTATACCATATGTAAGTCTTGGAATGATTAATATTGTTATTTCAGCTGATTTGAGCTAGCTGCTGATGACAATATACATTGTAAATAACTATTGTTACATGGCTGGAAAACCAGTGCCATGGGGCTGACAAAAGTTTGTATTCAATGAATAAACTATATTTACAAAAACAACAAAAAAACATAGGCGGATACACTAGAAACAATTAGGTCAGGAATTGGTCACACTTTCGATATGCTGGCTTTTTTTGTTTAATATTTCTTTTATTTAGGTTGAATAACATTTATTTCAGCAGTAGGGCATTGATTGGTCTTCTGGCCTTAATAGTCATGGTGCATATGAACTATATATGGATGAGATGAGGTGGTATAGGCAATATAGACAATAGCAGGTAGCAAGCAATCAGGCATTACAAATATTATGGGGATCTTAGTTTGTACACGTAGACTGGACGATAGTCATTAGAGGCATTCGACTGGGCCCTTTCTATCCGCAAGATTTACGGATGGATCGGATGGAGCCACAACACACATCCGAATCATACGTATAGTAACCCACTTCCCATCCCAGTCGAATAGGAATTTGTAAGGAAATATTTTGATATTCGCATAGAGAGGCCCAGTCGAATGCCTCCATATACTTTTAGACTATATCATTGATTTGCTGTTCATACCTGTGAAGAGGCATTAATACAATGGGCATGACTAGATATTGCAGTCAGTAGTGGATTTGTGATTATGCAGATAATGGTTGCATGATTCATATAAAGTGTCTTGGTAAACAATAGTTTTGTGGTTAGTAAATATTTTATTAGTTCATTCATGTGTTAATGTTACAGGGTGGAGATTATACTTTGGTTGTTATTTATTTTTCTCTTTTTCCAGGGAGGCTTTTTTCAGTGTTGTATTCATATCAACTTATGCCTAGTACACACCTACCGTTTGTTCGCACCCACCTACCGTATACGATCTAAAACTGCCCGTTTCGCGCACAAAAATCGCTAGGTGTGCGCTCCCCGCGCACACCTAGCGATTGTGATTCGCGACTAAAAACTCAGTTTTAGGGTTAAAACGGGCCGATTACGATTACGATTTGCGATTCGAAAAATGAATCGGCCCGTTTTCAGTTTTAAGCGGGTCGGGTCAAGTCGCGAGTTTTAGTGCGCGAATCGTATATGGTAGGTGTGTACCAGGCATTACACTTCCCAAAGTAGCTGGAATCTTTCCTTTGTTTCCCACTCCGAAATATTTCCCCATTTCCTATTTGATCAATTCCGCCCTTTAAATATATGAAAAGTATCTTTTACCATTTCCTGCCATCAAAGTTTCACATTCACACTACATATCACCAAAGACACTATAATACTAAGACGGCTCACTCCCTATCTCTCCCATGGTCATGTAAATTTCGCAATGCCACCTTGTGGTGGGTTTGATCAGCCTGGCTGCTGGTTGGTGTTTCACATGTAAACACATACAATTATATTATACATGATATAGGTAAGTATGAATACACATCAATATGAAATTGCTATGAACAAATACACATCAGCATCAGCATCATCATCATCATCACCATCATCACACATCTTTCACGTTCATATATACATTTATACATATAATCTAGCACCTGTTTAACCAAGAGAACAGCCAGTGCACCAAGTGGTGGTTTTGATCATTTTGATTACACAGCACAGGCTGAGTGAGCCGTCTTAGTATTATGGGGTCTTTGATATCACATATCAGGAAGTAATGTGTTCCGTAAGTCCCATTTATACGTGCAGGCCTGCCTAATATCCAATATATATATATCTATATGTATAAGTCTGATTATAAATAGTTGTCTCTTTTTCACCTTTCCAGGCGGACCAACTTACAGAAGAACAAATTTCAGGTGAGTATAATTAATATTGCCATAAAATCAATATATGTGTGTATATATATTTATATATGTAAATATGTGTATGTATGCATGAATCTATGTATGTGCATATTAAGAGTTCAGGCGCAAAGCCCTGTAAACGCCAATCCAAAAACTTTGATAAACATCAGATTCGAACCTTCAAAAGTAAAATCTGTTGTATTCCTACCTTTTAGTTCATTGCTCCATAACCATGTGATCATAAGAAAACTGGAATTAGTGAGAATTAAACTTATTTTCAGGTAAAAATATTTTATTTAAACACCATTTTTGGATTGGCGTTTACATGGATTTGCGCCTGAACTCTTCATATGTGTATATTTATATTGTATAGGAATATATGTATATATGTGTATTTGTATATATGTATATGCATATGTACTGATGTATACATGCATACATATGTATGCATCGGTATGTGCTGATGTATATATATATATATATATATATGTGCATAAATGCGTATATCTATATATGTTTGTTTGTTGGGGTTTACGTCCTAGCAACATCGATGGTCATATAACGATGGGTACCGACTTGTGCAGTGCGTATTCATGACGACTTTATAGTGCTGCCGAGTATTTATGACGACTTTATAGCGCTGCCCCACTAGGACATCAGGACGCTGGCACCACGACCCGATATCTCAGTCAGTCACATTATCCTGACACTAAGTTAATCAGTTCTTGCTTTATCCAAATAATGCGTGAGCGCCATTAGTTGAATGTAGGAACAACATTTTGTTGTCTTAAACTTGTTCTTGTAATTCAATTATGTACATCACTGAATTTAATAAATATGACTGGGAAGACCTGTGCATCTGTGAATAAAAATGTTTTTAATATATATATTTTAATTATGCAAGACTTCAGATCCTAGTGGTAGGTCATTAATAAAGATTAGGAATAGCAGGGGTCCTAGGGTGGAGCCCTGTGGCACCCCGGTCTTGACCCTATGGGTGGTGGACTCATTGTTGTTTAGTTTTGTGCACTGCATCCTCCTTCTTGAGATAATTTGTGAGGAAATTATATGCATTTGTTTGGCTGTTGTTCCGCTAGGAACTCTCTTTGGTTCAATTCCTGTAGTGAGTTTTCCAATTCTCTCTGATCACAGTTTCGGTATGAGCATCCCCAGTAGGTGCCAGATCTCTTGTCATTCCTTATTTTCATTTTTAGTATGTATATTGGTTTGTGGTCACTTATATTATAATTGATAACTCCTGCATTGGTGCAGTGCTTAATATTGGTGAATGCTAGGTCTATTGTTTTGTCAGAGGTTCTGGTTATCCTGGTTGGTGTGTGTATCATTTGATGGAGCTCATGATCTGCAGCAAATTGCTTCATTGTTCCCCACAGCCTGCTTCTTTTCATTGTAATCTACATTAAAGTCTCCTAGTATGAGTATCCCATATTTGTCCAAGTCGGTTATTTGTTTAGAAGGTCAATTCCTTCATTTAGATTTCCATCTGGAGGCCTATATGTGTTGCCGATGAGTATACTCTTGGTGTGAGGTCTGATTACAATTGCCCATTGTAGTTCGATGTTGCAGTTGGAGAGGTTAAGGTCCTCATATTTGGATGTATCAGTATGTAGCTCATTTTAAAAATAAATTCCCACTCCACCTCCTTGTTTGGTTTGACCATCTGGCCACTTTGTTTTTCTGTCAGCTCTCATAAATTTGTAGCCTGGTACACTGGCTAGACTATCTTCCATGTAACTGTTGAGCCATGTTTCCGATATTGTGAAGACATCAAATCCTGACTCAGGTAGGTCTATCCTTAGCTGGTCAATCTTGTTGGGGAGACTTTGTATGCTTAGATGGCCAATCTTGAAGCCTGGCTGTCCCTTCAGTTCTGTCAGAGGAAGTGCAGTAAAAGTAATTATGTGCAGTAAAAGTAATTATATAGTGCAGTAAAAGTAAGAATGAGTGAGCATAGTCCAGTGTTATACTGGATTGAGTGCGCATAGTCTCGTGTTATACTGGAATTAGTGTGCATCGTCCAATATTATACTGGAATGATTGTATAGTTATCACTTCCAGAAGACTGTATAAAGAATGTCAGACGAGATGCAAAGATCTGGTTCCCACACGGAACAAGGAAACTCCTGCCGGACGAGCTGAGCTTAAAAACACGCCTTAATCACACAGTGGAGAGGAACGGGTCAAATGGGGAGTGTCGAAGTGTAGGTAGTGATATAAGTAAGAGTGACCAGTCGTAGTATTGGTTGTAATAATGGTGTTAATCATAGTTAGCAATGGTAGTATTGGTTGTAGTGATGGTGTTAGCTGTAGTTAGCAATGGTAGTATTGGTTGTAGTAATGGTGTTAGCTGTAGTTAGCAATGGTAGTATTGGTTGTAGTAATGGTGTTAGCTGTAGTTAGCAATGGTAGTATTGGTTGTAGTAATGGTGTTAGCTGTAGTTAGCAATGGTAGTATTGGTTGTAGTAATGGTGTTAGCTGTAGGTAGCAATGGTAGTATTGGTTGTAGTAATGGTGTTAGCTGTAGTTAGCAATGGTAGTTTTGGTTGTAGTAATGGTGATAGTCATAGTTAGCAATGGTAGTATTGGTTGTAGTAATGGTAATAGTCATAGTTAGCAATGGTAGTATTGGTTGTAGTAATGGTGATAGTCATAGTTAGCAATGGTAGTATTGGTTGTAGTAATGGTGAGTCATAGTTAGCAATGGTAGTATTGGTAGTAGTAATGGTGATAGTCATAGTTAGCAATGGTAGTATTGGTTGTAGTAATGGTGATAGTCATAGTTAGCAATGGTAGTATTGGTTGTAGTAATGGTGATAGTCATAGTTAGCAATGGTAGTATTGGTAGTAGTAATGGTGATAGTCATAGTTAGCAATGGTAGTATTGGTTGTAGTAATGGTGATAGTCATAGTTAGCAATGGTAGTATTGGTTGTAGTAATGGTGATAGTCATAGTTAGCAATGGTAGTATTGGTAGTAGTAATGGTGATAGTCATAGTTAGCAATGGTAGTATTGGTTGCAGTAATGGTTATAGTCATAGTTAGCAATGGTAATATTGGTAGTAGTAATGGTGATAGTCATAGTTAGCAATGGTAGTATTGGTAGTAGTAATGGTGATAGTCATAGTTAGCAATGGTAGTATTGGTTGTAGTAATGGTGTTAGCTGTAGTTAGCAATGGTAGTATTGGTTGTAGTAATGGTGTTAGCTGTAGTTAGCAATGGTAGTATTGGTTGCAGTAATGGTGATATCAGTAGTTAGACAGAAACCATTGGACTATGCAACGTTAAGTGACTGACACTTGACAGCGATATGCACTGCCTGCTAAGCGTCTAACGATGTCACAAACACCGGAAACCAGCTCAGACCCGGAAAGTAATGAACTGCTTCTTTGTCACCGTTTCTTTTGAAGTACACTTTATGGGGTTGAGAAAATGTGGCGAATTGTTCAGATAAACGGTCGCCACACTGCCCGCTGTCACAATTACCATCGCACTAGGACTGTGTCTTGTCGACGTACGTGTCACGCCATAATCGAAGTACATGACTATACGTACGTGTTGACATAATGTAATAGGATGAGTGGATGGATGGGTGGGGTTATTTCAAAATGGGCTGAACCCGAAGGTTGTGTATATACATGGAGGTATAGATCTACATATGCACATACATGTACATATTTGTGTATGTAGGCTATATGTATATACATATATATATATACATATATATATATATATATATATATATATATATATTTATATATATATATATACATATAGTATGTGTGTTTGTGCATGTATCGTATTAAGTGTTTTAAGGTATGTACTTATATGTATGTAGCATGTGTAGGTATATATTTTATATGTGTATGTATGTTTGTTTGCGTGAGCAAGTCTGCATATATTATGTGCATGCACTGTATGTAAATGTGCATGCATATATGTATATACCCCAATAGCCGATGTTTACTTTTTGTGATGTGTGTGTGTGGGGGGGGGGGGGGGGGTAGTCGTCAAACAAACAAGCATATATGTATATGGTATGTATATGAGCCTGTCTCAAAAGGTGCTAACTCTTCGTTTTTTTGTCCAATGTAATGATTGACACAAAACAGCACAGAAACGGTTACACTGAAAACACAAGGACATTTGCTTCAAATCAATGTCTATTCTATTGGGATTATGAAACACCATGTAAAAAAACAAATCAGTTTATCCTGAGCAAATGCATAAGTAGATAGTATGTTGATCGTTACAATAGACAAAGTTGTGTCCCATATTGCTTAGGACCTTTTGAGACAGTCTCATGTATGTATATATACATATATATATATATATATATATATATATATATATATATATATATATGCATGTATATGTATATATGTATGTGTACATACTACAAATATGCCTATTAAAATCTATAACGGTATGATACTATCATATTTCAACTATGGTGATGTAATATATATGGGGGGGGGCAACAAAAATATGTTGGATAAACTACAAAGACTACAAGATAGAGCACTTAAGATATGTCTGAAGGTGGAACATATACACCCAACTGATGATCTCTATAGGAAAGCAAGAGTCAACACACTAAATGACAGGCAATCAGGGAGACAAGGAAAATGGGGAGGGTGCAGGTAACAAAAAAGGCAACAAGAGGTAGTGATGTCCCCAGACTGATAATAAACAGAGCCAAAGACAGATCATATGACAGGAGTACCGAGTACATGAAGGCAAGGGAATGGAGTACACTGGTAGTAGAAGAAAGAAGTACAGGGACAATAGAAATATATAAAAACATTAATCAAAAGAGAGCTTAATGCACTGCTAGACTAATTACAACAACAAATAAAATGAATTAAAAAAGAAAAAGAAAGATAGATAAATAAATAAATAGAAAATACACTGATAATTCAAGCAAAGTTTTAGATGGTATAGATGCTATGTATGATACATACAAAAGGTAAACTTTAAACTTAAAATCAAAACCTAATGATCACTAACATAGCAAGGTGAAGAAATTCAGAGAAATTAACTATTGGTAACCCAAACAATTATCCGATTGTAGAACGAACAAACTCACAGCGGTTTGGGGGATGTGGGAGAATGCTTATAAACAGAGAAAGAATGCATGCAGTAGTTAGCTACACAACAACTGAAAGTGATAAATAGAAGGGGAGTCACAACACTATTACTGTCGAGGGCCGAAAACAAGTCATTAGACTTAACCGGTATGGGCAGCATAAATACACCCATCACAAAATATATATATATATACATATGGATATCTATATGTATATATGTATGTGCACGTACCCATATATATATATTATATTATATATATATATATAAATATATATATATATATATATATATATATATATGGGTGTGTACGTATGCACTTTTAGAGTTGCTGTCTCTCCCCCTCCCTCCCAAAGTAGTAAGCTATAAATAACACCGACACTTCCGTGTTGGCCCACTAGAGGGCGCCACAGGCGGGCGTCTGACTCATCCCTTTCCGGTACCATTCTCCAGTTGGAGAGGTTAGTTTTTAGTTATTTCTCTGCGATTGGATTAATAACTTGGACCTAGCACCACCAACCTGCCCCCTGATGGCAGTACCAATAACTAATGTTGTGGGTAGCAGCTCGTTGTGCAGCATGCTCTGTGATGTTCTCCGTGGCGTAGTGGTTAGAGTGTCTGACTTTTTTCTAGGTCAGACTCCTAATCTGAGGGTCGGCAGTTCGATTCCCTGTGCTCCCAGCTCTGCCAATTTGGATTTCCACCGCTGTATATAACTTACAGCGTCATCAAAGGCCGGTTGCTCTCATACCATGTCTATGTGGTGCGGGAGGTTAAAAACCCCTTGGGTCGGTAAAAGTGTAGGCTCAGGCTTTCTATCGACCAGCAGTGGAATGAGGAAGACCAGTCGTCTATGACTGAAATTCCCCCTGCTTAAACAACTAATGGACCAAAAAAAACAAAATTACGTATTATAGAGGATTTGAACCACAAACCTGCCCTCTGATGACAGTGACAAGAACTAATGTGGGTTGCAGCTCACTGTGCAGTATGCTCTGTGGAGATGGTCTTATAGAGGATTTCCACCACAAACCCACATTCTGTTAGCAGTAGGCTACTAGAACTAATGTTGCGGGTAGTAGCTCACTGTGCAGTATGCTTTGTGGAATAGGTCGAAAAGGTTCAGAGACGTGCAACAAAATTAGTTGCAGTTATAAAGGACTTACCATATGAACAAAGGCTTAGGGAATTGAAACTTCCTACCCTTTCCTACAGAAGGTAAAGAAGTGATAAGTATTTGAAGTATTTAAAATTATGAAAGGTTTTGATAAATAGATATGAACAAATTTTTCACCTTGAATAAAAGAGAAGGCAGTCGGGGCCATACTCTCAAACTAGTAAAACCCAGAGCCATTTCAAAGTTAAGGCAACACAGTTTTCTCAAACAGGGTCATAAATATATGGAACAATCTCCCACAAAATGTTATTGATGCCGAGTCAATAAATTCATTCAAGAATAGATTATAAAAAGCATGGGCTGATGATCCAGCGAAATTTGACCCCTATTTCACCACATGCTACTAATTATTCCTTGTGTTGCTTATATACAAATGAGTGTTCACACTTCCTGTCTACCATTCGCTATTTCTAGAGGAGTTCCCCCACCAACCTGCCCTCTGACGGTAGTGGCGAGAACTAATGTTGTGGGTTACAGCTCATTGTGCAACATGTGTTGTGAAGGTCTTATAAGCCGTGTTCACACACACAACTTTAGGCCGAACTAGATAAGGCGAACTAGATGAGGCGAACTAGTGTTGTGTCCACACATGCAGTATTCGGGGTGGTTGAAAGGCGGAAACCAATATCTGCGCATGAGCAAGTCCATACTAACCAGCACCAGTTTCGGTTAGTCGACATCGCCATGAGAGAGTGTGGGTTCGACCTAAATATGTATGGACTGAATCATATTGGTTTGGAATGGTCAAAACTTCTGCTGGGCAGTGAAAACCTAAAAATAAATGATGAACAATATATCTGTGCACCTCTAGCCTGTTCATAGACCAAATTATATTATATAGTGTGACGTGCTTAATCCGCCTCAAGTAAACCGCTACTGTCCACACAGGCAAGGTGGGCCGACTTAAGCTAGTTCGGTTCATATAAGCTACCTCGCGAGGCGGTTTACTTGAGGCGAACTAGATGAGGCGACTTAGCCTTAAGTCACCTCAGTGTAGCGTCCACACGGCGAATGTGAGGCGACTTAGATGAGGTGAACTAGTTGAGGCGACTTAACGCCCGTGTGTGAACACGGCTATAGAGAGAGGGTTTCCACCACCAACCTGCCCTCTGATGGCAGTGGCAAGAACTAATGCTATGGGTGGCAACTCACTGCGCATGCTCCACGGAAAATGTATATTTCCTTGTCGCGCTGCTTTCCACCAGGAATCCTTCTATCTGAGCACACACCCACCACCTCCTCACCCACCCACCCCCCAGTCCCACCTTTACCTACCTTCACCCCCCGACGTACCGCCCCCAGTCCCCTACCTTCACCCCCCCCCCTCCAACCCCCCGGGACCATCCCACTCAATCTGCACGCTGTCACCCTTGGTCAGATACATTCCTGTCAAGTACATTTTAGCTGTAAACACTAGAGTTTTAAAAAAAGAAAAAAAGAAAATTAAAAAAAGGAGCATAGCTGGGGGGAAAACATACAGTTTATATTGACACCTATGGATTGTTTATTTGTTAATACAGATGATATGTTGTGAATGTTTGTACTCGTAATAGGAATTGATTGCTTACACGATTATTTGAATGTATATATTGGGAATAATGTACTATTTTTGCATCCATAAAATAATGTTTAAATTGGAGTGTTTGCTTAGCACGAATGCATTTTTATCAATCGAAAATGAGGATACTGTACGAATTGATAGCGAGGCTGAATTTAAGGTTTCGTTTGGAAAATTGTATGGTTTGAGGATTTTTTTGGTACTATTGCTTTCATTTTTTTGTGGGTTGACAGCTATGCTGATATAGTAGAATAATCGCCGTGTAAGACTTGTGGAATAGCTGCATCCTCTGGACGTGAGTGTGGTCGTACGTGTCGTGTTAGGAGAACAAGACTTTAGTATGTGTGTGAGTATGTGTGTATATTTGTTTGTTTGTTGTTTTATGTCCTAGCAACATCTAAGCTCATATGAGGACAGGTACCGACTTGTGACAGTATGCACTCATGGCGATTTTATAGTGCTGCCCCACTTGGAAATCAGGCCGCCGGCACCATGACTGATATCCCACTCAGTCACATTATCCTGACACCCGAGCTAACCAGCCTTTGCCCTATCCTAATCTGCTAATAATGCCGAGCACCAGGCTAGGAAGCGACAAGTATAAATTTTTAAGTCATTGGTTTGACTCGACCGGGAACCGAACTCGCGAACTACCGATCTTCCGCACGCGAGGTCTGTGCTGTACCGATTCGGCCACAGCGCCCGGTATGTGTGTATATGTGGGGGTGGGCAGGAAGTGGGGGGGGGGAGGGCAATCATGTAAAGCCGCATAGTCCGATGAAAGCATAATATTTTCGAAGCCAAAACTCTTCTCCAGATTTCATCCTACATACCCCAACTTAGATTATGGTTCACTTATTAAAAGCTGCATAGTCCGATGAAAACATCAAATTTCCAAAACCAAAACACTTCATCTAAATTTGATTCTACATATCTAACTTGGATACTGGTGCACTTATTAAACATCTGTTGTTGCATGGAAGGGAATATTGTGTCGATTTAATAGAACCTGTTACTGCAGAAGCCCAGGGTGTCAGAGTTTTTACGTGCTTGCCAAAATTAATGTTGTATCTTTGCATTCAGATATCTCAAAAGTTAGCTATTTCAAAGAAAAGTTACTTCAAATTATATTAAGGTAGATTATAATAAGCAAGTTAAAATATTCATCTAAAGAATTTGCAGAAACTCAAAAACCATCGGACTATGCAACGCTAAGAATAGAAGGGCCTTAAGTCAATTTAATAGACCACTTTACTATGGTTGCTGCTGAAGTCTATGGAGGTCAGAATTTTGACATGCATGTCAAAATTAATTTAGCATATTTTAACTTCTAATATCTCCAAATTTAGCTATTTATAATAAAAGTCACTTCAAACTAAAGTAGGGTAGATTATAATGAGCACTCGAATATTTTCATGAACAAAACTTAATAAACTTAAAACCAATCGGACTATGCAACTTTAAGATAGCTATTAATGAATAAGTGGTTGGGGTTTTGCATCCCAGCACTATCTGAGGTGGTAGCAGGGTGGATATAGACTTATGTGGGACGCGCGCACTGGTGATGGGATAATAGTGTTACCTTATTGGGATTCAGTGTCAAGGCCACGATCACACAATATCCCACTCAGTCACATTATCCTGACTCCGAACCAACTAGTCTGTAGCATTTTTAGGAAAGTAACAAGAATAAAAGGTGTACATGTTTGGTATTTTACTCAGCATGGGATCGAACCCACGTTATTCTGTATGGAAGGCGGATGTCCTAATCACTGCCATCTCTTCTGATAGATAATTGACTTCTTTTTAGCGACCTCTGTGAGAAGCGGCCACCTCCCTTGTGTGGAAATTTGTTCAATGCGTAAACTGTCTTTATTTCATTTCACTGTCCCTCCAATGACAGGACACTTGCTATATCAGGACAACATTAATCCGGATGCAGAGCTGTCCGTTGAAAACGGGTACTACTGTAACTTGGTGGCTTTCTTGTCGATTCACTATTTGTGTCTTTTGCTTCCATGGATTCAAATTTGTTGGTATTACTTACAGAGTTCAAAGAGGCGTTTTCACTCTTCGACAAAGATGGTGACGGCACCATCACCACAAAGGAACTTGGCACCGTCATGCGGTCGCTCGGACAGAACCCGACCGAGGCCGAGCTCCAGGACATGATAAACGAGGTGGACGCTGACGGTGAGCTTCATCACAGAAAGGGCGGGACAGAGCATTTATCCACTTAGAAAGTTATCAACAGGGCCATAGCTAGCAGGGAGAAAGGGCGTGAGTCGCCCTCCCCACACACACAAACAAAAAAAAAAAACAGTATGTAAACTTCCTGAAATGGCGGGCAATAGCATTTCAGAGCCTCTAGATTTCATTGTTCTACATATGATCCTGTCTTAAAAGGTGATAACTCTTCTTTTTTTTGGTCCATTGTAACGATTGACACAAAACAGCACAGAAACGGTTACACTGAAAACACAAGGACATTTGCTTCAAATCAATATGTATTCTATTGGGATTATGAAACACCATGTAAAAAACAAATCAGTTTATCCTGAGTGAATGCATAAGCAGATACTATGTTGATCGTTACAATGGACAAAGTTTTGTCCCATATTGCTTAGCACCTTTTGAGACAGTCTCATATACATACAAAACCCTCAGGCGCAAGTGACACTGAGTCGCACGGTGGAGAGGCTCTTGCCGGTGGCGGAGCCACCGGTCACGTGATGGTCGCGGGAGGGAGGGGGGGGGGGGCGGTAGCACCCACAGAGAGTATACATGTACAGCGACAATAATATTTCCCTTCCATGTCTTTATACTCGCATAATGATTATACATCATATAATATGAATGGAAGATGAAAATGTCAACCATATTACTGTAAAACCTCTCTAACCGACCACCTCCCCAGATCGACCACTCCCCTATATCAATCACTTTATTTGGGTCCCAGACGATTGCCCATACAATACCATTATGTCGAGAGAGAAAAAGTCTCTAAACCACCACCTCCCTAAATGGACCATTTAGAGAGGTTTGACTGTACATGCTTAGCTGCAACGCCCCATATTGAGAGGAGCAGCGGAGAGGAAGATTAAATATTCGAACATATTAACAACACGCTCCTTTATATTCTTTTCTCTTTATCCAGGTAATGGCACAATTGACTTCCCAGAATTCCTCACGATGATGGCGCGGAAGATGAAGGACGCTGACACAGAAGAGGAGATCCGCGAAGCATTCCGGGTTTTCGACAAGGATGGCAATGGCTTTATCTCGGCGGCCGAACTGCGTCACGTGATGACAAACCTTGGCGAGAAGTTAACAGACGAGGAGGTTGACGAGATGATCCGGGAGGCGGATATGGATGGCGACGGGCAAATTAATTATGATGGTTTGTATTGGGTTCTGGGACGCTGCTTTGTTCATTGGGGTTTTACATCCTATCAACACCTAAGATTAACCAGAACCTGGGTCGTTTCATGGTAAATGGGGCCAAAGTGTTACATGAGGGTCAAAAATGAATATTGTGTATTTTCCTGATTTTTTCACTGAGTAGCCAACTCTTGTCCATATATATATTGGTAACGTGAAGGAAAAGATAGTTGAGGTTACCATTTTGTCAGAAAAACAAGAACTAGTTGAGTAGCCAGCGCCAAGTGTGGACTTATTAATCAACAAGTGTGAATTTATTAATCAAAACAATTATTTAACACAAATTTATTGCATGAAATAATTAATTTTTATGTTGTGATCCCCTAAGTATTGAAATGTACTGTAGAGAAATATGTAGCCTATAGGATGATTATTTTCTTCACAATTTTGAGTTGTGGATGTAACAGAATAGAAGGGGACACCAAACATAATATGGGACTTCAATTTCAAAAGGTTTTCATACAGCTTAGTAGGAAAATTATATTACTAGTCATGCTACTGCAAAATATGCTTGCACATGCAACAGTACCAATGGTTTTCTTGTTGAAGCTCTGGTATTCCCAGAATAGCATATTCCCTGACAAAACAATAAGGAAACAAGCAGGGGACACAACAGTTATGTCCAGAAAGATGTTAATCACCATGAAATATTAGATATTAAAAATACATATATGCATTAAAAATGAACATTTAGTTCCAGTAAGTCTCCCTTTTATTATTTCATTGACTAACAGGTAATATTCTAAGCAGAATATAGGTATAGTAGGCTGTAGAAAAGTCCACATTCTCCATGTAACAAATTCATGCCTTTAAAACATGGAATGAAAATGTTGGCTGTTTTTTTACTATGTCACATTATGCCTTAATTTTGTCATATCTATCTCTCAAAAGTGTAAGAATACCAATTCTATAAAGAAAGTAACTCCTCTACTGTTTCCATAATTGCTTTTGACCATTACATACTGGAAAGTACATTGGCCCCATTTACCATGAAACAACCCCCCTAAGAAAACCAGCCAGGGCTCTTACTGATTCAGCCACCCTCTCCGATAGCAATAACTGAATGTTTTGGTGTAATCAATTATTAAAGGGCCAGACCTTACACGCGGTATGCGGTATGCAGTATGCGAATGGCATGATTCCTTACACGCGGTATGCGGCACACGACTGGCTATATTTAAAAAATAAAAATAAACAATTATTCTCCATACTGCTCTGTATATGACCAAATATTGCATTTATATCTATGTACCTTTTCGTACGTCACATGGGGGTTCCTACCTTTATTATAACCAAATTATAGATAAGTATTCATATTTCTGTGCATATGGTAGCATTTTTAGCTTTCCCCATACCGTATGTCTCCCGGGTGCCCAGCTCACCATGTGTTTCACCTACTCACCCCTGTGTGAGACCGTTCCGTAATGCTCAGTCGCCTCTCCTAGTGTTAAACTAATGGACACATCAGACTCAGGTTTCTATTCACACCCTGCGTGCCGCATACCGCATGCCGCACCGATCGCTACATGGACCGATCAGAAAATGCATTCGCATTCGCATACCCCATACCGCATGTAAGGAATGTAGCCCATAGGTTTCAAGGCATTTTGATTTTTTGTCGCATTCGCATACCGCATACCGCGTGTAAGGAATGTACCCTTAATATTGGGTTTCTGGCAATTAGGTCACAGGACCTCTATCTTACACTTATCCTCTTCTGTTTATATATTTAGGCATAACAGCCCATTAACAGATTTGGCCTGTCTATATATGACCTGTCATAATTGTAGTGGGCATGCAGTGAGGACTGACTATACCGATACTGAGCCCAAACTTTATCAAGTCTGTTTTTCAATACATTTAGTGATGGAGCTTCAACTATTTCCGGTGGAAGCCTATTCCATGTGTTTGCCACTCAATCAAGGAGAAAGTTTGTCCATACTCAGCGGACTGGTATCAAATATAACTTCAGTTTGGTCTAGTTTTATATAAAACCGTGAGAAATTGTGTCACGTGACCGTAGACTAGTGATATTAAATATAGCTCTATATACGCCCACATGCACTGCCCTATAACCTCCGCAATTGTAGGCCTAGACTTACTTATTTGCGTTGATTCGGACAGAGGAAGCTCGAGACTGGTGTGGGAGAAGGAGGGTTTATTCAGGCACAGTAATCAATGGTATACAGGGTTAAAAAAAAATTAAGGTTATGTAATAAAGGTCAATTGAGTTCAGTCCACTTGGTCGATGTCAGCCGATGGTAGAGGGAGGACCTGGGAGCCCGAGGGGGTAGGCTCGGGAGCTGACCCCCACGCAGTGGCAGTAAAATAGAGGGTGTGTGGGCATGGTAAACCAATGCACGTTTGAAATCGGAGCCCGAATGCGGGTCAAGCGGGGGTAGGCAGAGGATGGGGTGAGAGAGCGCATGCGCCGCTTAGTGATGTGAGCGTCTCGGGCTTCATCCGTCGGATCAACCACAATTCTAAATTATGGGCCAATTATGGTTTACAAAACTTGCACAATTTTTGTTCCACATTATCAACTCCCAATGAGAAACTAATACCATGTCCACTATTTGTTATTTGACAGAATTCGTCAAAATGATGACGTCAAAGTAGGACATACTTCCGACCTCGTCTTCACCATATCACAGGAATCTCGCGATGTCTCGCGTAGCCTTGTCTTCCCCACATTCTCTACTCTCGCTACCCAGTGTCAAGAGCTACCTGATCAGCAATTACTAACAAGAAATATAGTTTTCTATTTTATTTATTTATAATCTTTTAAACCATGTCGAATTGGACGGACGCATGTAGTTTGGATTACGAACACATATTTCATAACTCACACAATTAGTTTTTTTATATAAATTTATTTAAAGAATTATGTGAGCCTGAGCTCATAGTAGATAACACTTTCATCCAATTAAACAGATAGGACTATTTTCTCGCTAGTCATTTATCAATTTATTCAATAGGTGGAGTATGGTTGGGATTATGCGACTAGTGAGAGTTTGTTGGAACATTGTTGCGAATTCATTATTTGTTTGAGCAAGTTGTATTGCTTATTCTGGCAATTCTACTACGTCTCCATGTACTTGCACATTCCACATTATGCTGAAACAATGTGCCTACCTAGTTTGTGTACGTCTTTTATTCTTGTTTGCAAATGGATGAATTTATCTTGGGGATTTATACAACAATAAAGATTACAATTTTGAAAGGAATAAACAATTGAAGAATTATTTGTGAATAAATAAATAAATAAAACATGAAGATTATTTAAGCAACAACAAAAAGCAGAAGGAAAAAGGTTATTCCATACAAGTATATATACACACTAAGGTTATTCCATACAAGTATATATATACAGTAAAGTTATTCCATACAAGTATATGTATGTGTGTATATATATACATATATATATAGACCTATATATATATAAATATATACATATAAATGTGCCTACATCAAAAGGAGGAAACAAGGCGGAGATTAATTAATTAATTATTAATAGAACGATAATAATAATGACTTTAACTCCAGCATTTATATACGCATAATATATTATACTCCTTATATATATATAAATATTCCATACAAGTATATACCACTTGGCATGAACAGTGGATAACTATGTAAAATACCTGTGTATTTGACGGATAGCATTTGTGTAAGACAACTGAAAATCTAATTACAGCTAATCTTATATTTGTCACATAAACAGGGGAGAGTGGTGTACTATACGTCACCATATGGAGAAGTTGAATGACTTGTGGTTACCTGTTTGCTTTTTTCTGTTTATACCGCAATATTTCTTTCTTTAAAGTTGCATAGTCTGATGAATTCGAATTTCTGTAATTTTTCTGAGGTAAAATATATATTAAATTGATTATTATCCACCTTACCTTTGAAGTAACTTTTATTTTAAATGGTTAACTTTTATGATACTTGAAGTGCAAGCATGTCAAATTAGTTTTGGCAAGCACAGCAAAACTCTGACACGATATGCTTCAGCAGTACCAGGTTCTATTAAATTGTCTCGGTATTCCCTGCTAATTGGCAACAAATGCTTAATAAGTGCATGAATATCTAAGCTCAATATATAGAATCAATTCTAGATACTTGTTTTGGTTTTGAAAATTTGATGCTTCATCAGACTATGCAACTTGAAAAAAAAAAAAAATCATCCATACAGATGTGAGTAATACATTAATTGTACTGCTTATTCTGGTAGTTCTAATGGCCGTGAGTTATGAGGGCGCTCAGTGAATCCCGGTAGGTGGCAGCAGGTAACTCATTGGTTCTCTATAGGACAATGCGATATCTCAGTAAGGTAATATATATTACCTTACCTTACCTTATCTCAGTAAGGTAATATATATTACCTTCCCTTACCTTATCTCAGTAAGGTAATATATATTACCTTACTGAGATATCGCATTGTCCTATATTAGCCCCCGCTCCAACCTGCTACTGATTCTTGGATACACAAAGGAACTATGGGAAAAGTCGCATGGTGGAGCATCTGTCTAAGAACCGGAACCGGAACCATTGTGTAATGCGCGCCAAGATCCACGTGCAATTCCAACGGAAGAGGAGCACAAACTGCTTGACATTTCCGTTTTACCTATAAGTACACCAATGCCCTACAACGGAGATGTGAGGCAGGGGCCTAGCTTCTATATACGCAGGTACGCAGCTGCATACCACCTGAGATTACTTTTGTTTAAATTAGAATATGTGCTGTTTTATGGCATTTTATTCCATCGCGTTTTATTCCAATAGTGTTTTATTCCATCACCAGAAAAATCTGTGTACCATCTGAAAATCCCAAGTTTAGGTCCCTGTGAGGCATATTTCACGTGCGCGTCAATAGCAGTGTTCTCGTAAAGGCCGGTACACACCTCGCGTATAAAACCTAAAACTGAGTTTTAAGTCGCGAATCGGAAGGCTCTGGTGTGAGAGGTGGTCAGACACCTAAAGACTGAAACCGACTAAAACTCAAACTTTGTCGCGAAACAGGAGGTGTGTACCGGGTTTGATAAGATTCGAAAAATGAATCGGGCAGTTTTAGTCGGGAAACGGGACGGGTCGGGTTGTAACAGGAAGGGGGTCACACACCTAAAGACTGAAACCGACTAAAACTTAGTCGGGAAACGGGACGGGTCGGGTTGTGACGGGTCCCGTCAGACAGTGAGTTTTAGCACGTGAATCGTATATAGGAGGTGTGTACCAGGCTTTAGTTAGTCTCCGACGGGACTGTGGAAAATCCTGTGATGGTGCAGTGAACTATTGGCAGTTAACTATAAGGATATGATAAAGATCATCGTTTATAAAAGAGTGTTATTTAAACAGACCCGGTATCGATCGCTGAGACTGGAACTGTTTCTGACAAATGCTCTTCAAGCACACCTTTTTCAGTTTGTGAAACTGAATATGTGGAGGGAGAATGCCACAATGGCTAGTGTGCAACAACAACCTAAAAGGGTTCCCTTGATCTGTGGGCAACCATATTTGGTCATGTGGCAAACCATATTATTATTATTATTAGGTCATGTGATGAGGGATGTCATTCATATATTATTACATTCCGAGTTTGTGGTCTCAGTGGACTATACTAGGTGAGTTTAAAATTTATCAGTATGATTATTTAACAACAGATTCACTTTTTTTCAGTTTTTGCAAGTACATGGGGATACATAGAAAGTACCATGTTCAGGCTTAAGCTGTGTTTACACGGGGAATTGTGAAACGTTCTAGACAAGGCGATTTATATGAAGCGTTTTAGAGACCCGTTTACACGGACAGAGTTTTGAAAGTGTTTTGTCGCCGGGAACAAGCAGCCTTAGTTTCTGCCTGTAGCCGGCGAGCACTGCTATTTGTTTACTTTACCCTCGTCGATTCGACGCCGATGTAGCTGCTACTTTAATATCGCTTGGAATTTAAGGTTAATTTAATTAAATTTCATTATTTGAGGATGTAATTCTGTTAAATATGATCGCATTCACTAGATTTCGGCGTAATCGGGCCCTAAACACTGCCGGGCACCAGTGATTAGTTACTGCCTCCCCCTGTTCCCGGCACGCACTACTATTTTTATACTATCGCCCGCCCGGGAACAAGCTGAATCGCTCCATCTAGACCACCTCCGGAGGTGGTATAGATGAAGCGTTTCATATGAAGCGATTCAGCCCTAAAACGCCACAGCGTCGCGTTTACACGGGAAATGTGAGTCGATCTAGGCAAGGCGTTTCATATGAGGCGTTTTAAATGGCCCGTGTAAACACAGCTTTAGATAGCACAACAATGAGTTAACCTTACCATCCATTGTTCATACCCCCCCCCCTGAGTATTTGGTTTGTGTTATATAATAAAATGGTAACGAAATATAGAGAAGCAGCATTTGAAATGCACTAGTATGTTTATTTAAAGTTGCATAGTCCGATAAAAGCATCAAATATAAAAAGAAAAACACTGACCTAGATTTGAGCCTACATCCCTAATTTAGACACTGGTGCACTTTCTAAGTATCTGTCCCTACATTGGAGAGCATAGTGCGTCAATTTAACAGAACCTGGTACTGCTGAAGCCTATGGTGTCAGAATTTTGGCAAGCATGCCAACATTAATTTAGGATGTTTCATTTAAAATATTTCCGAAGTTAGTCAATTTAAAGCAAAGTTACTTCAAACTAAAACAATGTAGATTACGATGATCAAACTCATGTATTTACCTTAGAAAAATGGACAGACACTCAAAACCATCGGACTAAGCAACGGACTCACTTTCCAGCTATTTTTTGCAAGTACACATGAATAAAACAAAGCACCCATGAGTGAAGAGTCTTGTTCAATAATCACCACCCTGCAAAGTTAGGGTACTAAACTGGCGCCTCGCCATGCAAACTGGGTAATTTCAACCATGCACAAGCAAACTGGTGACGTCATTGGAAACAACCCATGGCATGAGGGCAATACACATTTTCAGAGACCAGACCGGATGGCCGAATGAGTTAGAGCATCCGTCTCCCGTGCTGGTAGATCATGGGGTCGTGGGTTCGAACCCTGGTCGAGTCAATTGATACTTGTCGCTTCCTAGTCAGGCGCTCGGCATTATTAGGACCTGGCAAGGACTGGTGTGCTCATTGTCAGGATAATGTGACTGAGTGGGATACCAGGTCATGGTGCCGATGGCCTGGTTTCCCAGTGGGACAGCACTATAAAGTCGCCATGAGTGCGCACTGTCACAAGTCGGTACCCGTCCTGATATGACCTTAGATGTTGCTAGGACATAAAACAACAACAAACAAAACAAATATTTTGCAGACGGTGTCTTTAGAATTTCCGCCAATGAGAACTTGCAAACATTTAATTACTCTCACTAATTGTTGAACTAAGTGCAGACTCTGTTATCATCATGTTGCTATAGGCATGTCTTCCCTGATCAGTGCTGATAGGCCAGAGATAGTCACAGATACAATAATAACCGTAATGATGTATCAGCGACTTGGTGTTGAGGGGTGACCTACGGATGGAGCGAAAGAAGACAGTGAAATCTGTATTGCATTACTCTGACGGGATTGCAGGGTCTGTACACATGTGAAGATATGGAATTCGAGGCCATTTCAAAGGTCATCAAGTCTCTTTTTGATAGGAATTCAAGACTATTTTCATTTGGATTTCAGGAAAACACAACAATAGTGAATGGCAATTTCAGACTATTTAGACCAGTGAGGACAGTTTAATGGAATTCAAGGCTTTTCAGGACTAATTACCGAAAATAGGTTAAATTCAATGCTTTTCAATGCCTTGAAATGAGGCAAAAGAAGTTCAAGACTTTATAAGAGTTTCCAGCCCCAATACGGACCATGCAAATGAGCTGAGCATCCGCCTCCCGTTTTAGTAGGTCATGGGTCTGGTCAAACCCATGACTTAAAAATTTATACTTGTTACCTCGCCTGGCGTTCGGCCATATATATGTAGTGGTCTGCACTGACCTCTCAGGCAACTAACCACATAGACAGGTAGGCGTGGGTAGTGTGTTGATATCAGGGAGCCTAGGTGGTGTAATGGTTAGCACACTGGCCCGGAATGCAAAGAGATGTGGGTTCGAGTCCCACTCTAGGTGCAATATTTCCCATTTTCATCACTCCCACGACATATATATATGGCAAGGAGGAGTGGAATGAGGACAAGCAATTGTCCGCGAATGAAAATGCCACTGCTGAATCAACTAATGTACAAAAAAACAAACAAAAAGTCTTCTACCTGGTTCCCATCGCCGAAATTTGTCTCACTTGTGTATTGGCATAAGCAGAATGAATGGGAATCTATTTTCATTTACAAACCTGAGCAAATCTCAACTAAATGCGAGCAAATGTCAACTGAACTTTATCTGCCGGTGAATCTTGTCAGTGTTTGTGATAGACTAATCGTTTTTCTACTTTCTCACGTATCTTTTTATTTTCCCGCATCGATTTCATTTGATGAAGAATTTAGATAAAGTTAATAAAAACAAGAGGAAGAATACTATGAATTATTCCATTATTAACTATTTCCCGAGGTTTCAGTACCATTTTAACTATTAGCAGTTAAATAAGTAAATGATAAATAGATATATTTGATCCACTGCACCCCATTATATAACAAACAGATTGACAGAGGGCTCCTTCACAATTATCAACATTTTCACAAGCGCACAAGACATATGTTTGAGGGGGAGGGGCTAACACCCACAATATGCTTTCTAAAACTATTTATTATGTCAAATTAAACAGGATTTGAACCCATACTTCTTGCCATTCCGAGAATATCAACATTTTTCTTGTACACTTTGTGTGCGAGGGAGGTCATGAAAAACTGTGTTTTGTTTGCTTGTGAAAATGTTGATAATCATGGTAGGGCCCTGAGATAAATAAATACATTCACCTCAGTAGACCATAACTTATATCTTAGTCGATATGGTGAGAATCAGCTATGTGTGTTTGTTAGGGCGAGGGGCATTTTTAGAGTTCTATTTAATTGTTTTGTGTGGACTGATATTATTGTTATTGCGTCCTTTTAACTTTGGTGAGTGTGATTTCATAGATGAGAGGACATGTTAGGATCCAATACCTCAGTCAATAATCAATCTAATGCCCCTGTCACATTACGACGCTTCTCTCCGGCGCGCCGCCAATGCGCAAAATCTTTTATAATCATCGAGACACGTCAAACTTTTCGGCTTCAGCGCAACATATTGGTAGCGTGCGGCTGACGTGAGAAAAAAAAAAAAAGTTTGATGCGCCGTCCTGATATGACCTTAGATGTTGGTAGGACGTAAAACCATAACATACAAACTAAGCAACAGTCTGGCGGAACGTCTGGGAACGACCCTCACGCGCGCGCGGCGTGTGCATAACGTTCACATAACATTATCCAGCGCATCCAACGCCCTCATAATGTTGGCAGCCGCACGTCGTCGCACGTCGAAAGTTTTGTGCAAGCACAAAACTTCGCCGATCCCCTAATGCGCGCCGCCAACCCTCCTCGTCCAGCAACAAATACCAACGCGCGCCTAACGCTTCCTGACGTATCCCGACGTTGCACCAAAATATCACATACGTCAACGCGCGTTGGCGAGAAGAGTCGTAATGTGACAGCACCATAAACCCCACACGAAATTACTTATTTAATACTACTTTGGTAGGTTATAACAGGCATGTGTCTCTGAAATTATGAAAAAATCCAACAATTTTGCCGATATCTGGAATGTTTGTCACGCGAAGCGCTGAGATGTGGAAGTAACAACAATATTAACAACAACAATAACAATCAAAATAATAATAATAAACCCTCAACAAAAATATTCTTGATTCATGCAGTCTGCTTACCCTAACTATAACCAAAGACCCTATAATACTAAGACGGCTCACTCAGCCTGTACTGTGTAATCAAAATGATCAAACCCACCACTTGGTGCGCTGGCGGTTCTCTTGGTTAAACAGGTGCTATATTATATGTGTAAATGTATATATGAATGTGAAAGATGTGTGATGATGGCGATGCTGATGATGATGCTGATGCTGATGTGTATTTGTTCATAGCAATTTCATATTGATGTGTATTCATACTTACCTATCTCATCTATAATATACTCATACTCATACTCATCCGCTTCTGATTTTGTTAGGCTTATAGCCTGTATCAGGTCGATGCATGTCAAAATTTGATTTACTAGGATTAAATGCATCGAGTACCGGATGTGTGCAATATTGCAGCCCCCTCCAATGCTTATCCAGTCTGCCTTTGAAGGCGTTGACGGAAGGCGCTTCTATGACATGTTCAGGCAATGCGTTCCAGGCATTTACTATCCTGTTACTGAAGAATAGCTGTCTGACAGGTTTTATTGCTCTTTCCTTCTTCAGCTTGTATCGATGACCTCTAGTTTTACAGTTGGCCAGCTTCAGGTATCTAGCATCAACCGCATATCTTCCAGTGACGTGCTTGAATGCTTCTATTATGTCTCCCCTGGCCCTTCGGTAGTATAAGCTGGGTAGGTTGAGAATCCTGAGACGTTCTTCGTATGGTAGTTCTCTTATGGTTGGTGATAACTTTGTAGCACGTCTCTGTACACTCTCGATCATTGACATGTCCTTCTTGAACTTCGGTGTCCAAGCCGTGTTGCCATACTCAAGGTGCGGCCGGATCAGTGACATGTACAGTGTCTTCACCGTGTCATTGTCTAGATACGTGTACGAGCGGCGTATCATGCCTAGAAGCTTGTTCGCTTTGGTCACCTTTTGTTCACTGTGATATGAGAAGGTGAGTCCGATGTCCATGTATATTCCAAGATCTTTCTCTAGTTCTGTCACTTGGAGCTGGACTTCTTCTCCATCTTGGTGCATGTAGTATATAATTGTATGTGTTTACATGTGAAACACCAACCAGCAGCTGGGCTGATCAAACCCACCACAAGGTGGCACTGTGAAATTTACATTACCATGGGAGAGATAGGGAGTGAGCTGTGTTAGTATTATAGGGTCTTTGCTATAACCCTAAGCCTACCACCCCCCCAAAGAAAATTCTCAATGGATCTGCACGAATCCCCGGGGTCGATTTTTTCTTCTTTTTTTAAATCCGGAAATCCGGGAAAAAACACATGCCTGCTATAACTTAGAAGTAATGTCCACAGCACCTTCTAGTAAGTTGTACTCCCAAGTGGTCACCCATCCAAGTACCTAACTTCAGTAATCAGCAGAGAACCCCAGCTTTTCCAACAGAATATTGGCTGTTGAAGATGAAATTCAGATAGAGCCCGGAAATTATTTATCAATTTATTTATATAGACAATATACATATATATCCAGTACATAATTTAACAGGTCTATTACGGAATACACCGGTCATGTTGTATATATTAATTAAATAAATGCAGTGAATATATTCAACATGATATTTAAAAGAAATTAGATTACATGACATTCAGGATAATTATACTTGGATGGCAAGACATCGTGAAATCCTCTTCTCATTTGGACATCATTAATGTGCTAAAATCTGAATATATAAAGAGAAGAGACAAAACAATTTTATAGTACATTATTATATTAATTTTGTGAACCATAAGAAGTTAAAATAGGATAGGTTTTAATACCGAATCAAAACTAGTGTATAATAGGCTTCCTTCAATCATTGATGGTTGGTTGTTGGAGTTTTATTTCCTGGAAACATGTACGGTTATATTAAGACAGGTACTGACTTGTGACAGTGCACACTCATGTCAACTTTCTAGTGCTGCCCCACTAGGAAATCAGAAAGCCGTCACCAGGACCCTATATCCCACTCAGTCACATTACCATGACATGGAGCTAACCAGTCCTTGCCATATCCTAATAATGTCGAGCGCCTGGCTGGGAAGCGACAAGTATCAATTTCCGGCCTTTGTCCTAGTGATGAGGTCGCCATGTTTAATTATCTACCTATTATAAGCACCTATGGCCACCCCCTCCCCCCACCACACCATGTTCCTTCCACACTTGTGTGCTCCCTTACCTGCTGCCAACAAACCATGTTATCCACCTTACAAATTAGTTGCCCAACAACTTCAGAAAATTCATATCAGTCTGGTAGTATTTCTATAAACATAGACACTAATAAAGACTGTACTAGACTACTAAATGACTGAAATGTACAATCCTCCAAGCATAGTTTATCCCATCATTACTAACAACCTACTTACTCAAACTACTTCATGTAGTCAAAAACACACCCCAGGTATTTACCTTTTAAGCATAACCCTACAAGCTGACCACACTCCAGCTAAGAGAAAAACAAACCATTCTACTAACACTCCATCTCAAAATCCTATCTCCAACAACATGATAATTATGCAATTCACAACACAGCAGGCATACAAACCTGTGAAGGGAAGCTATGCGCCTAACCACTCTGTAATGTAAAGCTATAATCAATACACATGTATGTATCTAAGTAGGTATGTATACAACATATAACTACTATCTCATATGTGAATTGTCAAACTATACCATATGTAAGTCTTGGAATGATTAGTATTGTTATTTCAGCTGACTTGAGCTAGCTTGTTTGTTTGTTGTTGTTTTACATCCTAGCAACATCTAAGGTCATATCAGGACGGGCTTGAGCTAGCTGCTGATGATAATATCAGACTACATGTACATATATTGTAAATAACTGTAATGTCACATGGCTGGAAGACTAGTGCCATGGCACTGACAAAAGACTTTATTCAATGAATAAACTATATTTACGACAACAACAGCAAAACCCATTGGTTTAACTCGACTGAGAACCGAACTCGCGATCTCCTGCATGCGAGGTCCACGATCTACCGATGCGCCACAGCGCCCGGTTTCACTCATTGAAGAAAGTATTTAAAGTGTATATGTTGTCTCAGTGCACTATACAGGATCCAAATCTGTGACGTGTGAAGTGGACATTTAAATGTCACATCGTTGTCCATATAGAGGCAGAAAGTACCAGTGGGGCGTGTTGCAAATGACACCAGGCACTGGCATGAATATTGCTGGTCCGTCGGACCTACAGACTCAAATTCTATATTTAGCAGGACGGTGTAATATAGATAAAAGATTCACCCCGTACTTGCAGTACACGGGTGAAAGACAACGTAGTCTAAATACTGGCGAAAATAGCTTCAGTATGATATCGGCACAGAGTTGGTGAAATAGGAGAGAATGCAAAAAGACAAGATGGCGGCCATAGAACGCTGTCGATTTCACCTTTAAATTCTATTAAACTATATGTTTTATTATATTTTTCAACTCAAAGGTAGCGGGGAAATATGAAGGAATAAATAAAGAAGAAGTTTTGCTTCTTAGGTTGTGAATTTAGACTCTCATTTCATTTCCCCGCTTTTTTGACAGCTTTTATAAAGGGTTGGTATTCACCAGTGTACTGCAAGTACAGGGTGAATCTGTTATCTAGGTGTAACCAGAGAGAGTGTATATAAACAGATGAGAGGGACAACTCCCATACTAGAGCATGTAACATCTGCCGACTGTGGCGCTCCAAGTGGTGGTTGTTGAACAGTATATGACACAGCTGTCAAACTCAAGGCATTGTCAATGGTCCTGTGCAATCTTCATCCAGAAAAAGTGAAATATCTCTAAAAATACACCACCTAGAAACAAACTGATTGGAATACACATAGAAAACATGTTTACCAACAAGATTATATTAAATTGATATGGTTAGGGTTCTGGATTTCTATTAATTTGGAATAAAACTGACGTTTTTCACTACGCGTACGGCAAACTCAAGGCATTGTCAATGGTCGTGTGCAATCTTCCTACAGAAAAAGTGAAATATCTCTAAAACTACACCACCTAGAAACAAACTGATTGGAATACATATAGAAAACATGTTTACCAACAAGATTATATTAAATTGATATGGTTAGGGTTCTGGATTTCTATTAATTTGGAATAAAACTGACGTTTTTCACTACGCGTACGGCAAACTCAAGGCATTGTCAATGGTCGTGTGCAATCTTCCTACAGAAAAAGTGAAATATCTCTAAAACTACACCAAATAGAAACAAGCCGCTTAGTACACATATAGAAAACATGTTTACCAACAAGATTATATTGAATTTATAAGGTTAGGGTTCTGGATTTCTATTAATTTTGAATAAAAACAAATGTTTTGCACTGAGCGTACCGGCAAACTCAAGGCTTGTTCAACACTAACCGCCAGGAACGCCACTGTAGCCTGTGTTACCGTTTTTCTCGGGAGTTGTCCCTCTCATCTGTTTATATACACGCTCTCTGGTGTAACACAGGTATTCCGAGTTCTGCTGGTCCCTCAAGAAGAACTGAAGCTGTGACCCGGAATGCCGATTTATCGGTGCCGATGTGGCGGTTTAGGTTCTCAGTGGGTTTAGTGTCTTCGCTCGGGGTTCTGCGCATGCACAAATTCAATTAACATGACCCGGGTGACTCGGGTCACCCGAGTTGCTAGAAATTCAAATAGAACACCGCGAGTGGAGTTGACAAAGACAAGTGCTGTGTGCTAAAATTATTTTAGCTCAATAATATATATTATGCAAATTGAAGAGTTAATGCCTTGACCACATTTATGAGTCAAAAAGTCTCTGGGGTCACCCGAGTTGATTAATCGAATATGCTGAAATGTCGTTTGATTTTGACGCATGCGCAGAGCCCCGAGCAAAGATTCTAAACCCGCTGAGAATCTAAACCGCCACACCGGTACCTAATGCTGCAGTTTTTTCAGTCATTACCGTAAAGATTACAAACCGTCCAATTCTCTCTCTTATGCCAGGTCACAGCTTCAGCTTACACATACCCAAATGGGTATTTTATCTGATGTAAATTAACTTTTGTTTTTGTTCAAGTGTTTTTATTCCTCTGAATAACATGCTGTCATTTCCAGCCCTAATGACAATTGCCTCTACACAGTAAATAAATCTATAACAATATAGATAGACAATTCCAAGAAAATAAGCAAAACATTGGTACATGAATGACAGGTAAAGAACAAGACAAGAGAAAAAAGAAAAATATACGGGGGAGATAACTATGTTAAACTAGTATGGTAAGCATTAGTAGGGGGTGGGGCATAACTACTGTTCTTTCTAGTGGTGACATACTCGTTGAAAGGGTGATGGTGGGATGTAGGGTGGGCCTTTGTGTTTGAACTGGTCTTTATGGTAATCTCAGGTGTGGCCTACTAAGTGAGTAGGTAGGTTAATATTGATTAATCATATACCTCAGTAGGATCCAACTAGAATCATTTCTAGGCTCATCCCGCAGAAGGTTCTAACGTACAGGGTCGGTCGGCAACCGGAAACATCAATAGATCTTTTGTAGGCCTTAAGCTATCTAGGCATACTTGTGCGTGTGGCTCCTTGGTGGTGAGGTCACACTTGACGTGCGACGCTTGAGTACTGACCTTCATAGCTGACCTTGCCGTCACCATCAATGTCAGCTTCGCGGATCATGTCGTCCACCTCATCCCGACTAAGTTTCTCCCCGATACTGCGCATCACGTGGTACAGCTCCTTCGCTGTGATGTAGCCATCTTTGTCTCGGTCAAACACACGAAACGCCTCACGCACCTGAATTAATCACTGGTGTCAAGGAATGATATGGAGCTTGGAGTAGCTCCCCCCCCCCCCCAATTCTCCGGGGGGAGGGGAGCAGAGTGCATTCTAATACCAGTTTTTTTGCCAATGGGTAAAATGGGTAAAATTCTGTAACCCTAAATTTTCTTAGGGTATAACTCTGTACCCTTAAATTGTTGGGATCTTTTTTTTAAAGGTTCTTCAAAGAGCCAGACAAAACCAGTATCAATAATCAGTTAGACTGTTACTGGTGTTAGTATACAACAGTAATGATAGCAGTGTTCATAATTGACCAAGTGATGTGAAGAAATAATACCCCCCCCCCCATTCTGCATACCCTCAAATTATTTTCTGGCGGAAACCCTAACTACAGGCATAATGCTGTTTCCTCAGTATAATAATTAATATTGCCCCCTTAGGAATTTGAAGTGTGCAATGAATGACACACAAGTCCACATACTGCCATAGCGTGTTCTATTCGTAATTAGTGATGCATCTTGTGTTTGTAATTTGTGATAGTGATTTTATATTGCGGGGGGAGGGGGGTGCCTCCTTTTACAACCCTAACACTCTTCATGCACATATTTGGTTAGATAAACAGAACAATCAGGCAAAGTTGTGTTGGAGCGAAATTGAGCTGAGTAAACGCAAGGCGGCTGTTTCATTATGAAGAGAGCAATATAATGCTGACATATCATTCTCCCTGGAGGCTAGTTTGGTATTTTTTTACCGAACGTGGTGGCCGAATCGGTAGAGCGCAGACCTCCCGTGTGGAAGGTCGGGAGTTCAAATCCCGATCGAGTCAAACCAATGACTTACTAAATGCATACTTGTCGCTTCCTAGCCAGGCACACAGCATTAATAGGATAGGACAAGGAATGGCTGGCTCAGTGGCAGGATAATGTGACTGAGTAAGATATCAGGTCATGGTGCTGGCGGCATATTCTCCCAGTGGGGCAGCACTATAAAGTCGCCATGAGTGCGCACCGTCACAAATCGGTACCCGTCCTGATATTACCTTACATGTTGCCAGGATGCAAAACTCCAACAACCAACCAACCAGTACTTTTTTGGCCCATTAACAGCTTTGTACCAGTACATTATTATCGGAGACTGGGGCGGGGGAGGGGGGAGGCAAGAACTAGGGGCGAACATGTTTTATACCACTATACAGGTATTTTGCTTACTATATTTCTTTATTACACCATAAGAAGTGAACGTGGTCGTTTTTTTGCTGCCACCTCAGGCGATCAAGCATTCTTTGTCAATGGTACTTGCACTGTTTGACCTGTACTACTTTTAATTTAGGGCAGTTTTCCCTGAACTAGTTTGATGCTCCACAATCTCTAGATATTACGTTGGGACAGGAAACAATAACAGGACACCAGTCCCACTTTACACTGTACATGTAAATAAAAACTACAGCACAAAGCAAAAAGTCAGTACATAGATCAAAATAAATGTTATTTACTCACTTCTGTTATCAAAATATTTTAAAATGGTGCATTTTCTGACTAAGAGCCACTTCAAGAATGACTTCTCTGTCTCAATTTATTTTAAAAAGGGAGAAGAAAATAGTCACTGCTGTCTTTCCAGTTAAGTAATCGACATAAAATACACCATCACCAACTTGACATTTCTAAGTCATAAATTTTTTTTAATTGGCCGAGGAAATTATTGACCAAAGCAAGTGACTTCCTATCCGTCCATCTAGACAGACAGAGCCAACTAGCCGACAGTCGCCGGCCACCATAATCTCAGTAAAAATCCCTGTTTATTAAAGCTGCATAGTCTGATGAAAGCCTCACATTTGCTAAACCAAAACACTTGTCTACACCTTGTCCAGGGCCCGTATGCAGGGGTCGGTGGTAGCGGCTTTTGGTGTTAGCGCGTATCACCGTGTAGCTATTACCGACGTCAGGAACTGTGTCAAGTGGTATGCAGGAGCGCGTAACACTTACATTATAGCAAAACGTGAAGTTATTTATAGATTTGGGAATTCCCTCGAGTCGACAATATGAATAACGCAGCCAATGCGGCGGCGGCGTTAATATCGGTTCGAATTTAGGGTTAAATTGATAAGATTTCACTTATTGCGTATGTAATTCTGTTAAATATGACAGCATTGAATAGATTTGGGTGTAATATATTGCCGCCGATGCGGCGGCGGTGATGGCGGCCATTTTTAGTTGAGGTTCGACAGTATGGATATTGACGTCGATGCGGCGGCGGCAGCGATTTGTTTAGGCCCAAATCTATTCAATATTATCATATTTGACAGAATTAAATACGCAATAAGTGAAATTTTATCAATTTAACCATAAATTCGAACCGATATTAACGCCACCGCCTTCATAGTGTCTATTCGCCGAATGTAAACAGCGCTATACCTCCACTTTTTCAGAGGTAGTGTAACACCGTTTAAGCTTTTGGTGTTAGGCCTATCACCGACTCGTGCATACCACTTTCCGCCGCTACCTGGGGGATTCCCGCCTACCACCGTTTTGGCTCGCTACCACTGACTCCTGCATACAGGCCCAGTAGTCCACACCTCTTCTGTCTCCCCACAGATGCTGCCCTCCTCCTTGTTTGATCGCTGAAAATGTTTGCAGGGGGAGCGCTCCATCTTTACTAGGCCTCCTACTATTACCTACCCACTTCGTTTTTTCTCCAGGGCTTCCTCTCCACTAGATACAAGATTCACCAGGTACTTGTAGTACACAGGTGAATGACAACGTAGTCTAAATACGGGCGAAAATAGCTTTAGTATGGAACATGACCTAGAAACTGTGGCTCCAGTATCAAATGGCTACCCATATAGGCACAGAGTTGGTGGAATGGGAGAGAATGCAAAAAGACAAGATGGCGGCTGCAGAACGCCGTCGATTTCACTTTTAAATTGCATTAAACTAGATATTATATTATATTTTTCAACTCAAAGATAGCGGGCTATCAATAAGATATATGTAAAGAATAAATGTTGCTTCTTAGATATTGAAATTAGGCTCTCAATTTATTGACACGTTTTTTCGACAGCTTTTACATAGGGTTTGTTTTCACCCCTACTGCAGCAGTACGGGGTGAATCTTGTATCTACCTCTCCCCCTGATCAAGGGAGTGTTTGCTTGGGTGGGGCCCTTTTCCTTTTACACTCTTATACATTCCCCTTCTCTGAACCTCCTCTTCGTTCCCTTCCCTCCTCTCCTCTTCTGCAATGTCCAGACTCAAGTTGTTGCTGCTGAAGTGTACCTGCGAAAGACTTGTCTTTCAACCACTGCACCGATTTATTGGTGACCGGTACCCACTGTCACCAGACCGTCACTGCGACCTGTAGTCAATCAAGACTACAAACAACTCAAGCCAGCCAGCCTTTATGGATATGCTGTATAAGTGATTATACGAGTATAATTAGGCCAGAAGCTTCCATCTGCTCATCAGCCCTAACTCCTCCCTCAGTCATCTGCTGGAGGAGCCTATCTATCCTACTCATCTTACTCAGATCCGTTGGGCGGCGCCACCCGTCTGTGCACGCACCACTGCCCCCCCCCCCCACTTACACTCACTGTATCGCCGAACTTGAGAACATCCATACAAACTATACACAAGCTTTGACAAGGAGAAACAGTTACCGATGTATGGAACAGTCTTCTTTGTTATGTTGTGGAGGCTCTGAGTATCAAGGTGGTCCTTTTTGTTGTTGTTGTAAATGATCATTTATATTCAGCGAATAAAGGTGTTTTTTCAACGCCGAGGCATTAAATTGGTCTTCCGGCCATATTATGCTACAAAAAGGCAGTGCACCGCCCGGGAATCGAACCCGGGTCGAAAGAATGGGAATCTTCCATGATACCACTACACCAGCGGTGCGCGTTTGAATGGAGGTTGACAGATATCGGAGGGATTAGGATATTGTATATACATTTCTAGTGGCTCGTACCACACAGATCCGTCTAATATTAATAATCGAGGATGAAAGTGGTCTCCGGCAAAAATTGCAGAAATCAAGCCGAGATTATTACACCGACAGCGAATTTCCGCTAAAGCGCAGATTTCCCCTCCTAGGATTAGCAGTCAGGGAATCGCAGAAAAATGGCGGAAGTCAGGTTTCAACTACCTTGTTGTGCCCATATTGTCACCCATACCTAACTCGTTCTTGTTTGGGTTTTATGTTCTAGCAATATCTAAGATCATCTAAGAGTAAGAATGGGATTCAAACTACCTAATTGTTTTGGTATACATCCGGATTCCATGACATTATGTTTAACGTTAATCGGTAAATATAAAAAATCGTGGGGAGATCTTTCATCCCTGAATAATGAGATTTCTCCACATTCATCAGACAAAGACAAGATACACAAGTTTAATGATCTTCGTCCCCTAGGTAATAACTAATATGCATATGTGTATAAATATTATTATATATGTGTATGTATATATATATATACATATATATGTATGTATATATATTATATATATATATATGTGTATATATATATATATATATATATATATATATATATATGTATATATGTATATATGACCCTGTCTCAAAAGGTGATAACTCTTTTGTTTGTCCATTGTTTACAAGTGACACAAAACAGAACAGAAACGGCTACACTGAAAACACAAGGACATTTGCTTCAAATCAATATGTATTCTATTGGGATTATGAAACACCATGTAAAAAACAAATCAGTTTATCCGGAGCAAATATGCAAAAGCAGATAGTATGTTGATCGTTACAATGGACAAAGTTTCGTCCCATATTGCTTAGCACCTTTTGAGAGTCTCATATATACACATATATATGTATATATATGCTGCATAAGAATTATACGAGTATAATAGACCAGAATCCCCCCCCCCCCAGCTCCTCAGCTGCCACCTCAGTCATCGGGTGCTGGAGCCTGGGCTAGTCATCTACTGCTACAACCTACTCAACCTCATCTATGACGGTGGCGCCACCTCCCACTTCTCTCTTTAGCGGCCCCAACCTCATTCACTGTACCGCCGACACTATATATATAAATCAGAAAAAAAAGAAAAATGTCAGAAAACATGAGTGGGTATCAATAAGGGTAGGTGGGTGGGTGAATGGGTTAGCGAGCAGACGACCTTTAGTAGTCATATAGATTACAAGCCAGACACGTAAAACTTGGAAAATTAGCATTGTCGCACTCGACATTAGTAGAGCAGTAGAACCGTGATAAAACAAACACCAAGGACACAAACAGCAAATCTTATAACCTCATCCTCAGTCTCTGCTTCTTTTATTTTATGGGCCATCATGGTAAGAAATTCCGGAAAATCTATTTCTCCGTTTCCTGAAATTAAACAAAATGCACAATTCTATATATTTATGTTATGTGGGGATTTGTGGTTTGGGGATGTGCACAAAGTATGTCCGTATATTTAGGTCATTTCACCACCCACCCATATTTAAAGCTTTGTACTATAGTCCTTATAACCCCCCTACCCACACCATCCCCATCCCACCCCACCCCCTAACCCACCTGAACCTGGTTTTTTTTTTGGTCCATTAGTTGTTTAAGCAGGGGAAATTTCAGTCATAGACGACTGGTCTTCCTCATTCCACTGGTGGTCGATAGAAAGCCTGAGCCTACACTTTTACCGACCCAAGGGATTTTTAACCTCCCACACCACATAGACATGGTATGAGAGCAACCGGCCTTTGATGGCGCTGTAAGTTATACACAGCGGTGGAAATCCAAATTGGCAGAGCTGGGGGCACGGGGAATCGAACCGCTGACCCTCAGATTAGGGGTCTGACCTAGAAAAAAGTCAGACACTCTAACCACTCCGCCAAAGAGAACGGGTCCATTTTAACATTAACATTACCCTTGGACATGGTACTCGTCCACAACAAAACAATAAGGGCTTAGCAAGAATTGTGACCAAGAACCAGTAAGAATATATGTTATATTCATATTAATATTTGTATATTAATATTTTATAACTACATCACTATCAACATATGCCAATATTGTCCTGCCTGCCCCGCAGCACTATCAGCGGATGCCAATAATCTTCTGCTTGCCCCACAGCACCATCAGTATATCATGCCAACACTGTATTATCTGCCCACAGGGACTTTCTTTCTGGACTAAGCGGGTGGCCATTGTTGTCTACCATTCAAAACACCAGACGGAATAGCCGAATGAGTTGAGCGCTAGTCTCCCGTTTTGGTAGACCTGGTCGAGTCAAACCAATGACTTAAAAATCTATATTTGTCGCTTTCTAGCCAGGCGCTCGGCATTATTAGGATAGGGCAAGGACTGGTTGGCTCAGTGTCAAGATGTGACGGAGTGGGATATCAGGTGATAGTGCTGGTGGCCTGGTCTCCCAGTGGGGCAGCACTACAAAGTCGCCATGAGTGTGCACTGTCACAAGTCGGTACCTGTCCTGATATGACCTTAGATGTTGCCGGAACGTAAAGCTCCAACAACCAATCAAAGGAGTGCTTACTGCCTGTATGTAGACGTGCTTGAAGAAGTCTAGACTAGGCATTAAATTTGCATTGAATCGCATAGCATGATGATGCTTCAGTGGTAGGGATGTTGTCATTGTATCAGGATGGTTACTGACTTGTGACAGTGCGCACCCATGACGACTTTATAGTGATGCCCCACTGGGAGATCAGGGCACTGGCACCATGACCCAATATTCCACTCAGTCACATTATCCTGATACTGAGCTCACCAATCCTGGCTCTATCCTAGTAATGCCAAGCACCAGGCTAGGTAGCGACAAGTGTCAATTTTGTAAGTCATTGGTTTGACTCGATAGGGATTAGAACTCTCGACCATGCGCATAGGAAACCTGCGCTCTACCGATTCGGCCATCTCATCCTGTCGACTAAATTGCTGAGTGCGCCACATTTCTATGCTCACGATAATGACACTCCTGGTGGCTCAACCATTATATAACTCAGCCTAACCTTGACACCCCCTTACACGTGACCTTGAATAACTGTGCTCAACCTTGATATCTATAATACGTGACCTTGACCTACCGTCGATGTCGACCTCCTTCATCATCATTTGTAGTTCATTCTCGGTGGGGTACTTGCCAAGGGACCTCATCACTGTGCTCAGTTCGTCGACTGTTATAGTGCCGTCTCTGTCCTTGTCGAACAGGTTGAAGGTCTCCTGGAACTCTGTACATGAATGATGTGAGTAAGTAACTTGTATACACGTGTATGTACACAGGGCTAAGAATTAACTTTTAGGATGTGATACCAAAATGTTGCTAGCTTAACCGTTCGTACGACGGTAAATAATCTAATTATTATAAGAGAGATGGTTTGGGCGGTTTTTTCCTCCATAAGGAGGCAAGGGACCAGTGGAATACAAGGAATTGGGGGCATTCGACTGGGCCTCTCTAACCGAATATCAAAATATTTCCAAACAAATTCCTATTCGTCTGGGACCGGAAGTGGGTTCATATACCGATGATTCGGATGTGTGTATGTGGCTCCATCCGTTCCATCCGTAAATCTTGTGGATAGAAAGGGACCAGTCGAATGCCCCCATTGACTGTTTATTCTCTGAGATGATCCAAATTTCTGGCTGAAAGATATCATCGCAAATCACATATATAATTACATATTAGATTTAGTACAGATCAATTAGAAACAAATCAATTAATAAATAAATAAAATTTAACGTTAGTAAGAATCCTGAGGCACGTCCTACGGGCTAAAGCACAGAGTTCACAGGCAAGCCAATATATCTCGCCCTGGGCCCGCAAATGCCTACGCTCAACCACAGGATCGCCCACTTCACATCTAGTAGCAAAGAGGATTTCAAGGTAACAAAGAAAATCTATCATATAGTCATTTTCAGAACTTCATTTCCATGAATTAAAATGTGACAGTCATTCCCAGTGGTGTTTATTTTAAACCTATAACAATATAACCCTGTTAAACCAAACTTGAAGGGACCCTAGAAATTTGTTTGGATTAACCCATCATTGGTTTAACCGAGCTTTGACTTCTACTTTGGCTTTGAGTAGGCGTGTATTGCACATGTAATATACAATGTATGTGGACATTTTGATTATTGTTTTTATGTACATACAGTATAACCCTGTTAAACCAAGCTCCGTTAAACCAAACGATCGGTTAATCCAAACTTCTTTCGGCGGCCTGGCAAAATACTACCATATGATGAATGATAGTATTTTGAAGGGACCTTAGAAATTTGTTTACAGAACTTCTTTCGGTGGCCCGGCAAAATACTACCATATGATGAATGGTAGTATTTTGAAGGGACCCTAGAAATTTGTTTGGATTAACCGATCGTTTGGTTTAACCAAGCTTGGTTTAACGGGGTTATACTGTACTGGCAATCATGTGGGATTGGTTACATAAGTAAGGTTAGTGGATATAAAATAATGTTTTAGAGGTCCTTTCAAGATGTGTTTCCATGATGTACTGAACCTGCAATTTGCTATAAGTTGAATTTGTTGTATTTTGTATAAACATTTTTTTAAATTAAACCCATATATGGTGTTAAGCAGGTACATGTTCAGTTTGTTTAGGTTCATGCCGATATGGGATTAATTTGCATAGACGATCTTTTTTAAGAGATTATCTTTCTAACAACATAACCTTTACCAAAAGAAATAGAAGAATATGTGTGACAAAATTGCAAATCCATAGAAATATAGCTTACCATTAAAGCAGTAGACACTTAAATAAATCATATTTTTATTATCTTAAATTGACATCTGTCGTCAGTATATCACACGTTTCCTGCATTTCCAATTAACCTATGAGCATACATGGTGAATTATGTATATACCAATATTCAAAACGAGGCACATGCTCGTCAGGAAAACAAACATTAAAGGTGGTATATAGATAAAGATATGACTGGTACAATTAGCCAGGCGCCTGCTTTTCTAACTGCTATTAAAATAAAATCTGGTATAAGCCGCTGAGACTGGAGCTGTACTCTGACAAATGCTCTCCCAGCACACCTTTGCCTAGTTTTTCAGTTTATGCAACCGAATATGTAGAGGGAGAGTGCTGAGGTTTATAATATATGAATGACGTCACTCATAACATGACCAAGAGGGGCTCCCTGCAGAGCGGGGAACCCCTCGATGTTGCATTTGGACATTAATTAGCCACCGTGGACATTGGCGCATAATTCCGAATTGTGGTTGATCCGGCGGGAAGCCCGAGGCGCCTCCTACCAGACCTTCCCCCTCCTCCCTCCCGCCCTTTTCTCTGACCTGCATTCGGGCCCCATCCTCACGTCAATGGATTACATTCAAACTCTACGGCTCCGTCTCCACCCACGTCACCCACGTTAAAAAGCGGCAACGCAGTGAAAAAGATACCCACGTTAAAAAGCAAGATGCAGCGAACACGGAGGACTGCAGCTCCCAGGGGCCGCCCCACCAAGCGCGCCCCCAAGAAACGAACCACCACGCCTCCGGCCGACCTGAGCATAACGACCGACTCGCAAGATGGCGGCGCTTCCCCGAGACAGGCCGTCCCGCAACCCCGGCCACCGTCCCCGACCCGCCAGTCTAAGCGGGTTCGGAGGCCTACGCCGAAGGCGAGGCAGGCCGACGGGCTAGAAAGAATGCAGCTTACCATCAATGCCATGGAGGAGCGGTGGAACATCATGGAGAGAGAGGCGGCAGAGCACAGGAGGGAGGCCTCCGAGCAGCGGAGCCAGCTCGCGGCCCAATCCAAGGTGCTCGCGGAAGCCACCGCCGCACTCACCGCCGCCACGGCTGGCGCGCGCCGCCCGGAGACCCAGTCCCCGCCGGCCACCATCACAGCTCGCCAGCCGGGCGCGATCACACTCGCCGGCATCGCCGGCGTCTGCCCATGACGGCAGAGCCAGGACCCGCACCACATCATACCCTGCAATCGGAGTCGATCACAGCCCGCTCAGCCCCTGGTCCTCGCCTTCACCCACGCCGCCGCGACACTGACCCCGGCGCCGCGACGCCCCCCATGCAGCCGGGCGACACGCTGCACGCCGCCGACAACACGACACGGACGACTACGGTCGCGGGGCGCGATCGACAGCGGAGGAGGCGGTGCGCCTCATCGTGGCGGCGGCCGACGGCAAAGCCCACACACGGAAAAAAGGTATTTCTTCGAAATATTTATTCCCCTACGACCTTGTTGAGCGGGGGGATGAGGGGAGGGCCATAAAAAAGGGCGAGGCAACCCGGGAGGAGTATGCGCTGGGCCTGAAGCGCCTTGAGAGCCAGACCGGCTTCCCCGAGAGCGGTCTCGACGGCCTCTCCGCCCACCAGGAGATGGTCGCGCAGGACAACTGCACCCTGGCGTGGCCGGTGGTGAGGCGGTACTCGGAGGAAGTGTTCACGCGAATCGCGGACGGTAGGCTGCCTCGCGGATGGAGAGACGCGGCCGCGATAAACGCGGTCAGGATTGAGGTCATAGCGATGGCCGGCCACGCCGCCCCCGCGGCCGCCTCCGCCCCCGAGGCAAAGCAAGCCGAAACGCCACAGAAACCCGGCGCCGACGGACGTGAGCAATACGACCGGGCGGTGCTGGGAGCGCCCTGCCAGGCGTGGAACAAAGACCCGGCCTCATGCACAAAAGCCGCGAAGGGCGCCTCGCACGGATCGGGTTCCCAGAAGCTCGCTCACGTCTGCGGCTACTGCGCGAATGTGCGCCGAATAGTGACCGGCCACCCCGAGACGAGTTGCTACTCGAAGAAGGCCCGTGAGCGCCCCGGGAAGACCTCTCACCGGGATTTTTAGTCGACCGGCGGGCGCACATGGCCCCGCCCCGACGATCGACTCGACGCCGACGCCCACACCGCCCCCGGACTACCATTGCGGCGGCCCGCCCCGCACCCGAGGTAAACAATAACAATGTTCTAGCCCCGAGTGGCTTCGGCCCGACCGCCCCACCACCATGCGGGGATCCCCTTCATGACGTCACGCACACCGCCCCACACAACGACACGGGATTGGCGGAGGGCGGGTTCCCCCGTGACGTCACACCGGCCACGCGACCCTGCCGCCACCTGGAGGAATCCCCGCACACCACCGGCAGTGCTGACGGCACCCCCCCGCCGCGGGGAACCCCCCCTGCCGGTGACGTCACGCCGGCCCTGTGGCGCCACCGCCGGAGAATACCCCGTACTACCAACATAAACAACGGCTCAGCAGCTGCCGGCCACGCCACCCCGAACCCACACCGTCCCGGAAGCCCCCGCCACGCCACGCACCTGCCGTCACACAACAGCTTCGCGGAGTTCCAACCCGGAAGCTGCTCCACCCCGGCGGCCCCCGATCCCGCCGAGGCCTGTGGGATATGCGACGTGACCCGCGGCGCCCCCGCTTCTGGCGCAAGCACTAGCGAGCCCGTCGAGGAGGTGATAGACACTGCCATCCAGCACTCCCTCCCGGCGGCCCCCGACTGCGGCCCCTCCCCCGTCGAGTACAAGGCCACCCTCGACTCATTCTGGCCGGTGCTCTCGGGCGAGGGCTGGGCCGCCTAAACCGCCTACGCGGCGGCCTATGCCGCCGCCCGCGCCTCGGGACTTCCGAACTATTTGGCCGCCCGAGTCCCGGTTCCCTCGGACCTAAACATCCCCAACTGGCGCCGGATGCTCCAGGGCTACGACGACCCTCTCCTCGTCGACCACTTGGAGTTCGGGTTCCCGGCTAACTACACAGCGGCTGGCCCCCCGACGCCCACATACAAGAACCACCGCGAGGATCCCAGCTTCGCCCGTCACGTGACCGACTACGCGGCGGAAGAGGTCCGACGAGGCGCCCTCCTCGGGCCCTTCGCGGTCCCCCCTTTCACCCCCTGGGCGCAGTGCAGCCCCATAATGACGCCCCACCTGTACCATCGAGTGCGACTCCTGCCTCACCGGCGGAGGCGCATTCTCGACAAACGCCTGCTTCTCCGGGGCCTACGACCGAGAGATGATGGCGGCCTACCCCTCCATCCACGAACTGGAGGCCGTGAACCTCGTCATGGCGGTCCGCGCCCTCGGCCCCGACGCTCCCGGTGGCTACCGGATCGTGGTTAACACGGATAATGCCGCATCCGCGAGCGCCCTCGAGTCGGGCCGGGCCGTCGACCCGACCCTGGGCGCGTGCGCCCGCGAGCTATGGCTGCTTGCGGCGCTCGGCTCCTTCGACGTCACCATATACCATAAGCCCGGGATCGATCTGGTCCTCGCGGACGCACTCAGCCGCGCGCACTACTCCCGGGAAGCCCTCGACCTGGTAGAAAGGGAATGCCGTGGGAGGGGGATCCGCAGACTGCGTGTACGGCACTCGCCCGACATGTTCACACATGACCTTTAAATCTTTGCAGAGTATGCGCCCCACGACCACCTCATGACGCTCCACCGCGCGGCCCTCGCCCCCGGGACCTGGCGTAACCGGGACCGGCACGCCAGGCGCTACCTGCAGTTCGCCGTCGAGCGGGGGGTCGACCATCTGGCCCCCGCCCCCTACGACGTTGGGCAGTTCATCGCCCACCTGCACCGCCTCCTGCCCTCCCCGGCCTCCGTCGCCAACGCCCTCTCCGGGGCGCGCTCCTGGGTCCGGGAGGCGGGGGGGCGACGTCGCCCCCTTTGATGCCCCCTTCTCCTCGCGGGTGAAGAAGGGAGGCGAACGGCTCTTCGCGGCTCCAACCCGGCGAGCCCCCGCCATCACCCCCGAGATGCTGCCCATCGTCTACAGACACATGCGCGCCCAGGGGCACCTCGGGGTTGCCCCCTGGGCCGCCATCATCATCGCCTACTTCAGCTTCCTGAGGCAGTCGAACATCCTCTCCCCCTCCCACGCCCCGTGGGGGGGGCCTCACACACTGCGCAGGGATGACGTCCAGCCGGTCCCCGGGGGCTTGCGCCTCCGGGTCACATCGTCCAAGACCATCCGATCCCCGGCGCAGGCCGTCTCGATCTTCGTGCCTGCCCTCGCCGGATCACCGCTCTGCCCGGTCCGCGCCTGGCGGCGCGCCCTCGACCTGGTGCCTGCATCCGGGGCCGCCCCGGCCTTCCTCGCCCGTGCCGGCGTCCCCCTGACGCCTCGGGACGTCACCCCCCTCCTCCGCTCCGCCCTGGGCGCGGCCCACGTGCCCCAAGCCGAGGAATTCACCCTGCACGGCCTCCGCCGCGGCGCCGCCCAGGCGTGCGCGTCGAGGGGCGTGGATCTCTCCGCTATCATGGCCCAGGGGACCTGGGAGTCTGACGCGGTGCACACGTACGTCCCCCGCCAGGTGACGTCGGCCGCCCCGCGAGCCTTGGCCCTGTGTTTTGGGTCGGCTCCCGGGCCTACCTCCTCCCAGGCCCCTCCGGCCCCTCTGCGGACGTGGACGAGGTCGACTGACCTGCCCAAGAACATTTGCAGTCCTTATATTCATTCCCCATTGTTTCACACTGATTCTATACCTGTTTGTCAATAAACCCCCTTTTCTTACTCCCACATCCGCCTCGGGCTTCTTCTGTCCGGATCGGCGCATAATTCCGAATTGTGGTTGATCCGGCGGGAAGCCCGAGGCGCCCCCTACCAGACCTTCCCCCTCCTCCCTCCCGCCCTTTTCTCTGACCTGCATTCGGGCCCCATCCTCACGTCAATGGATTTACCACGCCCACCCACCCTCTTTTGCAGCCACTGCGGGGGGGTCGGCTCCCGGGCCTACCTCCTCCCAGGCCCCTCCGGGCCCCTCTGCGGACGTGGACGAGGTCGACTGACCTGCCCAAGAACATTTGCAGTCCTTATATTCATTACCCATTGTTTCACACTGATTCTATACCTGTTTGTCAATAAACCCCCTTTTCTTACTCCCACATCCGCCTCGGGCTTCTTCTGTCCGGATCAACCTCAGCACTCTCCCTCCACTTTTTCAGTTACATAAACTGAAAAGGTGTGCATTTGTCAGAGTTAGGGGGTCTACAGTTCCAGTCCCAGTATCCTTTTTTTCTCTTCTTTTTTTGATGGGGTGTTTATGCTGTCCATAGCATGTAAGTTCGGATGATCGAGCTTGTTTTCAATGCTGGGCAGTTATAGTTTTGTGGTTCTTAAAGTTATATCTTGAGTTAGGGATCTATGTTAGTGTTTTTTTTGGTTTTCTTGGGAAGAGTTTTCCACTTTTTTCTACTTAATTCTATACTAGCCTACTCTATTTACGTGGTATAGGCTTGTACGTAATAGTTGGTTGGGTTATGTTAGTTTGGATTTGATTTGATTATTTTGTTGGTGTACATGTTATCTGGCTTTTAAGTTTTATATTTCCAGGTTTCCCGTCAAGGGCTGTCCAGCTGGTTGGCCATGACATATCACATGCCCCCTTGTGGTGCAGCTTAGTTGGGGTTTCCTGGGGTTTTTTTGCACAGATATTTTTTGTATGTTTTTAGATTAGGAATTTCCCTTTCCTTCACTGTTTGTGCGTTCCATACTTTGGCAGCCATTTCCAGTGTGCTTCTTTCGTGAGCTTTGAGTTGGCTTTCTGGTCTGCTTTAGTAGTGGTGCATTGTTTGCTCTGGTGTTCCTTAGTGGTTGAGTTAGTTTCTTAATGTCCTGGCTATATCCATATGCTAATGTTTTTAGGTGGATTAGTCTTCTGTTTTCTAGTAGTTTTACTTTAGTTCTTTTGTGTAAATCATAGGTGGGGTGTAGTTTGTCTACTCTTAGGCAGATTTTTAGGGCTCTATTTTGTAGTATTTGCAGGTTTTTAAGTAGCTCTTTTTTAGCACCCATGTAGATTACATCCCCATAGTAAAAGTAGGGGAGTACCATACCTTTGAAGATTTTTATTGACATATCTTGTGTCATATAGTTTCTTAGTTTTGCAAATAGCCACAATTTGTGGTTTATTTTTTGGATGATTTTTGTTATAAACAGATTGTAGTTTAGCTGGTTGTCTGGTTCTAGGCCTAGGGAGTGTAGTAGGCTGCACTGACTTCTCAGGCAAGTAACCACATAGACAGGTAGGCATGGGTAGTGTGTTGATATCAGCGAGCCTAGGTGGTGTAATGGTTAGCACACTGGCCCGGAATGCAAAGAGATGTGGGTTCGAGTCCCGCTCTAGGTGCAATATTTCCCATTTTCATCACCCCCATGACACTGGTGCCGTGACCAGGATCCTGTACAAGCTATGCGCTGTATGGTTGTTGAACCTACCCTGTGTATGTATGTGTAGGTGCATTACCTGTATTTATGTAATTGTAAGCATTAAATGACCATTTAAAAGACTTACAATTCCAGGGGGACGAGCATAGTAGGCTGCAATGACTTCTCAGGCAAGTAACCACACAGACAGGTAGGCATGGTTAGTGTGTTGACATCAGGGAGCCTAGGTGGTGTAATAGTTAGCACCCTGGCCCGGAATGCAAAGAGATGTGGGTTCGAGTCCCGCTCTAGGCGCAATATTTCCCATTGTAATCACCCCCATGACAGTATTTATAGTGAGTTACATTTTCCAAGGTTTTGTTTACTAGCTTGTTGTGTAGGTTTCTTTCTGGTACTGTTGTCTGTGAGAAAAGTACTGTTTTAGATTTATTTGTGTTGATAGTAATTTTATTCTACTCACACCAGTTGTCTAGCTTCAGCAAGAGGTTGTCTAGCTTGGTTGTTACTTCCTTTACTATGCTTCCTTCTGCATATATGACAGTGTCATCTGCATATTGTTGGAGACATTCTGTCTCTAGCCATTCATCTAGGTTGTTTATGCATAGTATGAAAAGTAGTGTTCCCAGGACTGATCCTTGGGTACACCACATTTGACAGTTTTCTGGTCTGACAGTGTACCATTCACTTTTGTTATTTGTTGTCTGTTGTTTAGGTACCATTTTATCCAGTTTATTGATTTGGATTTAATGCCCATGTTGTTTAATATTTTGTAGTAGTATGTTGTGGTTTACACTGTCAAAAGCTTTGCTGAAGTCAATGAAAGCTGCTCCAACTAATTTCTTTTGGTTCATTGATGCCAGTACATCACTTGTTAGGTTTGCTATTGTTTTTGATGTGGAGTGTAATTTCCTGAAACCTCCATGTCTTTTGTTTAGTATATTGGTTTTTTCCAGGTGCTCATTTATGTGCCTGTGAAATATTTGTTTAAATTAGCTTGCTGGTGTTTGCAGAATTGATATTGGTCTGTAATTTCCCATGTTTTGCCTGTCACCACTTTTGTAGATGGGGGTGATGGTTGCCATCTTCCATGCTGTGATAAAGTGCCCCTGTTCAAAGGATATGTTGAACAGGTCCACCATGACACTTGGGATGGCTTGGAGCGCCTCTTTTAGTATTTGGGGGGGGGGGGGGGGGGGGGGGGGATTCCATCTATTCCACTTAGTTTATTTGTATCTATGTCATTTATTAGTTTTGTTAATTCTTTTAGGTCGGATTTGCAGGTGGGGATTTCATCCTGGATATTTTCTGATTTGTTTTCCCAGTTTCTTGTGAATTTTGTTGATAGTCTTTGGCCCGGATCCCTTTAGCCAGCTCTTAGTATTACCTAATATGGAATTTGAAGCCCAAAGGACACCTGGATTGATATTGACCAATCCATAGTTCAGGTCGATGTGAATTTCAGATGTTCAAGGAACTCAAACCCCATATTAGAACGATAAAGTGTTTATTAATATCAATGGTATAAGTCATTGACTGGACGCAGTGGCCTAACCGGTAGAACGCGGGCCTCGCCTGCGGAGGGTCGGGAGTTCGGTTTCCGATCAAGTCAAACCAATGACTTTAAAATTGATACTTGCTAGTCTGGCGCTCGGCATTAATAGGATAGGGAAAGGACTAGTTAGCTCAGTGTCATGATAATGTGACTGAGTGGGATATCGGGTCATGGTGCTAGTGCCCTGATTTCCCAGTGCCAGGGCAGCACTATAAAGTCGCCATCAGTGTGCACTGTCACAAGTCGGTACCCGTCCTGATATGACCTTAGATGTTGTTAGGACGTAAAACAACAACAAACAAACAATATAAGTAATTGGTTTGACTCCGCCGGGATCTGAACCCCGACATTTCGCACAGGAAGCCTGTGCTCTACCGATTCGGCCACTGCATCCAGTAACAATAGAGAATGTATTATCGACATTAGGTAATAAATTTAGACATGCCATGTAGCAGGGCTCTAATAAGTATGTTTTTAAATTAGGCCTAACAACTCCGATCCATATTGTAATTAATTAGGCTGAACACTCACCACTGATCTGTTGTTCCGTGAGTTCATGATCCGAAACGATGGCCATTGCTAAATCCTGTTTTATTGAATAAGTCCCAGATCTTCTGGATAATTAGCAGGCTTACGGGAAATTTAATTCCTTAATTCACATGCAATATCGCACAAATTGTACCGACGCCTTTTCGCGCAACTTAAAAGTCAGTAAAACCTGCTTGTGTTTGCCGTCTGTCAGCGTCATTTACTATTTACTGCGTGTAACACCAGTTGAATCATGGCACCATTACTAATGTATGTCCGGGTTGTAATGAACGAACATGTACAAACTCCGCTCTCTGCTGTATGTATCACATATTGATTCAATGTCCTGGCACATATTGCATTATAAGCCAGCGCGTGTTTCACAGCTGACTGCTGCCATTCTTCAAAATTGGACGTGACCCATAAGCCGCAGTGGTGTGACGTCATAAATATTGCAAATCAACCAGGCTTAGAGTCTAACTTAGAGCAGAGAGCGTGTATATAAACAGATGAGAGGGACAACTCCCGCGAAAAACGGTAACACAGACTACAGTGGCGTTCCTGGCGGTTAGTGTTGAACAAGCCTTGAGTTTGCCGGTACGCTCAGTGCAAAACATTTGTTTTTATTCAAAATTAATAGAAATCCAGAACCCTAACCTTATAAATTCAATATAATCTTGTTGGTAAACATGTTTTCTATATGTGTACTAAGCGGCTTGTTTCTATTTGGTGTAGTTTTAGAGATATTTCACTTTTCCTGTAGGAAGATTGCACACGACCATTGACAATGCCTTGAGTTTGCCGTACGCGTAGTGAAAAACGTCAGTTTTATTCCAAATTAATAGAAATCCGGAACCCTAACCATATCAATTTAATATAATCTTGTTGGTAAACATGTTTTCTATGTGTATTCCAATCAGTTTGTTTCTAGGTGGTGTAGTTTTAGAGATATTTCACTTTTTCTGGATGAAGATTGCACACGACCATTGACAATGCCTTGAGTTTGACAGCTGTGTCATGTACTGTTCAACAACCACCACTTGGAGCGCCACAGTCGGCAGATGTTACATGCTCTAGTATGGGAGTTGTCCCTCTCATCTGTTTATATACACGCTCTCTGCTTAGAGTTAGAACCTACTGGTGCTAAACAAATGTATTCTTACCTGGAAGTCATCACCATTACCATCGTCATCATCATGAATCCCATAACCGTACAGGTTGTTGGGACACCACAGATGACTTTGCAACCATTTTCTCCGGTTTTCTGTTCTCCACTTCCCTCTAGGACTTACCGAACTCCAGGCTTGTCCACATTGTCTTCCCACCCCTTCTTTTGTCGACTCCGAATCTTATCAAGAATTAACGTCCATGTTGCCGGTAACATGCATAATTCAATGCCTTGACCATGGGCCCCATAGTGATGCCTGCTGTGATATAGGGCCTATGCGTAATAGACGGTACAGACATGTGGGTAATATATGCTAATGAGATGCATGAGGTTCTAGACGGGGAGTGAGACAAAGGAGTATGTAAATGAGATGACGTCATGGAAAGTTTAGCCGGCGGTTCAGTGAGCCCTGGATGTGAATAAACCATTCAGTATCCAGAAGTCAAAGTGTTCAGACGTTGTACTTTCACATGGTGTCAGATGAGGAAGAATGCCGCCCGCTAATACACTGTCGGATTTGCGGCCACCTGGTCAGCTTGTCCTGAGCAACAACGCAAGATCGAACTGGAAAACATGGATCAGAGCATATGACATATACGCCACTGCTGCAGGTGTCATATTGAAGATGGAACGAGTGCAATGCTGCATCTTTCTTCATGTCCCTAGCGAAGAAGCGCAAACAGTTTTCGCCAATATGGACATCGCTCTCGCTGATCAAGACAGGATCGGACCACTTACGGAAGCATTTCAAACATATTGTGTAGGCAAATGCAGTTTGATAATAATGAGATACAAGTTTAATACGCATAATCAGGCTACAGAAACTATGGCTACGTACATCACGGCGTTGAGGGACAAGGTAAAGGATTGCAAATATGGAACAGTGGAAGAGTCGCTGTTGCGCGATCGGTTAGTGGCTGGTTTAAGGAACGTTAATTTGCGTAACAAACTGCTGCAAACTGCTGAGTTAACTCTGGAGAAGTATGTGAGTATGTGTGAAATGAGTGAATTCAGTTCGGATCTGTTGGAGGACACCAAATCAGATGTTGAGAGTAAGGAAATTGATTTTCTTAGGAACTATGCTATTGTGCGTACCGGTGCACTGGCGGTTTGGTCATCGGCGATGCCATCTTGGAAATCGCCATCTTGGAATTCTGGCAATGCCGGTGCAGGAGAGTTCAAGATCCGCTCTCAGAACTGTGGATACGAACACCGCCGGGGAGTCTGCCCAGCGAAAGGCAAAGCTTGCATAGCCTGCAAGAAGATCGGGCACTTCGGTAAGGTCTGCAGGAGCAGACTTGGCAGAGTCAACGAGGTTACCGTTGAAGAGCCCGACCCTCACAATGCTGAGCAAGACCCGGATCCAGCGGAGGTCAATGTGCTGACAACGGATCTGTTCGTCGGTGCCGTGGAACGGTCGCCCTCTCAAGTTCAAGCTCGACACCGGGTCGGAGGCGAATGTGCTAACGAGGAATGTCTTCGACAGGGTCGCTCCGGGGCAGCTGACGAACACCAGGTGTTCGCTGGTGACGTTCTCGGGACATCGGATCACTCCCGACGGTGAGGCGTCGGTTGACGTAAACGGCAGAGACTTCAAGTTCCAAGTGGTGCGGAACTGTCAGCCTATTTTGGGCAAGCAGGCTTGCGTGACATTGAACCTGCTGGTGCGGGTTGATGAGGTGCACTGTGCTGTGCTGACGAACATTTCCAAGCCGACGAACAGTCCCAGCACCCGGGCTGAGCATCTGGTAAGCGAATACAAAGATGTGTTTCAGGGTTTGGGTTTGATCAAGGCAAATGCTGTCATTCATGTTGATAAGTCTGTGCAACCTGTGATCGATCCACCTAGACGGATCCCATTTGCTATTCAAAGTAAAGTACGCAGTGAGCTTGATCGCATGGTGGAGTTAGGTGTAATAGTTGAGCAGGATGAACCTACCGAGTGGGTTAATTCCATAACTATCATAAAAAAATAAAAATAAGATAAGGATTTGTCTGGATCCGACTAAGTTGAACAAAGCGATAAGGAGAGGGCCTTTCCCTACCGAAACAATTGATGAAATTATTGCCAAAACGGCAGATGCGAAAGATTTCTCAGTTTTTGATGCAATGACAGGGTATTGGCAAATAGAGTTAGATGAAGAAAGTTTGCGCCTGTGCACGTTTAACACTCCGTGGGGCCAGTACAGGTACACCCGCCTACCTTTTGGCATCAAAAGAGCCAGTGACATTTTTATTCAGGAAATGCACCGTGTCATGGGTGATCTACCCGGTATCGGGATAGTCACAGACGACATTTTGGTATATGGGTCAATGGTTGAGGAACACAATGAGAGGCTCAAGGCCGTGTTGGACCGAGCTAGGTTGGTAAATCTTAAATTAAACGAGACAAAATCTTTGCTATGCAAAACTACAGTAAAGTATGTAGGTCATCAACTTACCCAACAAGGTGTGAAGCCTGATCCAGACAGAATACAAGCAATAGTTGACATGCCAGAGCCGTGTGACAAAAAAGGCGTCCAAAGGTTCCTGGGCATGGTTGGATATGTGCACAAGTTCATACCCAACATGTCCGAGATTGCCAAACCACTGCGCACGCTCCTTGCTAAGGATGTCGGGTGGCACTGGCAAACCGAACAGTTGAAGGAAAAGTTAAGAACTGCTCCTGTGTTGTCGTATTACAATGTCAAGAAACCCATTGTTATTCAAGTAGATGCTTGTCAGTCAGGTCTGGGTGCCGTATTAATGCAAGATGACAAGCCAATCGCACTCGCATCTCATGCGGTTAACTCAGCGCAGTGTGGCTATGCCACTATTGAGAAAGAAATGCTCGCCATATGTTTCGGATGCCAGAGGTTTCATGACTATATCTTTGGCAAGGAGGTTCAAATTCAAACAGACCACAAGCCGTTGGTGGCGATAATGCAGAAACCGATTCACAAACTTTCGGCCAAGATGCAGAGAATGTGAATGCGTTTGCAAAACTACAATATTCAGCTATGTCATGTGAAGGGTTCTTTGATGTTTTTTGCAGACACGTTGTCCAGGGCACATAGTGCCAATGTAGGTCATGGTAGCCTGTTCGATGACACGTTCTGCATTGCCGCAGTGGACATGCAATCATCAAGTTTGTTGAGTAAGATTGTCAGAGAGTATGAAAAGGATGTGTCCATGTCCATGTTGATCACGCACATTGAAGATGGGTGGGACACTACACGCATACAGACACCGCCGTGTCTGAGACAGTACATCCCACACAAAGACGAGTTAACGGTAGAAAACAATCTGGTCATGAAAGTTAATCGGGTGGTGGTTCCTCCGGGTCTCCGCGGTGAAATGATTGAGGCGTTACACGAAACACATTTGGGCGTGACAAAATCCAAGCAGCTGGCGCGAGACTCCATGTTTTGGCGTAACATAAACAAACAAATTGAGGATAAGGTCAGTCGGTGTGACACTTGCCAAAACAACCGCAAAAGTTTGCATAATGAGCCATTGATTAATCACCCGATAGCCTGTCAACCATATGAAAAAGTAGGTGCAGACTTGTTTGAGGTAAACCATAAAAATTACCTGATAACTGTAGATTATTACACGAAATATCCAGAGGTAACGTTGTTAGGTGATAGGTCGTCTCTCACGGTCATTGAGGCGTTGAAGGATAATTTTGCAAGGGACGTATTCCTAGTCAGGTCATTTCAGACAATGGTCCGCAATTTAAGAGCCATGAGTACAGGGAGTTCGCGCAACACTATGGTTTTAAAGCTGTGTATTCCAGTCCGCAGTATCCATGCAGCAATGGCCAGGTGGAAAGGTTTGTGCAAACGGTAAAAGACATGTTGAAGAAGTGCGAGAAAACAAATACAGACTTTCAGTTAGCTTTGTTGAACTATCGGAACACTCCATTGCCAGTCTTGAATGCATCTCCGGCTCAGCTGCTCATGAGCAGAAGGCTGAGAGGGATGTTGCCGATGGCGGAATAACTTTTGATACCCGAAACACAAAATCCAAAGAAACTGCAGACAGCGAAAAGGCAACAAAGCCAGAAAGTGTTTCATGACAAGAAATGTGGTAAGCCGCACAAACCTATGAAAAAGGGGTTATTTCCCACCTCCTTGATGCTAAATTATCCACAGCTACTGCTCCTTTACTGTCTCGTATTAATGTGTTAGAATCGAACAAAATAGATTCGCCATTGTTGATGGCGGAATTGGGACAGACGGAAGTGACGACCAATGACGTCATAGGTCCGGCTGAGCCAGTAGTTAGTCGCACAAGGAGAATATATTTGCGGAGAAGGTGGGACTCGATCCCGCCCCCCCAGTCCACCCCGACCCCCAACCGGGAGTAAACAAATACCCGGAAACTGTACCGGAAGCTCCCAGTTACCCGTGTCACGTACCACCATCGGATAGCAACAAACACCCAGCCCCAGCACTGGAAGCAACCAGTTACCCATGGGCCACCCATCCCCCACCCCACCCCCAACCACTCAACCCCCTCACACCACATGACCTTCCCCCTGGAGCCACCGCCTATGAGGCTGGAAGCAGCCAGTTACCCGCACCCCCCACCACCTCACCCCACCCACGGCCAATGTAAACAAAGGCGTCGCCCCCCCCCTACCAACCCCTGGTTACGAGGCCACCTTCGGCTCATCTCCCCCTGGGCACAGATGAGCCAGATGATGACCCGACCGAAGAAAAACACGGACGAGCGCCGGGTCATCGTCGACCTCAGCTTCCCGAGGGGAGCCAGTGTCAACGCCGTCATACGGAAGGGTTTCTACCAAGGCAGGCCAGCCACCTACACCCTCCCCGGGGGGATGGACCTTGCGAGGGAACTCACGAGACTGGGAGGGGGCGCCTACCTCTGGGCCGCTGACCTCACCCGAGCGTACAGGCAGCTCCGGGCATGCCCCTTGTCGGTCCCTCTGCTTGGAGTCACATTCGGCGGAAAGACCTACTTTGATGTCGCCCCTCCCTTCGGGTGCTGGACCTCCTCCATAGCGTGCACGAGAACTACCAGTTCCATTGTGTACCTCCTTTGGAAACACGGGCATTTCGCGCTATGCTACCTCGACGACTTCGTCGGGGTGGCAGCCTCCAGGCAGGAAGCGGAAAGGTCTTACCTGGATATGCTAGACACAGCCGAACAGCTGGGCCTAGCCTGTCCCCCACGAAGTGTACGCCCCCTACCGAGGGCCTTGACTGGCTGGGGTACAGCATCAGTGCGGATAAACTGACAGTGAAAATACCAACTGACAAACTGACGGAGGTGATACAGGAGTGTGCCCGCTGGAAGGAGGGCATCAAGGCGACCAGGAAAGACCTCCAAAGGCTGGTGGGGCGGCTGCAGTACGTCACCAGGTTGTGAAGCCGGCTAGATGATTCATGAGCCGGATCCTGGCGGCCCTGTGGGCTGCCCCCTACACTGGCAAGCACCAGATAACAGAGGACATGGTGGGAGACGTCACCTGGTTAGTCTGATATGCCAAATCCACCAATGGCATTGTCTTGCTGTGCCCCCCCGACAAGACAAAGTGGATCATCGAATGTGACTACTCCCTCCTGGGAGGAGCATTTTCCAAGGCTGCCTACATCAGTGAGACATACTCACAAAGATACCTGGCAAAAGATCTACACATCAACTCCCTTGAGGCCATGAACCTTGTGGTCGCCCTCCATGAGCTCGCACCAGACGACCCTCAAAACTATGTCATAAGGATAAAGACCGACAACCAGGCATCGCAGTCAGTCCTAACCACTGGAGCCAGATGGTACCCCGTGCTATGCATGTGCGCAAGGGAGATATGGAGATTCGCCGCCACATCCTCCTGCTTCATCGAGATTGCCCACAAGCCAGGCAAGGACATAGTCCTGGCCGATGCCCTCTGCTGACGCGCATTCGACATCACAGCAGCACGAAGGGCGGACACCATGTGCCGCGAGCTCGGAATCCAGAGAATACGAACGATGCACGACTTCAGATACCTGGATATCAACTAGTGGTACCCAGGGACAACATGCCATGCCGACCAATCTGGGGAGATCGATTAAACTTTGCCTCTTTCTTCCCATGGCCCCCAGACGAACGCCACGATGAAATTATGACTCTATTCAAGGTGGGGTTGGCAGACGGGACGTGGAGAAAAACAAGACGGTACAGGTGATCGCATACCTGAACTATACCAGGGCACACAAGGTCTGCGCCGTAAATCCAACACCCTACAACATCATGGGATACATCGCTCACCTGGCCACCAAACTACGATCGCCCAGGGTGGCACTCATGGGAGGAAGAACACACGGATTCGATTCATACCCAGTGATGATAATCAAACGCGGGATGGCCAGATAATCAATGCACGCCCCTCGACAGACACCCCCACTCACCATCAATGCATTAAAGGACACACTCGACTACCTTCTGTTGGCCGGGCCCAATGCCCGAGTGCTGACGGCCGCCCTCCTTATCTGCTACTTCACCAAGCTCTGGCAAGGAAATTTACTAGTCACCAGTCCCCGAAATAACTTGAATCACACCATCACTAGAAGGGACATCAACGACAGCGGGAACACAGTGATCGTCAATGTCCTCACTACAAAGACCTCCAGGACACGTCAGGACGGTTATGCCGTCACCCTCCCGACAATACCGAACTCCAAGTACTGCGCCACCACTGCCTGGAAGTGATACCAAGAAACGACCCAAGACCCCGATGATGGCCCCGCCTTCCTAACCGTTGAGGGAAACTGCTCCATGCCAGGACCCTGACGGCGGCACTGAGGATGGCCCTCACTCATGCCGGACAACACCACCCCAAGAGCTTCACCCTCCACAGCCTCCGGGGAGGTGCCGCCCAGGCCTGTGCTGCCGCAGGGGTGGGTCTTGCGGACGTCTGTGACCTTGGGAACTGGAGGTCCGGCGCAGTCCATACCTACGTGCCGAGGAAGGGATTCACCACGGCTCCCCAGGCACTCTCCTCACTTCGTAGTTGACTGCCTGGTCCATTATCGATTATCTATTCGAACTGTTTACCTATTTACCTACTTACTCTAACTGTTACGATTCAAACTTGATATTTAGATCTTGATCTCATTGACTCTCTAACTGGTATGATTCAAACTTGATACTTAGATCATTGACCTCATTGACTAGACCTCTATTACTTTTGAACTTATACTTAGCTCTACTTAGCCATTAGCCTGAATTTGATCACTTTGTATTATGTTACAATAAAGGTCCAATTTATAGTAGTCCGTCTCCGCGTCGTGAATTGTCCATGTTGCGCCCGCAACATGGGTAATTCTGGCACGGAGGGGGACTACACCTGGCGCCACCTATCATTTTAACTAAGAACTAAACCCCCTCGCGGCGGACTCACAAACTAAGACACGCGCGCCAGCGGCCGCGTCCACTTCCAACAGCACTTACAGACAACATGCCGCTCCAAAAACATGAGCGGACCTCCAATTTTGCCGCCCACCCACCCGCATTTAGGACACCAGATGATAGGGTTGAGTGCCTGGTCCATTATCGATTATCAATTCGAACTGTCTACCTATTTACCTCCTTACTCTACCTGTTATGATTCGAACTTGATACTTAGATCATTGACCTCATTGACTTAACCTCTATTACATTTGAACTTATACTTAGCTCTACTTAGCCATTAGCCTGAACTCGGTCACTTTGTATTATGTTACAATAAAGGCCCAGTTTATAGTAGTGCAGGCTTGAGCCGCTAGGTGTCACCGGTTGATTGATCGTAGTAACGGCAGACTATGTGTCTGGGGGGGGGGGGGGCGGGGGCATTTTCCACACCTAGAATATGTAATAAAACTATATATCCAAGCCAAATCAATGAATTGACTTTTCAAACAGAATAGTTTTATTCCAGATATTTTCTCTCTAACCCACTGTTTATATTACGCTTATAACTCTTGAAGGCCATTAATATATTTAAGCAATTTATTTCAGACATGTCATTACATTAACCTCCACAGGTATCAAGTTAAGTATCAATCGATATATAAAATTAAAACAAAGAATTCAATACAATGTGCAGACCAGACTTCATATATCTCACAGAAACAGTACACCATCAGTTGAGTTTATCATTATTCACACAGATAGCTTATCGTGACATCAAACTAAATCAGACCATTGTATGGAATTAACAAATGGTAATTATATATTATAAATGTCATTTGGTACCATCATGGATGTATGGGATAATCTGCGCGTGTGGATAAGATGTACGTACAGGTCTATGTAGGCCTGCCTGATTATCGCCCACATTGTTGGGATTTTACTAATTGTCCTGTTTAATAAACGTCCTTTATGCCTACATAGGCACTGCTAACATACATCTTTTGAAATAGAAGTGGTTTCTGTGCTGGAATTGAAAACTTCAACCAACAAATATATTTAACAAGCATAGTTGTGTTTGAAGCTTGACCATATAGGCTATGTTTCGCTGAAGCAAATTTTAACAAATCCAAAACTGGGCGGTTTACTTTACTTATGGATCGTTTTTCGGTAGATCTATCTATCCATTTGAGGAATCTGGAGGGACGTAGTCATACTAACATTACTGGTCTGCGCGACATGAGAAGCTAAGAGCCGCTTCATTACCCTTTAAGGCCCGTTTATACTTTTAATGGCGCAACACCAAAGCTCCCATTTAGACCTTTACGTTGATGCTTGACGGTGTTAGATGGCTCAAGCATTGGCCAGAGGTCAACTATCTTGAACTTTCAAGGCGTCAAAGCATTCAGACTTTCATGGCGACGTTCCACTCGTAGCACTCCCCTTTTTTCACCGTCACATCTGCTAACCGCGTAAAGTTGACGGCGTCACACGCTGTCAAAAGTATAAACGGGCCTTTACAATGTCCTGATCAGGACTTTCAGTGTCTCTTCTTCTTCTTCTTGAAGATTTATACTGCCTATTATGGATAAGTCTGAATAGACTTGTTTTCACCATTAGACAGTTTGTCGAAAGAAAGCCCGAGCCTACACTTTTACCGACCCAAGGGATTTTTAACCTCCCATACCACATAGACATGGTATGAGAGCAACTGGCCTTTGATGACGCTGTAACTTATACACAGCGGTGGAAATCCAAATTGGCAGAGGTGGAGGCACGGGGAATCAAACCACTGACCTTCAGATTAGGAGGCCGACCTAGAAAAATGTCAGACACTCTAACCACTCCACCACAGAGAACGCCACTATCTGTCAATCCTTCATTGGAAAATCTTTAATATTTAAAGACTCAGGATACTATTCCACACATCGGTAACTTTCTCGGTGAAGAAGCCATGTTTGAACCGGTTTCTGGTTCTTTTCTTGTAGGCCTTTAGCTAATATGGATTGTTTGTTGGAGTTTAACATCCTGGCAACATCTTAGGTCATATCAAGACGGGTACTGACTTGTCACAGCGCATACTCATGGCAACTTTAGTGTTGCTCCACTGGGAGACCAGGCCACTGGCACCATGACCTGATTATCCAACTCACTCACATTATCCTGACACTAATCTAACCAGTCCTTGCTCTATCTTAATAATGCTGAGCGCCAGGCTGGGTAGCGACAAGTATCAATTATGTAAGTGATTGGTTTGACTCGACCGGGAATTGAACTGTCGACAGGAAGCCTGCGCCCTACTGATTCGACCACCGCGTCCGGTAGCTAGTATGGATGTTCTCCAGTTAAGCCTTCTGTCTGGTCCTTTTGTATACATGCCCAGTAAAGCATTTTCCCGTCCTGATATGACCTTAGATGTTGCTAGGACACAAAACAATCAAATAAAAGCACTTTCCTTTCTCTCCCAGCAGCCCAACTCACTTTGACTGATCCGGTACTGACGTTTTATAGACAAGAGTTGTTTGTTTGATGGGGTTTTACTTCCTAACAACATCTAAGGTCATAATGCGACGGGTACCGACCTGTGAAAGTGTGCACTGATGGCAACTTTAAAGTGATGTCCCACTCGGAAACCATACCACCGGTACCATGACCCAATATCCCGCTCAGACCCAATATGCCGCTCAGTCACATTATCCTGATACTGAGCAAACCAGTCCTCGCTCTATGCTAGTAGTACTAGTGCCAGGCTAGGTAATGACAGTTTCCATTTTGTAAGTCATTGGTTTGACTCGGTCGGGGTTCAAACCCACGACCTCCCACTCTCCTACTCGGGAAATCAACCGGCGCTTTTGGTAATTCGGCCACCCTGTCCGGTTTAATATAGGTAGAGCTGATGAATTACAACTGCAATACAAGATAAATTACACCACGTATTTAGCACCGGACCGCATATTAGAATCCAAGTAGGGATGGATTACGTATTTCTTATTACCAAGTCCCTCACCAGATCAGTGAGAAAATCAACCAGTCAGTAAATCATAACTACCGTCTGAACAGCTCACTAATGATGTTGACAAGCCTCTCTTTGCCTTCACAGACTACAACAAAATGGACATTCGGGAGGTTGTGAGTACAAATCTTCAATAACAAATTAACAACAAGAATATTGGAGATAACAAGAACCCAAGAATATTGGAGATAACAAAATTCGATGCTACTCCAAATCTTAATATGCACTAGTTACTTCGAAATTGTTCCTAGCGATACCTTTCTTTTTGGGGTCACAGGTGTATAACTATTTAATGTGTGTTTAATTACATTCAAGACAATGCATTACAATTGTATTTCTGGTGGGTGGGACTTGGGAACTTTCCATATCATGTACCAAAGTAGGCCTACTTATTACTGGTTGATTGACTGGTGACGGTTTAATGACCTATCGCAGCAAAGGCCATTTCTGTTTCTTCCTAAAGCATATAAATAAACTAATAATATTTAGTCTTTATTTATCCCAATTAGTATGAATATTCATGTTTCTCTTGAGTAACGTGCTTGATTACTTGTTTGCTTGAAGCTACACATGCTTTACCAAATGTTTTTGTACCAGAGTAATTATAGTCTATAATTATCTCATTACTTAATTTGCCAGCATATTACTTTTTAAATAACTACAAACACCCTATAATACTAAGACGGCTCACTCCATATCTCTCCCATGGTAATGTAAATTTCGCAGTGCCACCTTGTGGTGGGTTTGATCAGCCCAGCTGCTGGTTGGTGTTTCACATGTAAACACATACAATTATATTATACATGAGATAGGTAAGTATGAAGACACATAAATATGAAATTGCTATGAACAAATACACATCATCATCATCACATTCATATATACATATAATATAGCAACTGTTTAACCAAGAGAACAGCCAGCGCACCAAGTGGTGGGTTTGATAATTTTGATTACACAGTACATGCTGAGTGAGCCGTCTTAGTATTATAGGGTCTTTGATAACTAGTACCTAAGTTGGAACAGTTGAATCAAATCTAAATAAGTTTGATTTTTGACAAGTTGATGTTTCCATCAAACTCTGTAGATTTAAAATATATGATAAATACCGATTCATTGTGCTGTGGCCTTATACATGTATTAACATGCCTAAATTGTGGGGGCCAATTGCAAATAGATAGATAAGTTATTACAATTATTTTTATAACTGCATTAAACATGTTGGCTGCAGGCTAACATGGGTAATTTGCACACGACACCCCCCCCCCCCACCACTGTTCTATTTTTAGTCTTCTTGCTGAATCTCAGTCCGCCTACCCGTCACTACCCCGCTGGCTGCTCTTGAATGCACTTCGATCACCCACCCTCCCACCCACAGAACAGGGGTGTGAGCGCTGTCACGGCTGTCATCTATCTACACAAGATCTGCTCTAAGGTTCCTAGTACATGACATACATGCCTTGATCTGAACTGACCTAAATGCTCAGGACACTCGGGTCCCCGTACCCAGTCCTCTACGCGCTGCTACGCCGATTGTCGGCCCTGATTACTTTATTAATTTAAATAAAATAAATTAAATGTTATTAATCTTGCCTCTTCCTTGAATGCCTGATGGGTGAGTGTGTGAATTGTCTTATTAATAGTCAAAATGAAATTAAAATTATTTCGAAAGAATATAATTATTGAGATCGTATAATTGGGATTTTATAATGATTGAGATTATTTTTTTATTTTCCCAGGAGTAAGTGTGTTTTATAGTTTATGGGTGGAGTTCTTTCAAATGGGTTAAACCTACAGGTAGAGACTCATTTGAAAGCACCATGCCAACCCATCGGGACTGTCATACTATGCCTATATAAATGTAAGTCATTGTTGCCATTTGTATTGCATGTGTACTGAGTTATTTCATTATTTGCTCTGTAACAATATTCTGGTGTCTTCATATAACACTGTCATTCGACGGAGCAGAAAAATCCTCAGTATCAAACTAACACATGCACAATAACTATCTTGAGAGAACTACATCAGTTTAAACCCGCCATTTCACAACATATATCGGATTCTACATTTTATAACTGTCAAATTTAGAACCTCCTACAATTCTATAATAAATATACGAATGGAATTGGAAACTGTTTTTAAAGTAAACTACCAACTTTTGAGCACAGTACCAGACAAGGATTTACTCACCACAGTGGTAAGAAACTCGACAGGCAAGAGAAATGTACCCACAACTAACAGCTTACAAGTCTAAACTAGCTCAAATTGTTAATACTGTTAGACTACACCGAAAATAGTTTTTTTTAATTTACACAGCATTAGGTATCACCACATCGTTTCCACTTAAGAGTTTTATTTTTAATGTACCGACGTACAAAAAGGGACAGCAGGTACATAATTAAACCGTGTTCTGCAACAGTGCTTACTTCATTAAGGTATCACTACTCAATCTCCAATTACTGGGTGTTTTATTTTGCAATGTACCAACCTACGGTAATTATTTTACTAAACCATACTCTGCAATAATGCCTTTTCTTTCAACCATTTTCTTCAACAATTAATACCCGTAACATATTTTACCCTGCATATTCTTGGAAATAGTAAATCACTTAAATCATTCAGGCTTTAAAGCCGCCATTAATTAATTTGCTTCTGTGTTTCACAACAACGCACGAGGAGACAATTCTCCCCTCCCCCAGCTTTTTAATTAAATTAAACCAATTATAATTATCTCATCAGATTTTGATTAATAAGTGAATATAATATATTTAGTTTGTTGACATGTCACTTTCAAGTGCTGCTTGCTATCTCACCATTTCACCACAAGTATGTTTGTTATGTGCGGAGGGTGGTAATACACATTATTTTATTTCCATATCACAATAAATCACGCCAACATCTTTTTTTCACAGCAAAGTCCAATATCACCGAGTCCACATATTTTTAATAGCAATTTACGATGTATAGGTGTAGAACTAGGCTAACCAGGTCATGTATGATAATGTCATTTAAGTGCCGCTTTAGCGTGTGGTCTACCCGGCCATTTACACTTTACCAGGTGGTCTACCTGCACTTTTACACTTCAGTGTGCGGTCTACCTAACCCAAACAGTAAAGTTGCGTAGTCCAATGGTTTTGAGTTTCTGTAATTTTCTGAGAAACTTATATCAGGTTGATCGCTATAATCCACCATCTACCCTACTTTAGTTTGAAGTAACTTATTTTAAATGGCTAACTTGAGATATTTGAAGTGCAAACAGGCAAAATTAATTTCGACAAGCATGCCAAAACTCTGACCCCATAGGCTTCTGCAGCAACATTTGTTTTATTTAAATTGCCTCAGTATTGCCTTCAATTTGCAACAAATGCTTAATAAAAGTCCATCAGTACCGAAGTTAGATATGTACTATCAAATCTAGATAAATGTTTTGGTTTGTTCAATTGTATGTTTTTATTGGACTACGCAGCTTTAACCTGAACCAGCTGAGCTCTCGGTAGACAGATCAAATCATTCCACAGCGTAGACTAGGGATAGTACCGTCATTTATTTCATGTATCTAAATACAATTTAAGCCTGCACATTTCACTTGTGTGAGTATCATCACGCTGTTCCGATACACAAATTTTGACGTTCATTTAACTGTGCCTCTAACAGTGCGATTAGAACTTGTTTCCGGCTTGTGAAATGAGGAAGAAGGGTATCTTGATGAAGCCCGGTACGACAGAGGCCAGTGTGTTCCACCCGCTCATCGCCAGAAGGGATTTCACACTGCGGAACGTCTCGATCTCCTTGCCTGAAAAAAACCCGATAAATGGGCACTAATCTATACATATCTTGAGGAAAGGATGCTGGATCTCCTTGACTGAGGAAGATAAAGGGTTGGTTTGGGGAGTTTTACGTCCTGGCAACATCTAAGATCATATCAGGAGTGGTACCGACTTGTGATAGTGTGCACTCATGGAAACTGTATAGTGCTGCCCCACTGTGAGACCAGGCTGCTAGCACCATGACCTGATATCCAACTCAGTCACATTATCCTGACACTGAGCCAACCAGTCCTTGCGCTATCCTAATAATGCCGAGCGCTTGGCTAGGAAGCAACAAGTATCAATTTTATAAGTCATTGGTTTGACTCGACCAGGGTTCGAATCCCACGATCTACCAAAACGGGAGACGGACGCTCAATTCATTCGGCCATCCCGTCTGGTCTAAGATAAATGGACACACATCTATAAATATATTCTCAAACTGGCAGAATAGACATCGACAACCATCAATTCGGTTTAATATCAGCACGATGCTACTGTGGGCGGAAACCTCTACAACATTTTATAATAATCGATCAATTGTTCTAAATGCCTCGATTAGCTTTACTATTATAAACACTAGTTACAGAACTCGTATAACGAAGCATTTTAGTTAGGAGGGAGCATTCCTATCAGGGAACCAAGATCCTCATCTATGTTGTTGAAGATTTATACTGCCTGTCATGGATAAGCCTGAATAGGCTTGTTTTCACCATTAGACAGTTTGTCGATAGAAAGCCCGAGCCTACACTTTTACCCACCCAAGGGATTTTTAACCTCCCACACCACATAGACATGGTATGAGAGCAACTGGCCTTTGATGACGCTGTAAGTTATACACAGCAGTGGAAATCCAAATTGGCAGAGATGGGGGCATGGGGAATCGAACCACCGACCTTCAGATTAGGAGTCCGACCTAGAAAAAAGTCAGACACTCTAACCACTCCGCCACAGAGAACACCACAATGTGACTGGGAAGTGATACTTACCATCAATGTCTGTGAAACCATATTCTTTTCCCAGCTCCGCCGAAAGCAGAATGCGACCCGTTTTTGAGATGACGTTATTATCTGAAGATCACGTCAAGTTCATTTAAAGTTGCATGAACAGAAGGTTTTGAGTTTGTAATAGGTTTCTTAATAGAGATATTACTATTTTATTTTATTTTATTTTGAAGTAACTTATTTTAAATAGGTACCTTTGAAGGTATTAAAAAAGAAAGAATGCAAAAATTAATTTTGGTGTGCATGTCAAAATCCTGGTCATTTAAAAAATCCATGTTTCTTAGTGAATATAGTGAGTGATGGTGCTAATGTGTTCTATATTATGTCCTCAGCAAGAGCCCTATTCCAGACCTGCCTACTAATACGAATTTTTCGTGCTTTGCACACCATTTTAAGCTGGAGTTTACTAAAAACACAAAATTTAAATTGTGCATGCTAATAGCTTGTAACAATACAAAATTTGGAAAAAATGCTTCTTTTTTCCCATTTATTTTTTTCCAAGGAAGGTACACACTTCTTTGGAGGTGGGGAGGGGGGGGGGGATACTCAATTCTTTTCACTATAGTACCCAAATAGGAAATTCGGGGTAGGCAGGTCTGATATTCATAAAGAGAAGTGTTTAAAATTGATTCTGTCACATTGTTGTCTAACCATCACTTTTACACAGAATGTAAAAGCTCATAATTAAATATGAAGTCAAAAGACAGAACAATTGAGTTAAAATACAATGGCATAAAACAAATTCAAGCTACATTGGGTAATACAGTGCAGCCGCCCACAAACATTCAAATTTCTTGTTTTAAATTTGTTAAAAGATCTTGTAGCGTATTTGCATCGCATAATTATTGGTGCAAGGCCATTCAATCTACATAATTTAATCAAATGCGTTTTCACGTCAGTGAGCATTGACACCACACTTGGAGGACATTCCCTTTCAGTTAAAAGTGAATCTAGATTCTTGATTTGAAAATTATAAGTAATCTAAATTCAAAGTACAATATATATCAAAATAGCCGTCTACGACATTCCATAGCACACTCCACTATATAATCACGTGGTGTGCCTCTACGGCGGAATCCCGGCCAATCATGTGCTCTTCAATGAAACTGTACCTTATTGAACTGCATTGGTGACTTTCACAGGTAATACCAAAGACATAATTAATTAACTTACTGCGAGATTAAGATTGAAATTTTGCCATGAATATGGCCTATGGGTTATACTGTCAACACGGCGTAAAGCAACCACCAATCAATCAATCAATCAATCAATCAATCAAGCTTGAAAACAGCCTACAATTGAATCAAATAACGCATTATCAGTAATTATAAGACATATTTAATTAAGAACATTTTAAATTAGGATTAACAACATAGTTCCCATATTGCTTACTTTTTAATATCACGCTGATCACGAGGAATTGCCTTATGCTTACTTCACGGGGTAAAGAAGAAATATAACTGTACCTGCTGCCAAATTTACGATGCATTTCCCTGCATATTCTGTTGACTCACCAGCCATAAAAATCTTCTCGAACTGGTAGAATATACATCAAAACAACATTCTGTTACCATCAGTTCTGCTTGATGTCAGGAAACCTTCCGATTTTTATCATATTCACAGAATACACCCATTGAGGACATCACTCAACGATAGAAACAGGGTGCTTTTTGTTGTTGTTTTTGTTGTTGGAAAGATTATTCGTCACGAGAACTATACAAACTCACCTTCCACCATTAAATTATTAAAGTTGTCTTTTTTGTCTTCTTTGGTATTAATTTGATGGAAGCCGAAGGTTGAGGCCCATCTAAAAGCACTGCACTAACCCACGAGGACTATTATGATACCTAGAAGTATGCACACTGTTTTTTTTGTTTTACACAGAACTATAATGCTGTTATATCACATGCATAGAAGTGTAATGCTATTATATCACATACATAGAACTGTAATGCTATTATATAACATATGCAGAAGTACAGTGCTGTTATCATATTCAGAAGCACAGTGCTATTATATCACATATGCAGAAGTACAGTGCTATTATATCACATATGCAGAAGTACAGTGCTATTATATCACATATGCAGAAGTACAGTGCTATTATATCACATATGCAGAAGTACAGTGCTATTATATCACATATGCAGAACTACAGTGTTATATCACATGTACAGAACTAGTGTTATAACATATTGAGAATTTTCGCCAAACGATTAACACCACGTGATCAGTGCCACGTCGGCCATCATGGTTGGATAGAAAGAACAGCATAACCCTTCCCATGCGGCGGTGGCGTTAATATCGCCCGGATTTTTGGTTTAATTTGACCGGATTTCACTTTTGTAGTAGGCTATTCTCCTAAATAACATTATTTCAACCCCCGAGTGAAATAACTATAGTGCCGTTATATCAAATGCACAGAACTATAGTGCTATTCACTAATGAACTACATTCTTGTGACTTTTATAATGGTAGTAATGTCACCCCTATAATCAAAGTAACGTGTGTACTAGTGTTATTATTATAGTGTCGTGGGGGTGATGAAATGGCAAATATTGCGCCTAGAGCGGGACTCGAACCCACATCTCTTTGCATTCCGAGCCAGTGTGCTAACCATTACACCACCTAGGCTCCCTGATATCAACACACTACCCACGCCTACCTGTCTATGTGGGTCCTTGCCTGAGAGGTCAGTGCAGACCACTACACTCGTCCCCCTGGAATTGTAAGTCTTTTAATGCTTACAATTACATACATACAGGCAATGCAACACACTTACATACACAGGGTAGGTTCAACAACTATACAGCGCGTAGCTTGTACAGGATCATGGTCATGGCAACCAGTGTCGTGGGGGTGATGAAAATTTGAAATATTGCACCTAGAGCAGGACTCGAACCCACATCTCTTTGCATTCCGAGCCAGTGTGCTAACCATTACACCACCTAGGATCCCTGATATCAACACACTACCCACGCCTACCTGTCTATGCGGGTCCTTGCCTGAGAGGTCAGTGCAGACCACTACAATAGCATATATAGAACTATAGTGCTATTCACAATCAAACTATATTCTTGTGACTTCATAATGGTCCTAGCGTCACCCCTGTAATCAAAGTAACACATGTGTGATAACAGACCGCAGCCTTACCTTAGAGTCCATGTTTCCCTGTTGAATAACATCTTGGAGGATTTCTGTTTTGACAGCACCTGGCCACAGACTGACGAAGGTGACGTTCTGCTTCTTGAGTTCTATCGCACAGTCAACCGCCATCCGGTCACACTGCCCAAACAAATGGAACAATGTCTGATGTTGAGTTGTGAGGTCTTGCTAATTAAATGCACCACCCTTTCAACCAGTATGTCACCTCTAGAAAGATAACCAGTTATGCCCCCCTCCCCTGCTAACGTTTACCATACTAGTCTAACATAGCTACTTCTCCATATGTTTCTTGTCTTGAGAATTGTCTATCTCTATTGCTGTAGCTTAGTTTAGTGTGCAGTGACAATTGTCATCAGGGCTGGAAGACCAGTGGATTAGCACTGACAACATGTTATTCAGAGGAATAAAAACACTTGAACAACAAAATCGAAACCGGAACTGCTTTATCTCCCTGGGCTGTGACTAGCCTGGTGGCTACAGCCCAAGATAAAAAATAAAAAAAGTAGATTTTTTCAAATATATTATATGCATGTCACATCTGATAACATCTAGAAATGAGCAGGTCTGCCCAGAGAGCTATAGAAAGACATACTGGAAGCACGGCACATCTGCAGCAACAGGCACTATTACCTCTTTGTAGTAGACCAGAGGGGATGGCCGAATGAGTTAGAGCGTCAGTCTCCCGTGCTGGTAGATCGTGGGTTCGAACTCTGGTCGAGTCGAACCAATGGCTTAAAAATTGATACTTGTCGCTTCCTAGCCAGGCGCTGGGCATTATTAGGACAGGGCAAGGACTGGTGTGCTCAGTATCAGGATAATGTGACTGAGTGGGATACCAGGTGATGGTGCCGACGGCCTGGTTTCCCAGAGTGTCAGCACTATAAAGTCACCATGAGTGCACACTGTCACAAGTCGGTACCCGTCCTGATATGACATTAGATGTCGCTAGGATGTAAAACAACAAACAAACAAAACCTCTTTATAGGTAATAGTGACTTGTTTCTCTCTTGTAAACATTTCTGCCAGCCAATATTAGCGCTACTGACACTCCAATCTTGTTCAGACAAAGATTATAAAACCACTAAATATAGAGCAAAAAAACAACAAAACTTAACGAGACTTCTATATCAGGACGGGTACCTACTTGTGAAAGTGCACACTAATGGTGATTTTATAGTGCTGCCCCACTGGGAAATCAGGCCGGCAGCACCATGACCTGATTTCCCTGAGCTAACCAGTCCTTGTCCTATCCTAGCAATGCAGAGCGCCAGTCTAGGTAGTGGCAAGTACCAATTCTGTAAGTCAATGGCTTGACTCGACCGGAAATCGAACTCCCGACCTTCCACACGGGAAGCCTGTGTGTTCTCTACCAATTCAGCCATCGCATACGGTGAGTTTGGAAGGAAGTACTACGATTAATCACTCACAGATTCCTTGCCGATGCCGTAGGGGACGTTGAAGAGGTAGCGGAGGCCCCCAGCCGAGGATATATTGACGATGAGTCCACTCTGTTTGGCCACCATCATGCGAGACGCGTAAACCGCACAGATGTAGTGATTTCTGCAAGTTCACATAATACCACAACCCTCACTGATTTCCGTAAAGGAAGCAAAAGTAACAGGAAAGAAGCTTGTTGGTTGGTTGTTGGAGTTTTACGTCCTAGCAACAGAAGCTAAATTTTTACTAATATTAATAAGTAGCTCCAGTATTTAAAAAGTACTAATGATAAACCAAATAGAATAACATTAATCAACCCCATAAAAATAACACTAAGATAGTTAAAAGAGAAGTAAAGTTGCAGAATCTCGTGAAATAATCAAATTTTCGGAACCAAAACCGTGACTTACCTAAATTTTATAAATCCAACTTAGATACGGATACATTAAGCTTTAAACGACAAATGTCCTCCGGGTTGAGGTCGAAAATGAATTATATCCTTCCCGGCAACACCATGTTCTCATTTGAACAAAAATATTTGATATAATCCATTTTGTCACGATAATTCACTGTTGAATCACTGCCTATTTTTGTTTGTTTTGAATTAAAAATAAATAATATTGTAATATTATATTTTATATATATATTTTATATAAAAATATATAAATATGTTAACAGGTTGTCTTTTTTGCTCACCTGAGTCCAACGTTGTTAACCGTGTCCCACGCATTGTTCGGGAGCTCCCAGAACTTCTTTCCCATGTTCTCCAATATCATCTGAATTTTAAAATAGTTGCTGAATGCTTCCGGTTCTTCAAATTTACATATGCACAGCATAATCGAGCGGATGAGAAAAAAAACCTACACAAATATTTGTTCAAACACAAAATATGGCGGTCATTTTAATTCTCAAATATGTTCAATCCAAATATCTGCTCTTTTCTTGGTGTTGCATACATTTGTTTCTCACTGGTTATAAGCGTAGCTGATTTAATTTTATAGGGAAAGATAAATTTAATAGAATTTATTTCAAATTTGCGATATCCCGGAAAATATATAATCCAATTGCCTCCATTTTATTTGTACGCCTGATTAAATCTATAGGTCCAAGACCGTGGGAAAATATTAATCTCTTTGGAAAGCAGACCTGTCCAAGTCAAATTACATACCCCTTGTTATTTCCTACCGGCACAGCATATCCATAAGCACGTGATCTCCGAATTTAGTTTGTTCAAAACCCCTTTTTTTAATTTAAAAAAAAACGCCGGTGAAGTGTGTGCGCGTGTGGGGGGAGGGGGGGGAAGAGAACTCATCACCAAACCGAGCGGATAGGGCCATGTTTAAACCTAAAAGTTCTCGTTACATGTGTAACATAGCAGTGAATATATGGAGACTGCTTCCTAACAGGTAGTTTGCCTTTTATAGTGGTTACAGCACATGTTTGGACCGTCCTACTTGTCCCATCTCTTCGTTAGGACTGGCCTACCCAGGAGCGTAGTCACACACTCTCGGCACTCTACTCCCAGACATCGAGGCGTCAACATCTCCAAGTCAGTTAGGCCTGAAACATGATCTGGCTAGTTACAGCTTATGGGATGGATTCAACTTGCTGAGCTTCTACAATATGGATCAATGGACATGAGGATTGGTGACTGTGGTGTCTGCCTTTTCCCACATCACTGCTGCTTAGCCTGACATGCACATCCATCATCAACTGAGACTCTTTACCTGTATGGTTGACGACGGCTCACAGACAATGGATCATCTATATCTATCAACTCCTCAAGGCAACTGAGACATAGAAGAAGCACCAAGAGGACTGAGTGTATCTATCATCCATATGGACTACACAGACAGTTGTGAGTGTAATATCATACCATTGAGAATTTATATGTAACTGTACAGTTTGTAATTGAGAATATATGTTATAAGTACATATTTGTGTATGGTTATTTGTCTTCTTTACTAAGAATAGAAGATATACCAAATTCTCTTTTCTCCTCACTATATTAGCTAGTCTATAAGATTAGGCATTAGTTATTATACGTGACACTTGGCTTAGTAGCTTTATTACTGCGCTTAAAGTTGCATAGTCCCATGGTTTTGAGTTTCTGTCATTTTTCTGAGGTAAATATATTAAACTGATTGTTATAATCTACATTACTTTAGTTTGAAGAAACATATTTTAAATGGCTAAGTTTTGAGATATTTGAAGTGCAAACATGGAAAATTAGTTTTTGATACCATCGGCTTTAACAGTAACAGGTTCTAATAAATTGTGGAAGTGTTCCCTTGCATGTGGCAACAAATGCTTAATAAGTGCATCAGTATCTAAGTTAGATATGTAGAATCAATTCTAGATAGTTGCTTTGGTTTTGAAAATGTGGTGTTCCATCGGACTATGTAGCTTTAAGTAAAATACAAAACAAATATGGTCCTGTGTCACTAAATACTCACATTGACTGCTGAATACGCGTTGTTAACGAGAACATCGAGTCGCCCGTTCTGCTCGCGCTTAACACGCTCAAACAATTTGTCAATGTCTGCATCCTTACTGTGGTCGCACTGCACCGGCACACACTTCCCACCACGAGCCTCAATCTGACAGCAAAGGGAATGTTCCGTCAGTTTAAATAACAACGATTTGTATGATGTCAACATTTTCTCTTCTCTCTCTCTCTCCCCCTCCCATGAATACCCATTGTATACAATTTATGCAAACAAATATGTGTGTGTGTTGGGGGGGGGGGGAGTGCTGAGGTTGGTTGCTCCTGCTGTGTTGTAATCCTGTAGGTCATGTGATGAGGGAATCCTACCTGTGATGTCATTCATACATTACATCTCAGCACTCCCCCACCCCCACCCCACCCCACCCCCCAATGTCCCCACATATTTGGTTGCCTAAACTGAAAAACAAAGCAACGGTGTGCTTGGAGAGCTTTTGTCAGCGTACAGCTGTGGCAAAAATTAAAACTATTTAGAGTTAATTTGTGTCTCAGTCAGTCAGTGGGCTATACCGGGCGACTATAACGTCGCCGTGAGTGCAAACTGTCACAAGTCGATATCTCTCCTGACATGACCATAGATGTTGCTAGGGCATAAAATCTCAACAAAGAAACAATTTATAGTTAACCCATAACCTCAGTTGCAGTTAACTGTACATTCTCCGCGGAAAAGGTATTTTGAATATATCTCCAGCTAATTCCTTGACTGACTTTGTAGCATCCTTGGGAATTGTAGGAACAATGTATTAGTATCGAATTAAATAGGATAAAATCGTGTATGCATGACTTGAACATTGCTCCCTACCTCTTTGGCAGTGTCCTCTAGGCACCCTCCTACGCCGGCCTGAGGTGCCGTCAAAGTTCGGCCCGTTATGTATACGGTGGCGCCCGCCTCCCCGAGCTGTAACGCTATTCCCCGCCCGATACCACGCGAAGCTCCCGTCACGATGCACACCTTGCCTGCCAGCGCCATTCTGTTTAATTTTAACAAAATGTTTATGTTTTACGTGTCGTTCCAAACTGTGCTACGATTATGCGGTTATAACAGAAATGGTGTCTTTTTGCTATGTCAGTATTTAATGAGGGGTGGGGGTGATGTGTGGTAAGGACCGAGTTCGGGGTAGCTATCGCCGGGGGTAAGAAATGGGTCACTGGGTATGCATGGAGCCAAATCGGCGAGGAGGTAGCTACCCTTGTAGTTATTTATAGATTTGGGAAATCCCTTTACATTCGTCGATTCGACACTATTAATATCGCCGCCAATGCGGCGGTAGCGTTAATAGCGGTTCGAATCTACGGTTAATTTGATTAAATTTCACTTATTGCGTATTTAATTCTGTTAAATATGACAGCATTGAATAGATTAAAGGGACCAGCTATAGCTCGCTGGGACACTGCGCGTACTCCGACAAATGCTCTCCAAGCACAACTTTGTTTAGTTTTTATGTTTAAATGAACCAAGTATGTGTGGGGAGAGAAGCATTTGCTGGCAGCTGTTGTTTTAAAAATGGCTGGGTGAGTGGAGATAAGGGAGAGTAAAACTGGGGTATTTTCAATCTTCTTTAGAGTAGTTCAATCAGGAAATATATTTGTGTAATGTAAAATATATGTTAGTACAATTACAATGCATAATTCAATGAGAAACAGAAAAAATGAAAAAACGTTTTTTTTGTTGATGAATGTAAAAAGTGTTCTGCTGTGGATGGGGTTTGAACCCACACCACCAAACAACTTCAGATTACAAGTTCAACACTCTAACCACTAGGCCACAGAGACCCCACATAATTAGTAGTCTCACTTCAGGGTATTTGTGTATAGGACATCACATATAAAAGGTTTGTACGTACATACGTACGTACGCACACATATATTTACATGTATTTACGCATGTATGTATGTATGTATACAGACATACGTATGTATGTACATACATACGTTTGTACATACATACATACATACGTATGTATGTATGTACATATGTATGTACATATGCACATATGTATGTACGTATGTATGTACATATGTATGTATGTATGTACATGTGTATGCATGCATGTATGTACGTATGTATGTATGTATGTACGTACGTACATATGTATGTGCGTACATACGTACGTACGTTTTTTGTGTGTTGTTTTACATCCTAGCAACATCTAAGGTCATATCAGGACAGGTACCGACTTGTGACAGTGTGCACGCATGGCAACTCTATAGTGCTGCCCCACTGGAATACCATGCCACCAGTACCATGACCTGATATCCCACTCAGTCACATTATCATGACACTGAGCCAACCAGTCCTTGTCCTATCCTAATAATGCCGAGCGCCAGACTAGGAAGCAACAAGTATCAATTTTAAAGTCATTGGTTTGACTCGACCAGGATTCGAGTTAGAGCATCCGTCTCCCGTGTTGTTAGATCGTGGGGTTGTGAGTTTGAATCCTGGTCGAGTCAAACCAATGACTTTAAAATTGATACTTGTTGCTTCCTAGTCTGGCGCTTGGCATTATTAGGATAGGACAAGGACTGGTTGGCTCAGTGTCAGGACAATGTGACTGAGTGGGATATCAGGTCATGATGCTGGTGGCCTGGTATTCCAGTGGGGCACGATAAAGTTGCCATTAATGCGCACTGTCACAAGTCGGTACCTGTCCTGATATGACCTTAGATGGTGCTAGCATGTAAAACAACAACAAACAAAACAAACACATACACACACACGTTTTATATGTGATGTCCTCTACACAAATAGCCTGAACTGAGGGTAGTAATTATGTGTGGTCTCTGTGGCCTAGTGGTTAGAGTGTAGGACTTGTGATTAGAAGTTGTTTGGTTGTGTGGGTTCAAACCCCCTCCACAGCAGGACTTTTTTTATATTCAACAACAAAAAAAACTTTTTCATCTATATCTGTTTCTCATTGAATTATGCAATGTAATTGTACTAACATATATTTCACATTACACAAATATATTTCCTCAAGGTTAGGGTTCTGGATTTCTATTAATTTTGAATAAAACTAACGTTTCGCACTGCGCGTTCCAGCAAACTCAATGCCAATTACCCTCATCTAGGTCACTCTCCTGTACACCACCAAGTGGAAAGGTTCAGTACTAAGCATGCACCACCCCTGTGGCACACATCTGAACTATTTCCGAGTTCGTTTGTTTTCCACGCGGCGGATAGCTGGCCGCTTTAAGACCCACACATGCACACTAACCGGCGCGGCTACAGTATGGATATCGACATCCATGCGGCGGCGATTTGTTTCCTTTACATTCATCGATTCGACACTATTAATATCGCCGCCAATGTGGTGGTAGCGTTAAAGTTGCATGGTCCGATGGCATCTGAATTTTTGTCTTATTTTTTAGATAAATATATCAAATTGATCGTCACAAGCTACTAATCATTAGTCCGGAGTGATTTTGATTAAAGATGATTAGTTTTAAAGTAATATGAGCTGAAAGAACCAAGAATAATTTCGACAAGCTTGCCAAAAGTCCTTTGGCTATGACCCAGATGGTCATCTCGCGGTGACCGTGCGATGTGAGATGACCTGGAACCTTACAGGACTGTAGGTAGGCATTCCTGGTTGGGTGAAAAATTCTGGGAATGGATTAGTGCCATAGGCCCATGGCACTAGGGTTTTTAACTAAATATAATGTGTGTCTGTTGTCTGCTTGTGTCTGTCTGTCTGTCTGTCTGTGTGTGTCTATCTGTGTATGTGTATGTGTGGGTATGTATGTGTGTATGTATGTGTGTGTGTCTGTGTATGTGTGTATGTATGTGTGTGTGTATGTGTATGTATGTGTGTGTGCCTCTATCTGTGTGCGTCTGTCTATGTGTCGCTGTCTATGTGTGTCTCTCTCTCTCTGCAAAGTCAGGTTGGGTGTATGTGTGTCTGTGTATGTCAGGTGTGTGCATGTCTGTGTGCTTCTGTGTCTGTGTGTGCTGTCTATGCATGTCTGTCTGTGTGTATATCTATGTGTGTCTGCATGTGTGTGTCTGTTTGTATATATGTATGTGTGGTAATGTCTGTGTGTGTATGTGTGTCGGTGTGTATGTGTGTCGGTGTGTATATCTGTGTGTATGTATGTGTGTGGCTGATCTGTCTGTGTGTGTCTGTCTGTGTGTGTCTGTCTATGTGTCTCTGTCTGTGTGTGTGTCTCTCTCTCTGCAAATTCAGGTTGGGTGTATGTGTCTGTGTATGTCTGTGTGTATCTGTCTGTGTGTCTGTATGTGTGTGCATGTATGTGTGTGTCTGCCTCTGCCTGTGTGCGGCTGTCTATGTGTTTCTGTATGTGTGTGTGTCTCTCTCTCTGCAAAGTCAGGTCGGGTGTATGTGTGTCTGTGTATGTCAGGTGTGTGCATATCTGTGTTTGTGTGTCTGTGTGTGCCTATATATGTGTGTCTGTCTGTGTGTGTATATGTATGTGTGGTAATGTTTGTGTGTGTATGTATGTGTGTGTATGTATGTGTATGTGTGTATGTATGTGTGTGTATGTATGTGTGTATATATGTGTGTGCATATCTATGTGTGTATGTCTGTGTGTGTATGTGTGTATATATCTATTTGTATATGTCTGTGTGTGTCTGTCTGTGAGTGTCTGTATGTGTGTGTGTGGCTCTCTCTCTCTCTGCAAAGTCAGGTTGGGTGTATGTGTGTCTGTGTATGTCGGGTGTGTGCATGTTTGTGTGTTTCTGTGTATGTGTGTTCTGTCTGTGTGTGCCTATCTATGGGTGTCTGTCTGTGTGTGTATGTCTGTGTATGTATGTCTGTGTGTATGGCTGTGTCTGTCTGTGTGTGTATGTCTGACTCTGTGTCTCTGTAATTGTAAAGTCAGGTCAGGAAACACACAGACACATACACACACATCCACCTCATTAATCCTTCCCCTCTATGGCCCTGCACAGTAGGCCTACTTGGTTGGGGGGAGGCTAATGAGGTCACGAGATTGGCCTAGTTGGTTAATGGCCTCCCAGCATAATGTGTGTTTCAAAGTGAGTGTCCTAAGGGGTGAGCTTATAAATTCACTGGTTATTCTGTATACACTGTCCCAAATCATTAGCTAATACACCAGTATCTAAGTTGGATATATAGGATCAAATGTAAGTAGTTGTTTTAATTTTGACAAAATTATATTTCATCGGACCATGCAACTTTAATATTGCTTCGAATTTAAGGTTAATTTAATGAAATTTCACGATTTGAGTATGTAATTCTGTTAAATATGATCGCATTCAATAGATTTGGGCCTAATATATAGCCGCCGATTCGGCGGCGGCGATGGACAGTATGGATATCGACGTCCATGCGGCAGCGATTTGTTTACTTTACATTCGTCGATTCGACAATATTAATATCACCGCTGATGCGGCGGCAGCGTTAATTTCGTTTTTAGGGTTAATTTGATTAAATTTCACTTATTGGGTATGTAATTCTGTTAAATATGGTCGCATTCGATAGATTTGGCCAGAGTCGGTCCCTACCCCCGCCCTTATACCTGCTACGGAGTGGGGGTAGCTTACCCGACTTTTAGCCCCCGGGGTTTGCATACCCCAGTCACATGCATAGCGACTTTTCGTCGCTACCCCGGATATCCCTGCTACCCCCACGGGTAGAGCGCTACCACCGCCCCATGCATACGGGCCCAGATACCAGCACAGATGTGACGTCATCGCTCCTAGCAAACCCTAGCCAAGAGGTGGGTTACTGGGGTCGGATCGTTTTGCACACGGCGCGTGTATTTCTCGACTCTACTCGTGGTGTTCGATTTGAAATTCTAGCAACTCGGGTGACACGAGTCGCCCGGTGTTGCGGTTTCCGCGGCACACGAGGGACGTAATCGATTAATCGACTCGGGTCACCCGAGCCACTTTTTGGCGCATGCACACATCCTGCAGACTCGGGTCGAATAATCGAATACGCTTCTCCACGCTCGGGGTGAAAAAAACGGTGGCCCTTTTTTTGTTTTTTAATAGCCGATATAATTACAGCAAAATAGGATTTAAATTGTTTTATGATGGCATAGTTTAGTGATATTTCCATTTCATTAATCTATGTTATTACCAACAAAAAATATGTATGACTGGTACCGGTGGCTGTTGTCCTGCAGGACGGTACCAGCGCAAATGTGACGTCATCGCTCCTATCCACCCTAGCCAAGAGGTGGGTTACTGGGGTCGGGTTGTTTTGCACACGGCACGTGTATTTGTCGACTCCACTTGCGGTGTTCTATTTGAAATTCTGACGACTCGGGTGACCTGAGTCTCCCGGGTCGTGTTAATCGATTACGGCCCCAGGGACACATCCATTCAAATGCATTGTCAATGGCCGTGAGCAAATCTTCATACAGAAAAAGTAAAATATCTCTCAAATTACACCACCTAGAAACAAATCGCTTGGTACACATATAAAAAAACATATTTACCAAAAAGACTATATTAAATTGATACGGTTGGGGTTCTGGATTTCTATTAGTTTTGAATAAAACTAACGTTTTGCACTGCGCATACTGTCAAACTCAAGGCATTGTCAATTGTCGTGAGCAATGTTCATACAGAAAATGTGAAATATCTCTAAAACCACACCACCTAGAAACAAATCGTTTGGTACACATATAGAAAACATATTTACCAAAAACATTATATTAAATTTATAAGGTTAGTGATGATGCTGTTCGATTTTTACGCATGCGCAGAAGCGATGTGTCCCTGCCAAACTGGTGTGCCTCGGAAAGTGCAACAGGGTCGGGTCGTGTTGATCGATTACAGCCCTGATGCCACGATTCATTGATTGTGGGGGGGGGGGGGGGGGGCGAATATTTCACCTAACTGAAGTGAAGGCAAGTCATGTGACATGCATGACAGTTGTCACAATGTCAGTTGACACGTAGCGACTACATCTCCTGGGATTAACGTTTATATTATAACATGTTCTTCCGTACTGATATAAACGGTCACGTACCTCGTGCTAATCCTCGAAACGGTGAAAATGGTTTCTAGACTTTAGCCCTGGCCAGTGCTTGTGGAAGTTGTGAGTTTAAGGAACCAGCTTTATGGAGTTTAACCTGTTTTTCAGCGAACGTTGCATCGGGTTAATTTCATTGACCTCCTCTATTGAAGGTAGCGTGCCGAAAACACGTTAACGCATAGAGTGTTTTACTCTTTTTTCTATCACCTTCATATCCGGTTGTCTCCTGCGCAAGCAGTCATCGTGTGATCGACATGATTCTTCAGATGACAAAATGTCTACCTGTTGCTTGAGTAACTAATGAAGGGCTTGTAGTTCTAGCCCATAGTGATTTGTACATTTATAATATAATACAGGAGTTATAGGTTTATAAAGATAGATTACCATTGCTTTTCTGGTGCTGGAGAGCTTTTGTTTGCCACAGTGGCAGTGGCGCGAGTCGGGTTCAAGTGCACCATGTAGACGTTAGATGGGGTATTAGCATATCCACGTGAAACGGTCAATGTGGCGACATCTGTGAAAGTAAAGTCCATGGGACCAGTCTACACTCTCCATACGCATATGTAGTTACATAAACAGAAATGAACATGCAAAGTTGTGCCAGAGAGTATTTGTTGCATGTGTAGTTGTTGGATGTGTAGTACCTACCTAACTCAACTGTTGTATGTATAGATAACAAGTTTGTAAAGGACTCTCAATATCACAGACTGAGTAACACTGGTGTTTTAACAAGGTCAGGAGATAAATAAGAGTTGTGTCACTGGCATTGATGCAGTGGGAGAATGTTTAGTGCCATCAGGAACTGTTCAAGAGTGGGACCTGCCGTTGTAAGGATGGCAAGTACTTCGACTTCGAGTAGCAAAAAACTTGATGGAAAAGTAGCGATTATCACTGCTTCTACAGATGGGTGAGTGTAGTACAGAGTCCACACCTAAGGCTAAGGCCCACGCCAGTCGCGGGTTGTTCTAGCTACTGCCACAACCTGACACTCCACGACTGTTCCGTGGAATGGAAGTGAATATTTGATAGCTATTGTTGTGCTCGCCACACCCACTACTCAGAATACTGGCAACACAATCCACAAAGCCTCAAACTGTCAAAGGTCTAGTCATTCCCGCAGCCCTGTTGACTGTTCCTAATCCCATGCTATGGACTATGGTATTGGTAGTGTCAGAAGTATGGGCAGGGCCAGGGGTAGTTACTCCCGCAGCTCCAAGACAGGGTAGGCCTACTCTGGCTAGGGGTGGTTAAAACAATATATATTCTTTAATCTAGGATGAGGGTAAATATTTTATCTGACAAAGATCATACTCTAGTGCAGGGACTGGTCTAGTATTTTGTATGGGGGTTGTAATCTAGGATTTGAACAATTTAATTTTTTAATTTTTTAACCTGACTAACCATTTATGATATTGGTAAAACTTAGTTCAAAACAAGGAGTCTGGGGCTTACAGGTGTGAGGAATTCAAATGCAGATGACCCACAAATTAGCATAAACTAATTTGTCGTTGCTTAGCACATTTTGATTGGTAGGGCCTATTCATGGAAATTATGTCACTGCTTTATTTTCGATACATCAAATATATGGAGCGTGTATGAAGGCCTTATTTTTTAATGATGCAACTAACCAAAATATGTTATATGACTAATACTAGTACTAGACCCGAAAGTGGTACGTGCTTCTTTTGTGTGAGTTTTGTACATTTTTATAATGATTTACTTCATTTTGGCATAACTAAAAATAATTAAAGAGTCAGTTTAAATATTCTCTCGTCAAATTTACAAAATAGTAGTTCCTCATGCAATTTCAACTTTGGAAACGAGTACCAACTTTGTACACACTGACATTTAATGTAATCATCACTAATCCATACCATTCATTAAGAACAACCTGAATAAAATAAAGGGACAATATATATGTAATGTTGCAGTGGTTTCTGAACAGAACTATAACCAGAAGCAACAACTAACAACTACAGTAGTAACTCAATACATTTAGACCTTTAATACCTGAACCTATGTTTTTGGGGTGTTTTATTTCACCAGACACGGTAGCATTGTTCATTGAGTTGAGCAAATTTAGGATTTAGCCACTTTTGCAAGTTGTACTTTGAGTTTCTTCCACATTAAACAATATTATAGGTTGGAGGTTTTTTAAAAATGGATACCTTTGAAGTTATACCATGCTAATCAAATTTGGTATGCACACAAACATACTGGGCATCAAAGGCTTCTTCCTGGAACACATTCTAATAAATTGACTCTGTATTACTTCTATGCAGCAGTAAATCTTTTAATGAGATTATGAGTGAACCAGTTTCTAAGTTGGATATGTAGGATAAAATCTATGCAAACCAATTATGCAATTTAAAAAAAGAACCCATTTTAACATCTTTAACTTATTCAATATATTCACCGCATCTCCATTAATGAAATGGACGTGTGACAAGACATTTCCGTGAAATATTTTCATATGTAGCATCGGGTTCGCTATTGCGCGTCGTCTTGGCAATGACGGTGCTAAAATAGTCGTGAGCAGTCGGAAGCAGGAGAATGTGGACCGGGCCGTCGCCAAGTTGAAGGAGGAGAACATAGACGTGATGGGACTAGTGTGTCACGTCGGCAAGGCTGATGACAGAACGAGGCTCATTAATGAGGTAAAGTAGGCAGATCAGGGATGACGTGACTTGTTTCTCTCGTGGTTTACTGTTTTAAATGGAAAGGTCACTATCTAGACGGGATGGCCGAATGAGTTGAGCGTCCACTTCCTGTGTGACAGGTCGTAGGACTCGAACCCGTGGGGTTCAAACCATGGCCGAGTCAAACCAATGATTTAGACATTGATACAAGTCTACAATCCTTATCTGAAATTATTAAATATGAAATGCTCCGAAGACAATTATTTTGTGTGCAGCATATAAGTATACTACAATGCTATTTATGCTAAATTATAGTATTTATTCATCTACTATTCATACGTTTCTCTGGAGAAATAGTAAATTCAGGGATCACATCGTAGGTGGCAAATCTACCAGCAATATAGAAGGTAGCTTGAGTAACGTCCAAATTATAAGGAAACTTTAAAATCAACTAGTTACCGTTTAAGTATAATTAGTAGGCCTACCTTAGCAAAAGCAGAATTGTAGACCCTGTTATCCCACAATTTCTGTTGCCTGACACTAGTGACAGCACTTTCTATTTTTCCTTGTTGCCAACATATTTTGTACATTAGACTATATTAAATGTGTGAATGAATGTAACATAATAGTATGGAATGAGTGTGAGCACTCATTCGGGGTCATTGCTGGACACAGTGGGACGGAGGATGACAAGCCTCTGCTCCCTCCCCCCCCCCCACTCCCCCACCCCACCCCCATGCAAGCCGTGGTGGGTGGTGGGGCTGCCATGTCCCAGGGACTAAGGTCCCTCCCTCGCCGCCTGCGCACTAAGTCACTCACCACAAGACACCCTCACCCTCTCGCCTCGCAGCCAATCAAAACAGAGCCCCCCCCCCCCCCCCCCCTGGGCTGCCTCCGCACCACATCCAAATTGGTCAGTCTGCCTCAACCTGCCACACTGACCACGTCTAACCTCCAATTTTACCCACCCACCCACACCTGGTGTTGATTGGCCACAGCTCAATCAACAAATACTCAACATTAAATCAACTAATCTCTTATAAAATCAAATACCATTCAATTTTGAACGCAACTGACACCCGAGCAGTTGACTATCAACATATAAATTGTCAAATAACTATCAGCATTTACAATTACTGGTGATTATCTATTGAATGTATAATTGTAATGTGTAAATGTTACTCCTGTATTTTGCTCACTAAAATGTTACTTTGTTCATATGTCTCATCCCCTTCATAACATTTTCATTTCCCCCACCTTGCATTGATAATAGCAGGACCTTCGCTCGAGCGCTACTTGCCCGCCAGCCTCACTCATGACTGTATAATGCCCCGGGTGGGCGCCACCCGAATAAAAGTCTTGTTTTACCCATCCCAGACTATGTCTCAGCTGTGGCCGGGAGCAATGTGGCCGGAAGACAAGTGCCCTAACGCTGAACAAAAAATAGCCTTCGCTGAATTCCTTTTAAATAAGTAGAAAAGGGAGGAGGAGTATAATATAGATTTACTAACACGCACAATGTATCTCTCACTCACACAACCATCATGATAGGATGACTGTCCCAATGAAGTTATTAACATATTTGATGCGATATGTGAGTGATTTAGAATAAGTTTGATTGATTGGTTGGTGGTTGCTTTACACCGTGTCGGCAGCATAGGCCATATTCACGGCGGGAAATGTTTGTTTTTGGTTCAAACTTGCACTTTTACATGTAAAAGCATACAATCAATTTTGTGTCAATAGACACTCACTAAATTAAAAAGCTCACAATTATATATTTGTGGCAAAGGGAAATAAATTCTGATAACAAATTTAAGGTTTTATTATAATTGATAGAATTTAGTTAGTAAACTATATGAGGTGGTACAGATCTGCTGCCCTCAAAAGGGCTAAAATATTTTCTTGTTTTACTTTAGTAAAAAGGTCATGCATACTGTCTGCAGTGTAAAATTGTTGGCGCAGGGCCAAAAAATCAACACAACTTAGTCAAATGTGTTTGAGTGTCAGCGGGGAGTGACACCCAATACATTCAGGGGGGGGGGGTTCCCCCATGAGCAGAAAAGCATGTGTAAGCCAATACGGCAGCGGCTAAGGACCAATTGGTTCCGCCGACCTCCCACATGAGTCTGTGGTGGTTTTCCCACAGATGGTTCAATTTCTTGAAGTTTATTAATGTTTTCATCCCACTCATGTTGCCATTTGCATTTTATGTGGGTGGCTATTAGTGGTTTCAGATCAGAGTGAGGGATCAGACACGGTGTCAGATCACAGTTCAGGGCCTTCTTCGCAGCCCGATCAACTCGTTCGTTTCCTTGTATGCCGGCATGCCCAGGCACCCATCACAGGTGGATGTCATACCCATCTGTTGCCAGTTGGTTCATTTTATAAATGACCGTTGCTAGAATAGAGTGATCCGTTTTTAGTCCAGCAATAGCCAGGAGGCAGGAGAATGAATCACTGTATATAACATAGTTAGTGTGGTTGGATATCTCGATACACTCCAACGCAAGAAGGAGTACTCGGGCTTCCACAGTGAAAATCGAGCTTTGATTGGGCAAGCGTTTGCCAAATTCTTTCCGTCGCAGACTGCCGCAGCAGCTACCCGGCTTTGGTCTTTCGAACCATCAGTGTATATGGAGAGGTGGTCTGCAAACTGGCCTTGAATCTGCATGCAGTCCTTGGTATTCGAGTGGATGTGTCCCAGAGTGGATGTGTTCCTCAGTTCCGTAAGTCGGAGGATAACCGTCGGCTTCCTCAATGACCACGGGGGATGTTCTGGGACTTTGGCATCCTCCACGTCCAAATCCACCCCTAAGGCCTCCAAATGAGGTTTCATTCGGAGCCTCAGTGGCTGGATGTAATTCAGCCTGGCTTTTTACCTGGATTCGTCATGTCGCTTGAATAGACAATTGTGTGCAGGATTCAATGCATTGGTTTTTATCTTGACTACATATTGCATGGTCAGTTTCATTCTCCTGTTCTTAAGTGATGGTTCGCTGGCTTCGAAGTAGAGGCTCTGAACCGGTGAGGTGCGGAAGGCCCCAAGGGCCAGGCACAGCGCCTGGTGGTGGACTGTCTAGCAGCCCAATATATGATTTCCTTGCGGAACCGTATACTATGCTGCTGTAATCCACTCGTGACCGAACCAAGGTTTGGTACACGGAGAGCAGAATATCTCTGTCCGCTCCCCACTCTGAGCTGGACAGCACCCTCAGAATATCTACCGCTTTCAGGCATCTTGTTTTCAGGTACTTTATATGTGGCACGAAAGACAGTTTTGCATAGAAAAGGAGACCCAAAAATGTGGTTTCCTCAACGACTTTAATGGGAGACAGCAGGCAGAAGTGCATGCAGACTGTTTTGGTCTTGGAAAATTTGAATCTGTTCAGAACTGACCATCGATGGATCCCATTTATGCTTAGTTGTAGCTGTCTCTCAATGACATTCATGTTAGCACCGCTGTAATATAAAACAAAGTTGTCCATGAAAAGACTACAGGAGACACCCCGCTTTATAGCAGCAGCGATACCATTGACTTTGACCCCGAAAAGCGTCACGGCCAGTATGCTGCCTTGAGGCACTCCTAGTTCCTGTGAGTGTAGGATGGAATAGGTTGTCTTGACGTGGATGCGGAAATGCTTGAAGGCTAGAAAGTTCTTGATAAATATTGGCATGTGGCCACAAAGGCGAATCGCATGGAGGTCTTCCATGATGCCGTGCTGCCATGTTGTGTCATAGGCCAACTGCTGTGTCATGCAAGCTTTCGAAAGAACACCTCAACTCACCCATACTGAATGGGGAGTTGTAGTGCTCCTCACCATCAGAGGAGAAATCCAAGAGCTTTCGCTCCTGGCGTTCCTTGACGGCCAGAAAGCCAGTGAAGCAGTTTGCCAAAGACAAATTTCCAGCAACGGCGCGAGCCAATTTTTCACTTATTTCATCGAGTGATGTGAGAATGGTGCCGTTGTGTTTCAAGTGCTGGACTACAGAAGAATCACCTCCCCTTCATTTGATTCTCCTGATCATTGTCCAGACCTTGCCCAACAGCGTGCGCATGGTGATGCTAGAAATTAATCGTCTCCATCACTGCCTACGTGCTTCTTTGATTATTCTGCGAGTGCGAGCGCACATAATTCTAAAGAGCGCCAGATTTTCAGCGGTTGGTCTCCTGTGGAATTTATGCTGAGCTTTCTTTCATTCCTTAATAGCCCTCCTGCAGCACTCATCCAACCATGGAGGCGTCAGACACTTGGGAGTTGCTGAGGTCTTCAGAACAGTTTTCTCTGTGATCCATCTCAGCATCTCAGTGAAGGAATCAATGTCACTGATGTCTGGAGTGAACTCCTCGCGACATAAGGTCGGGAAGGTGGGCCAGTCAGCTTTACGCAGCCGCCAGCCCCTTCGAAACTAAGAATAATTGGAAGTGGTCACTCCTGCAGAGGTCATCCCAGACCCTGCATGAAAAGTCCAGTGCCAGTTCTAGTTCTACAATGCTGAGATCGATGGCAGAGTATGTTCCGTAGCCGGGATGCAAATATGAGTACGAACCATCGTTCAATACACACAGAGTATGACCGGCCACAAAGTCCTCAATTCTCTTGCCTTTAGCGTTCCTATTTTCCCCCTCCCCCGCCCTCATAGTGGGTTGTGGCCGTTAAAGTCACCCATAACTAAATATGGGGACGGTAATTGGTCCACAAGGGAATCCAGTTCTTGTAAAGTGAGAATGGAGCTCAGAGGAATGTAGATGAAACAGAGAGTTACAGTCTTATGCAGCATCAGACGAACAGCTACAGCCTGTAGTGTTGTGTCTAACGCCACTGCGTACATACCACATCACGTCTGACCAAGATGGAGGAGCCGCCAGCGGCTCAGTCTCCATCTGGTGCGTGTTTGTTATAAATGGTGTAGCCTTTAAAACTACAACTCTCAGAAGCTTTAATACAAGTTTCTTGTAGGCAAACAGCAGGTGGATTGAGGTTGCAACAAAGAAGAGACAACTCTTCGGTGTTGCTCCTAAAACCATGGCAGTTCCATTGAATAAGAGGTCCACCTGTCACTGTCATTTTGAAGCAGTGACAGGCATTCTCCCCTCGCCTTTGGTTTGGGGGAGAGACTTCGACTGCGGGTTTCCGCAGTCTCAGGCATCTCAATATCAGCCAGCGCCTGATATCGATTTAAGGTTAAGTTTTTTTAGATCGATGACCCCCTGGATGCTTTGTCCATAGGAGTCAAAGATCCCTTCGGAACTCAGTCCGACAAATTCTTCTTTTTGGGCATCGCCGGCTCGTCCAGCGTCTGCACCGCAATACTATTATTACTATTGTTTTGTTTTTTTTTAGTCGAAACCGGAGTCGGATTCAGGACCGGGCTGAAGGTAGTGGGCTTCCCCCCAGTCAACCACGTTAGTTGAGTCTGGCATTCAATTGTCCTGTTGGAGACTTTGGCCGCTGCAGCCTTGCTCTTGGTGGTTGGCGAGGGAGTGTTCGCCTCAGCCAGCCTTTGAGCTTCTGGGTAGCTTAGCCGCTTTTCAGTTTTGATCTGCTGAATGAGCTTTTCTTTTTTCCAGACAGGACAGTCTTTAGATATGGCCATTTGGTCACTCATGCAATTGGAACATTTTGTGCGGTTTTGACAACTGGTGTTGTCGTGACCTTTCTGACCGCACTTAGAACAGATGGTTTCATTTTTGCATCTATCCTTGCCATGACCAAACTTCTGGCATTGGAAGCACCAAAGTGGGTTTAGGATGAAGACATCCACATTCACAATAAGGTATCTAATTTTCAAATTCTGGGGCGGAAAAGGCTTGCCAAACGTGAGGATATATGTCCCTGTTTTTATGGACTTGTTATCCCTCTTTATAACTATTCTTCGTACGTTTAACACTCCCTGAGACTTGAGCTCATGTGCTATCTCATCGTCATCATCAAGATCTCTAGTCCAGATTACTCCTTTACTAGAGTTGAGAGTTCGATGAGGAGAGGCTTTGATGGCGACACCTGCTAGTGTGCTTGCACGTAGCAGATTGTCGGCATGCACTTTCTTAGCACACTCCACCAGAATATGTCCAGTTCGTAGCTTCTTCATGTCTTTAACTGGCAACTGATTGCTCATCATTTAATGATTCGATCATAATGAACCGTGGCCAATCATCCACGTTTGGACGTGAATCCGAATCTGAGTTGGATTTTGTTTCCATGTCTAGTATTTGTTTTTTGTTTGGGGTGGTTTGTGTAGCCATATTTAGTTTTTTTTGGTTCGTCATCCTTGCTCCCCACCCACCATGGAGCCCTCAAAATTGGGGTATGTAGCGCGGCGCTAACAGACAGATAGGAGGATAATATACTCTAGCATGGAGGCAAAAACAGCATAACCAGTACTAGATTGACCCTAACCACCGCCTTCTAGGAAGTGAAGAATGACTTGGTAGCTGTGATATATATATATAAATATGAATACAGTTGGTGTATGATATAATATATTCATTCTCCATTAATCTACCTAGAGCTTGGCATGACCAGCCGATTGATTGGAACAGGCCAGTCCAACCTCTCGTCTAGATGAAGTCGGGGCCAACGTGCAGTGTTGGCCCACAAGGAGCCTTGCCGTCCTCATGCACCAGGATCCCTTCCTCCACCGACACTAGCCGCGACTCACGGCAAACGAGCCGCCCCATCTGTCGCCTTTTACGATCTGTAATGGGGTGAAGAGGAACTATTCTAACCTGGTTCCTTATGGGGGTTTAGAATAAGTGCATCTGTATGATTATTCAAAACATTGAATCTGTCCATTCAGACATTATCACGAAACGGAGGGATTGACATACTGGTTTCAAACGCGGCAGCCAACCCACACTTCGGCCCCATCCTCGAGGTAAGGATGACACCCAGCCCAACTTCTATCTACTAATTAGGGAGGAGGGGCCTTACAGTTAATGTGGGCGAGCTTAGGCATTTGCGGGCCTAGGACGAATGGCATCATCTTTAAAGTTGCATAATCCATGACGTTTTAAGAGTTTTCACTTTTGTCAGAACTTAAATACATGAGGTTTAAAATTATAGCCTACTCTAATTTAGTACAGAATAAATTGTATGATAATTGATTATCTTTGGAGGCATTTAAAGTGCAAGCATGCAAAATGACCAGTTGAAAGCAAGTCTAATGTCCTATTATCATTGCTATATCGCTGCGTTAACTAGGTGATATCGAAACCAACTTTTAACGTTCATCCCAATGAAATCTTGAAAGATTACACTAATATCTAAGTTGGATATGCAGCATCAGCTTTTATGTATCCAATTCTTAAATGTATATAGATTTGTGGCACTCTCTAAAATGCTAATTCTGTGCCTCCAATGAAGTACAACTGTTCAGCCGACTGTGCAATGCCTTTGTATTGTGAACACTAATTTAATAGTTGTCTTGTATTGTAGTGTTCGGAAAATCAATGGGACAAGGTACGTTGTGACATTTGTACAGTCTCGCTAAGCTTTAATTTCTTACAGTATCGTTAAAATGGAAATATGGCAGACCGCTCGCCGGTGTGTGTCAACTTGTATTCACAATGAAACAATGGACCTTGGGAAACCAGTTCATTAGTCGATGATATTTGGATTTTATTTGTTGATCTTTTATTTACGAGTTTTCTTAATTAGACAAATTACACAGATGTACTGGTCCCTTATTTAATGAATGTTTTGTAGATTTCTTTTCCTCGATTTCTATTGAATAGGTACTGACTCCTATCACCACGAAGATAAATAAATAAATGAATACATCTGACACATGAGAATTGTCTTTCTGTCTCTCACTCTCTCTTTCTCTCTTTCTTTCTCTCTTTCTCCCCTCCCTCCCTTCCTCTCTCTCTCCCTACCCCCTCACTCTCTTTTTCTTTCTTTCTCTCCCTCCCTCACTCTCTCCTCCCTTTCTCCCTTCCTCTTTCCCTCCCTCCCTCAGTCCCTACCTCTCTCTTTCTCTCTGGTAAAAAATATTTATTCATTGAATAAACTTTATACCAGCAAAGCACTGGTCTTCCAGTCATGTCAACGTGTCGGTATTCACGAATTAGATACATGCACTGATGCCGTTAAATACAACCTAAGCAAATATTCATATGGTAATGCAGTAGAATCCTGTGGCGATTATATCGGTTGGTGCGGATTAACAATTGTTACTGTCATACTCAGATGGTGATTCAAGAACAGCCACATAGGATTAGTTGATGATAAAAACTAGTGCTAAATGGCGGAATAAAATATAATGATCTTTATTGGGTCGAGGGGGATATCTATTTGTTTCCAAATCCAATTTTAAGACCAGCAACCTTTATTCTTCAGATTTTCGACATCAATGTGAAGTCAGCGTTCATGTTGTGTAAGGAGGTGGTTCCTCACATGAAGAACAGAGGGTTTGTGCCTTGTGCTTAGTTCATTCCGATCAAAGTGTATTTGCTACGTAGCTATTTGATAGAGGTAGGTTTTGACCAGCATGGGTGTGTAATCGTTTTGTTTTCACTATTATGTGCATATGCTCTGCAAATGATTCTAGATATTTCACTTTTAGCAAGTTCTTAACTATGCTGAAAAGATATTTACTTTTAGGAACTTCTTTTCCTTAAGTAGAAAAACAACACCCAAAAAATGCTTTTTTGGTTGATTTTTCAGGTGGTACTGATTTTATCATTGTGTGGTCTGTTTAGGATATTTTGCTAAAAGTTAGTAAAACATTGCACTGTATACAGTGATATCTAGTAAATGTTGCCTTACGAAATATGGTGTTATAGTGTCAGGGCTATTACATGGACCATCTTTCAACACAGTTAATTGAGTTTTCGCAATAAATGACCAGACGGGATGGCAGAATGAGTTGAGCATCTGTCTCCCGTCTTGGTAGATCGTGGGATTCGAACTGATGGGTTGGAACCCTATTCTAGTCAAACCAATGACTTAAACATTGATACTTTTCGCTTCCTGGACAGACGCTCGGCATTATTAAGATAGGTCAAGGACTGGTTAGCTCAGTATCAGGATAATGTGACTGAGTGGGATATCAGGTCATGGTACTAGTGGCTTGTTATCCCATTTGGGCAGCACTATAATGTCGCCTTGAGTAAACACTGTCACAAGTCGGTACCTGTTCTGATATGACCTTATATGTTGCCAGGACGTAAAACTCCAACAACCAACCAACATTCTGTGAAATAGTGATGGTTGAATAATAATACGACAGAATAAAGTTTATACACTTCTCACCTTGAATATGGCCTTTACTTGTGGCACGACGTAAAACCCCCAAGAATCCATAACTGTATCTTACTACTGTGATTCTCTCTTCTAGTGGAGGCTCAATCACAATAGTTAGCTCGTTTGCTGCCTACATGCCGTTGGAGGTATGTCAGTTCCTTTTCTGTTATTCCATGGTTTGTTGTTCTTTCTATAAAAATAAATTGTACTCTGAATCATTTCGATATTCAGGCTCTAATTCTGGTGTTCCGTTCATGATCTCAGATCATTCCATGAAAACGCATATCAACAAAATTCTAAATGTTTAGTTCTGAATGTCACATGCATTTTATTGTATTTCTTTAGATTTCTTTGCCATAGTCATTCTTCAAATTCATTTTCCATTTTTAACTTGAAGTCTTTTACTGTTGATTCTATTTATCATATACTACTTGTAATTTTACCACAGTTGTATGCTCTTTTGGCATACATTTATGTGCTCTATTTCACCTGTTTGAAATGTAGTTTTTTACTCACATATGTTTAACTACTGTATGACCCCCAATAGCTCATGTTTACTTTTTGTGCTTGGGGCTCGTTAAACGAACAAAATCGATTATGTTGCTGCATTGATGTGACAAAATTGTGATGTTGCTTGGTGTAGATAATCGCGCCCTACTCAGTAAGTAAGACGGCGCTGCTTGGTCTCGTCAAAGCTTTGGCCCCGCAGTGCGCGTCCATGAACATCCGAGTTAACGGACTCGCACCAGGAGTCATGAAGACTTCCTTCAGCACTGCCGTAAGTTTCCTACATACTATTTTCTCATCCATAAGTTCACCACAAGCTGTCTTTTCAATTCAAACTGACCCATAAGTTCGCGACCAGACTATTTTATAATTGACCTGTAAGTTCGCGACCAGACTATTTTCTAACTGACTCATAAGTTTGTGACCAGGCTATTTCATAGCTGCTCTATAGGTTTGTGACCAAACTATTTTTCTAACTGACCCATAAGTTTCTGATCCGACTATTTTCTAACTGACCCATAAGTTTCTGACCACACTATTTTCTAGCTTACCCATAAGTTCATGACCAAGATATTTCATAACTGACCCATAAGTTTGTGATCAGACTTTCCTAACTTAGCCATAAGTTCATGACCAGATTATGTCCTGACTGATCCATAAGTTCATGACGAGACTATTTCCTGACTGATCCATAAGTTCATGACCAGACTATTTCCTAACTGACCCATAAGTTTGTGGCGTTCTCTGTGGCGGAGTGGTTAGAGTGTCTGACTTTTTTCTAGGTCAGACTCCTAATTTGAGGGTCGGCGGTTCGATTCCCCGTGCCCCCAGCTGGGTCAATTTGGATTTCCACCGCTGTGTATAACTTACAGCGCCATCAAAGGCTGGTTGCTCTCATACCATGTCTATGTGGTGTGGGAGGTTAAAAATCCCTTGGGTCGGTAAAAGTGTACGCTCGGGCTTTCTATCGACCAGCAGTGGAATGAGGAAGACTAGTCGTCTATGACTGAAATTTCCCCTGCTTAAACAACTAATCGACAAAAAAAAAAAAAAAAAAAAAGTTCATAACCAGACCTTTTCTAACTGATCCATAAAATTCGCGACCAGGCTATTAGCATTTACAGCAGTACCTTTTTGTTTTTAAAATGTGTATGGTTGGTGTGGGTTATTGTTGTTTGTTTGTTTGTTGTTTTACGTCCTAGCAACATCTAAGGTCATATCAGGACGGGGTGGGTTATTGTATTACATATTATCGTAACACTGATCCTCACACTATCAGACGTGAAAATGGGTTCACCTGAAGCAGGTTATTCAATCTGGGTCTTGTTCACCAAGTCAGCCTTCTATCAATCTGGCCAGTTAATGTGTTCATTTCTCACCTGGGGTGACTATAAAGTAATAACGTGATAGAAACCTGGTATTAATCATCTCTCTGGTTGTTTTCAGCTCATTTCAGACCCTGCTCTGGCCAAACATATGCTTCAGTACATTCCACAGCGACGGTAAGGCGACAAGGCACATGCTGAACACATCTATATATATAAATAGAAGAGCAGAAAACATCTATATATAAATAGATTAGCTGAACACATCTACGTATAAATATATTACCTAAACATAGCTGTATATAAATAGATTGAATTTAAATTATTCCACAGCAGTCAAGAGTGCCATGCTCAAGGCTGCAGATTTGCAGGAATTGGTGTCTCCGCCAGAGCAGGTGCTTGGGTTAGTTTGTTTAGTACTGTGTTCGCAGAACAACTTGTACAGTTGTTGGGACACATACAATAGTTAGGGCGGGAGTGTGTTCTGGGCTTGTGTTATGTGGATTTTTTTGGACCCTAAGAGTGTGCACTGTTTTGACAGCACGCACTCCTGGTGCACTAGTGCTCGTTCACTGTGGTACCATTCTGCCAATGCCATGAAACGACATTTTGCTGTCGTATTATACCGACACTGAGCCCACCAGTCCTTGCACAATACTGTTGAAAGCTAAATAGATGGATTGAGCACATCTATATATATCAGGGATGAAAGATCTCCGCGATTTCGCGGATTTCCGGGATTTTTCCTGTAGCTAAGTTTAAGTGTATACTAATAGTATACGTTGCACCCTTCCTGATATGACCTTAGAACTAGCAGCGTATACTACTAATACATGCTTTTAACGGCGCAGCACTATCAGCATATACCAATATGTATGAAACCCGACTTCCAGGATTTTTCAGGGATTCCCTGACAATACTAAGCCTATGGGAGAATATCAGCATTTCCGCTTTTTTCCCCGGAGACCACTTTCATCCCTGATATATACTAATTACTATATAGTGTGGTTCATTTACCACTCGCAGGTGGCACCCCCCCCCCCCCCCATGGGGAAGCAGGTAACTCGAGACGATAGTACATGATACATAGGGAGTTGGTGTTGGTCAGCTGAAAGGAGGGAAAGTGTCTGTTTATATTCCCATAATGGATTATAGAGCACATGTCATAAATAGATCGGCTGAACACGATCATATATAAATAAATGGGTTCAGCATATTTATATATACACATATGGATTGGGTGGGTACAATGGTTGCATACACATCTTTCTAAGTTCTTCCAGTTTATCTTAAAACTAGGTGAAATTAAACGAGAGGACGATGGACGCAGGTTATAACTATAATTGATCCAAGCTGTGTTGATCGATGAAAGCATAGCAATTTCTAAACAAGAAATTGTATCCTACATATCCAACTTAATATGCTAATGCACTCATTAAGCATTTATTACTGCATAGATGGAATCCTAAGTCGATTTAATAGAACCTGTCACTGGTGAATCTTATGGTGATCAGCATTTTAATGTGCACACCAACATTATATATTAGCATATGTTCGCGTCAAATATTTGCTAAATTAACCCTTTAAAATAAAGTTACTTCAAAGTCAGCAGTAAAATTATAACGATCCACCTAAGGACAAAAAAAGAAAAAGGTTGTAGGCATTTGGAATTTCTTTTTCAAACACCCTGAATGCGTAGAATTCCTGTTATATCAGCAAGAGGTTTGCATGTGCTGCATACAAATACCTAATAATGTTGCACAGATTGTGGGCTTACACAAGTTTATTTGCTGCTAGCCCGACTCATTTCTAACAGTGTAAGCAATTTTTTTTTATTTAGACTTTAAATTAAAATCAGCGGCCGGCGATTTTTCAGGCACGAGCGGGGACGATCACAAATTACCCCCCAAAAAATGGCCTTATATATCCGAGAAATTACAAATCATGGGATTGTGCAACTCTACGTTAATTTCATTATTTGGTTGGTTTATTTTCTCCCTTTTCTTCTGCAGGTTCGGCGAGCCTTCTGAATGTGCCGGGGTCGTGTCGTTCCTGTCCTCGGACGACGCTTCCTACATTACGGGAGAGAACATGGTGGTGGCTGGCGGCATGCCGTCCAGACTCTAACCAACCAGCCGCTGCCTGGGCCCGTCTCGGAGGCGCCTTGGCGTTGCTTTTTGGCCTATTTGCGTTCAGGGTGTGTCTCGGCGATGCCTCCCTTTTCAGTTAGGAGACAAAAAGCGACTCGAAAATGGCCGCCGTGTCCAGTGGTTTCAGCCAATTACAGTGCAGCTTTTCCATTGCAAATGGCCGCCGCCTATGAGGGACGGCCATTTTCGAGACAACAAACTGCCTTTGCTGTTCAGACTAGCATGACATCAGGCCCGTCACCGAGGCGCCTCCGAGACGGAGCCAGAACGCGGCCCTGGTCCATTGGCCATCCAGACACTAACCAACCAGTCGCCTGGTCCCTTAGCCTTCCGGACTCTAACCAGAGACCGTGATATACACGTTCTCAGGGCTGCGTTCAACTTACATATCGGAGTCGTCTTGGAGAAATTCCAAATGTTGCACGCACTACTCTGAACAGCGTTTTAGCAGTTGATGTCTCAAAAATTGCGTCCTCCATAACATGCACTTCTGGCTGCGAGGTGCGCATGCGCAACCAGATATTTTTAGCACACAACTTTCCACCTTTAACAAAAATGATATATATAACTAAAGACATGCCAGTTGACTCATCTATTCTTCGTTTCTTTATCTTAGTATTTTATTTATGTTTCTTTTGTGATGATAATAGGGGTGTGGATATTACATTTTTATGTCAGGTGATGGTAATAAAAACCTGGCAATCGTGGCCATTTTGGTGACGGAATCTTTCATTTTTGCCTCTTACTCGAAAAGCGCAATGTCTCCGAGTCACACATTGAACGCAAATTGGCCAGAATGACGTCGCAGAGACGTATCCGAGTTGACAAGCATACCCTGAACGAGACCCTGCTCTCACCAACCAGCAGCCTGGTCCCCTCGCCTTCCTACACAGACGGGGTCTTCAAAGTGAAGGTGGCGTAGTGCTACTAACGTCCACGACAAATAAAGATGGTCGATTGATGGATAGATGATTTCATTGTTTTACGTCCTAGTAACATTTCAGGTCAAATCATGGGTTGTCGGTACCATGATGCGATATCCCACTAAATTACATTATCCCGATAACCAGGAAACCAGTGGTTGTCCTATCTTAGTGATGCCGAGCATCAGGCTAGGTAGCGACAGGTATCAATTTTGTATGTCATTGCTTTGACTCGGGGGCGGGGTCCGAATTGATGATGGCTGCGGTGGCTATGTACAGCAACCAGTTAGAGAATTGTTATGACTAAGACCAGAATCAAGTACTTCAATTTAATCGCTCGTCACTTGTATTATTCAAGTGTATATAAATTAAAGCTGCATAGTCCGATGAAGCATCAAATTTTCAAAATCAAGACAATCATCTAGATTTGATTCTACATATCTAACTTAGATACTGATGCACTTATTAAGTATTTGTTGCCACAAAGAAAGGAACACTGAGTCGATTTAATAGAACCTGTTACTGCAGAAGCCTATGGTATCAGAGTTTTGGCGTGCTTGCCAAAATTATTTTCACATGTTTGAATTTCAAATATCTCAAAAGGTAGTAATTTCAATTAAAAGTTACTTCAAACTAAAGTAAGGTAGATTATAATGATCAATTTAATATATTTATCTCAGAAAAATGTCAGAAACTCAAAACCATCGGACATTGCAACTTTTAAAAAAAAAGAGAAAAATATGATAAATCAGCTGTGCATCTTTACTGAAATAAAAGTTTGTTCACCAGTATGTAGTTTGTTAACAAAATAGCTTTTTAAAGTTCACCCAGCTAATCTTTTACTCCTTGAGTGCGTTGCCAAAATGATTATTTTGGGAATGGCGTATAATCTGGTAATGCCATGTAATAAACACAATTTTATAAATATCTCTTATTCTGGGTGCTGGTGGGGTTACGTGCTCTAACCATGTGGAGGACACATGCTGATATAATATGGTTATAAAAGTGTGTTTTACGTCCTAGAAACATCTACGGTCATATCAGGACTGGTACCGACTTGTGACAGTGCACACTCATGGCGATTTTATAGTGCTGCTCCACTGGGAGACCAGGTCACTGGTATCATGACCTGGTATCAGGATATTGTGGCAACCAGTCCTTGTCCCATCCTATTACTGGAGAGTGCCAGGCTCGGTAGTGACAAGTATCAATTTTATACTTCATTGGTTTGACTCGGCCGGGATAATTGAGTATTAAAAGAAATATAAGCCTATTTTCACGAACAAAATATTTAATGTTGCTAGTGTGGACATTCTAGCACAGTGTAACCACCAACAGAGTAATAAATCAAATAACATGTTATAAAATTGTAATCAATCCAATAACTTATACCGTAAAACCCATAATACAAGGAAAATGTTCCTTCTGGCTCCTCAATTCGCCAAAAGTTAAGCCTCCATCCTAAAATGAATCCAACTATTACGTATTAGCATCCGTAGATCTGTAATATAAATATATACGGTTGCTCGGGTAGGAGTAAATACTTGTGTTATACTTCACAATTGGTGAACATTTGTAGTTTTACGATCATTATCAGTTAAATTATGCTTCCTATAGTTGGTCAGTTGTTCCGGTCACAGTCTCCCAGGTTTTAAAACAAATTCCTTGTCCGGTGCATCTTTTACAGTGATAGAAATAAGCAAAGATTTCCCTTGTCCACTGGCCAAGTCTGGTATCATTTTCACTTGTCCACAGTATTTACCTTATATACATATACACATATGGTATGCAGGTATTGCAATACCTCAGGGAGTTTGACACCCCTGCCCTGCAGAGTTGTAAACCACTGCCTTGTGGTACAGGTTATTGACAGAACCAAAGGCTAAGGGAGCAAACCCTAAACAGAAAAGCATGTCACTGTGGCAGCATTAAGGGTGGTTGATGTATGGAACTCCCAACATCTCCCGACCAGCCACTGCAGGGACAAATAGTTTTGCGCCTGTCTGGACATGTTCTTGCCAGTGTGAAACCTCTATTTGCTCCCCGAGAGAGTGCTGCTGGTAACTTGCAAAAGCCAGCAGCACTTCAACACTTTTGCAGGCAGCTTTCATGAAATGTACAACCGCACAAAACACCATACCGGCTCGGTCGTCGCTCGGGTTACCAAGGACCGTGCTGCTCGAGCTCATCTTCCGGAGAGCGGCAGTCAAGTAATGAAAGCAGTCTTTGTCGCAATGCGACCGACAGCATGATGATGATGATGACATATATATCTTGGCGAACAATTTATACTTCAATGATAGACATAAGCAACATTTGTCACTTGTCCATCGGACAAGTCTGGTGTCATTTTCAGTTGTCCACCTGAATTTTCACTTGTCCCGGACAAGCTCTTATTTCGAACGCTGCTTTATAACTTTAAACATGTCTGTCTGTCTTTTATGCATTATACAGTAGTGTAGGAAAATGTAACTCCCAAAACAAGTTGAAACCCCGCATAAAAAAACAATCAGTTATCATGATACAACAAGCCATGGACCAGTTTAACATGGTTCATTTAAAGTTCAACATGTGATGTCATATTCAAATCAATCTGTCTGTTGTGTACATGCATTTCAGCTACTTCTACTAAGACGTTGCATTTTACATGTAGGCCTCCCTATACAGAAACATGGGCCGCGTTCAACTAGGCGCCTCGGAGAAATTCAAAATGCCACACAAGTCCTCCGTCTTGTACAACTTCTAGTCATGTTTAGTGATTCCCTGACAATGCTATCTATGCATATGAGAAGATTTCGCATTAATCCTCCCACACCACTGTGTAGTGTAAACGGCCACAGCACTACCAGCCACCACAACACTACATGACAACTACTATAATACACACCTGGCTCAAGACTGCGGCAATAATTAAGTATAAGAAGAAAATATAAGAAATTCTGAAATTGTCCAAATACTCTAAATCGGCGATTATAACAAATGGCGGAATTCCGCAAAGATCTTTCATTCTGATAACTGTCATTGGTTGAGTTAAAAAAATAAAAAAACACAAGCTAGTATGAACAAACATAAAAATCAGCTAACTGCTGATTGGTTCATTAAGGCCACGTGTCTGTCTCACAATGTATGAGAACATAGAGAGGTTCTACCGTATGCAACACCTGCCTAATGCAGTCTCTACACGGCAATATTGAAGGCCCAATTAAATCATGTAATGTCTCCTGACTAAATCCGACGAAGACCAAATACTTACAACTGTACATCAACTATGGTCAACGTAAGGCTAGTGTTCTCGGCATAGTATTAATTTTACACCGAAGTTTAAATGACAGGTATATAACTTATAAGAAAGACTTGTGGTTGTTACCCTGGTGCAAACATCTTAAGAAGAAATCTTAAAAACAACCAAACAAAATTATATAACATTACATTTCTTCTGTGCCACTTAAGAATATCGCTAAAGCTTAACAATAGGTAAATACTTTTACCCCATGTCTTTAAAAATACGCATTTGAGAAATCTTTCATAATTACAACCATTATTTTGTGTCTCAAGTACACGCGGTAACATTCCTTGCTTTGCAAACGTATGTAGTTATATTTCAATGAATAAACACTAGTCACCTATTAACTGTACACACATTAACCAAAGTAGGGTAATGACTAAATTGGCTAATATAACTCATATTCCCCTTTAAATCAATATGGGAGCTAGAGATGCAACAAATACACAGCATGGAGCAGCGTTCTGAGGATGCATTGTAGACGCAGTCATACTTATACTGACGAAAATATGCCCTGCTTTCATAATTTCTTGACTAGGAGAGTTCAGGCATCACGTCTTCCAACACGATTATTATTATTACTACCAGTAGTAATATTGGTAGTAATAATAATAAATATATAATAATTATTAGTATTACTGCTTCTACCAATAGTAGTAATACTGGTAATTTAAAAAAAGAAAATTAATATTATAATAATAATTTACCGACCCGAGGCATACTTATCCAAAACTTCCACATACAAACTGCTTTTCAACAGTAACTAATATTCGTTGGAAATGATTTGACAATCCTCTTTACCACTAACTAAAAGTATAACTAGTCACGTGGTGTACTGATCACCAATTATAGTTTAAGGTTAAAATGGTCCGATGAACCAATATATTTTCACAACCAAAACGTTAACCGTTGTGTGCCGGTGTCGCAGTTTCAGTTCTCAAGCAGTTGCAGTTCTCAACATCGCTTCTGCACATGCGTCAACATCTAATGGCATCGTCTGTGCATTTTCAATGGTCATGAGTAATCTTCACACAGAAAAAGTGAAATATCTCTAAAACCAAACCACCTAGAAACAAATCGCTTGGTACACATATAGAAAACATGTTTACCAACACGATTATATTGAATTGATATGGTTAGGGTTCGGGATTTCTATTAATTTTGAATAATGTTTTGCACTGCGCGTCCCGCCAAACTCAAGGCATTGTCAATGGTCATGAGCAATCTTCATGCAGAAAAAGTTAAATATCTCTAAAACCACACCTAGAAATAAATTGCTTGGTACACATATAGAAAACATGTTTACCGAAAAGGTTATATTAAATTTATACGGTTAGTCACACTGACACTATAGTGACATCGATTTGCGGCGATTGGCGATGGTTTGAATCGGGCTAATGTTGAGACATGCGCAGACGATGCTTTGACGCATGCGCAGATGCTTTGACGCATGCGCAGAAGCAATGTTGAGAACTGCAACTGCTTGAGAACTGAAACCGTGACACTGGGCAGTCCGTTGGTTATTGAGGTGGGGTGGCGGAAGGATGGAGAGGGGGCGTGGGGGGGAAGGAGGAAGGGGAAGGAGGAGGGGAGGAGGAGGAGGTGGGGTAGGACAGAGGACGGGGGCAGGGAGTGATCCTTGGTTATTGCTGGTGTGAGTTCTGAAGGTTCTGGTACTGCATGAACAGCATGGCGTGCTCGGCATAGTCCCGCATGGATGCATGCGGCACGGTGGCCAGGTTGCTGCCGTCATCACCACCACCACCACCAGAGTGGGCGGCGGGTGGGATGACATTGACCAGCTGCAAAGTGCGAAGAGTCTCCTCGGAGCCAGGGCCCAGCGCCTCAAACTGCTGGTGGTGCGCGGGCGGCGGAGCCGGAAGTGAGTGCGCGTTGGTGATGAGTTGCGGAACCGACACCAGCTGGTGCTGCTGCGGCAAGCCCACGGTGCTGAGGCCTGGTGGCCGGACCTGCAGAGAGTGGAGATTGTGTTGGAATGTGGGATCTGGTACCACCAGTACGCCTGGGTGCTGGCCAGGGTTGGTGGTGACAGTACTGCTGCTAGTGTCACTTGTGTGATGATGTGGGATGTGGACCCCAGGAAGATGCGATGATGGCTGGAGCGATGCTGGAGCGACGTGACGATGTTGATGCTGCGAGATGACCTGGCGGAGATCACATGGCTGGACTGGATCACTGGCAAGATGCATCTCACCCACTATGCCTTCCTGCTGCGCTAAATGCACATGTCCATCGCTCACTGGAACTTGTGCATTGTCGATAGATGCAGGCGGTGGTGCTGGTACTCGTAACCTAACATCGTCTGTTAACCGGACTCCCTGCTCCATAGGCGCAAATAAATCCATATCATCACCACCAGTGACATCCTGCTCGTCTTGCTCATTAGTCATCAATGCTTTCCAATCCAACTTAAGTAAACTCGGTTCACGATGAATCCTCATATGCACACGAAGGTTATCAGCTCGCGAACAAGTCTTCTTACACACTGGACAAACAAAGCGTTTCACCTTCGAGTGCACAGTCTTTGCATGCTTACTCAAACCACCCTTATCCGGGAACGCGCGTTTACAAATCTCACACTGAAAAGGCTTATCTCCTAAATGTCGCTTTTCATGTGCCAACTTGCGCTCTTTGCTCTTAAATGCCTTATTGCAAACTGAACATTTGAAGGGTGACTCTGTCTTATGGACAAGCCTATGCGAGTAGAGCGTCGCAGCTGTCTTGAAGGTGCAGCCACACTCGTGACAGTTGTACTTGCGCTCGTTGGAGTGAACAGTGTAGTGTGCCTCGAGGTTCGATTTGTACATAAAGGTGTGACCACAGACATCACACATGAAGCGCGACCCCTCCTGGGTGTGACGTCGGCGATGCGCGCGCAACAGGGCTTCCGTCTTGTACATCTTCTTGCAGATCTGGCACTCCCACTCCTTGGAGTCCACATGCGAGGCTTCGTGAGTCTGGTTAAGGAAGAACACAGGGAGCTTTATTCCGAGATTTGGAATAATTGCACAATGTATGTGGTGAGAACTTTACCCGCATCACCCTGCTGAAGAAACACAAGGGTGCATCACAATGAGAGCCTCACCTGCACCATCTGCCTCAAGACATGTGCCAGCAAGGGTGCCATACGCAAGCACAGGCACGAGATGGGGGGGAATAAATTTACAGCTAGATAAAAGTACAAACTTACTTGTTTCCCAGGTAGGGGCCCTACAATTTAGCAGAATTTCGGGAAGTGGGTATTTTTTATTTGGTACAAGATTTCTTGTTTTTACTTCGTCCGAAAAATGTGGGGTGGTCTGTCAAAGAATATCACCTGCCTGACAGCATGAGGCTGTAACCGTGATATACCTATAAATACTGCCTGGTGGGGACAGACATTTCAAGATGAAAGATTTTGTACCACAATCATTCGTTGGAACAACAATCTTCAGCTGTCCTGATATGACCTTAAATGTTCCTAGGACGTAAAACAACACCACACAAACAAAACAATTATACCAAAATAAAATATTAAAGAAGACGTAGTATTCATTAGTTCAGTACACACATATACAAGATACAGAATCAACATTAATTTTTGCTAACCATTTTTGCTAACATATCTTCCCAACACCCCAAAAAAGTGAATATGCCCCAACACAAAATGATAATAACTATCTCCGCTGCTACCAACTATTGAACTATTGATTGACTTTTAAACATAAATTGCAACTTGAGCAAACGTCATAATACAACATTAAATTAAAGACCATTAGATATGGTCAGTTTCTTACTCCGTCAAATGCTTTTCAGCAGATCTTGACACAAATTCCCAGTTTATTCAACAAAGCATGTACTGGAAGAGTAAGTAAGGGATGTACGAAGACATCACCACCCGGTTTCACTTTTGTTGGTGGTTTTTTCTCCAGTTGCTTTCCTTTAATTGTGTTTAGATGAATGAACCCTGCAATAGCCGAAGTTGGCTGGTTGTTGGAGCTTTACATCCTGACATCTAAGGTCATATCAGGATGGGTACCGACTTGTGACAGTGTGCACTCATGACGACTTATAGTGCTGCCCCACTGGGAAATCAGGCCGCCGGCATCATTACCTGATATCCCACTCAGTCAGATTATCCTGACACTGGGCTAACCAGTCCTTGCCCTATCCTATTAATGCCGAGTGCTAGGCTAGGAAGCAACAAGTATCAATTTTTAATTCATTGGTTTGACTCGACCAAGAACCAAATTCCCGACCTTCCGCAAGTGGGCCCGCGCTCTACCCATTAAGGCACCGCACCCAGTGCCAATTATAACGATCATACCAGGCAAGTAATGAATGACAATGATCATCATCATCATCATGCTGTCGGTCGCGATGCGACAAAGACTGCTTTCATTACTTGACTATGAAGGAACCATAATAAGTTAAACCCACCTTCAGTGCGCTGTGATTGACGAAGCCTCTTCCACAGCGGTTGCAAAGGAATGGGCGGTCACCAGTATGTAGCATCATGTGCATCTTGAGCGAGTTCTCGTAAGGGAAGCGCTTATTGCAGATGATGCACTTGTACTTCTTGGAGTCTGAGTGGACGGCCTGCTTGTGGCTCTTGAGGTGTGTGGAGGTGAGGTAAGTTTTGTCGCAGGCATCACACTGGTATGGCCGTACGCCCTTATGTTGCAACATATGCAGCTTGAGGCTGTGGTGGAAGTTGAAGCGCTTCTCACACTGGATGCATTTGTATGGCTTCAGGTCTGAGTGCACGCCGCGCTTATGGTGGTATAACGTGCTCTGCGCAGTGAACGAGCGGTGGCAGATGTCGCAGGGGAAGCTCGAGCCTGCACGATGCCGGTGCATGTGCTTGCGGATGGCACCCTTGCTGGCGCATGTCTTGAGGCAGATGGTGCAGGTGAGGCTCTCTCTGGGGTGTGCGTCACCCTTGTGCTTCTTCAGCAGAGTGATGCGGGTGAAGTTCTCACCGCATACATTGCAGATGTGGTTGTGCTTGGCCTCAACATGTCGCTCACGGTCCGCATGTGTTGGCAAGCTTTTCTTGCAGACAGTGCATGGGAACAGCTGCAACCGACCGTCTTCGCCATGCACCTCCTTGGCATGCACCTTCATGGCGGTGCGGTCGGCGCACTGCATGCCACACACCTTACACTCATAGGTGCGCTCATGGATCGACTCATGCTTGCGCAGGTCGTCGACGCGGATGAATGACTTGGGGCAGATGGAGCACTGGTGGGGCTTCACACCCATGTGCCGGTTAAGGTGGTCGCGGTAGTGTCCACTGTGGTCCGTCTCATATGGGCACTTCTCACACTTGAACTTGCATGGCTTGGAGGACCGGGTCATTCGCTTCTCACTAGCACCAGTGTCAGCATCCCCCTCCTCCACCTTCAGGTCACTGCCCGGTTCAAAGGTGACATCCGCAACCTCATTATCTGTTTCACTGTCCGTAACCGCCTCCTCACCTTCACACTCCTCCTTCCCCATCTTCGTCCCCTCCATAGCGTCTTCCTCAACTTCCGGTTCCTCTTTGGGAACAGCTATGACTTTCCGGGGACGACCTCGTTTTCTTTTTGGCTGAAGCAGAAATAAAAGTCAAACAGTGAATCCATGAGTTGTTCACAGTGAACATTGTGTAAGTGCCACTGTGTTACTTACTTATTAAACCTATTTAAAAAGATGCCAGTTTGTATATCAATAGATACTGGGGTGGCTAGGTTACTTTTAATTGGGTCGGTTTTCAATTACACTGAAGGACTAAATATAGACTGCTGCCTCTTTATCCAACTGACTACTTGTTTGGATTTTCACAGAGATGCCAACATTGTGTGACCAAAAATGGGAACATTTTAACATCTGATTAAGAAGATAAGTTTTTGTGCTGCAACACATGGCATGACAATTGGACATATATCATGACATAGTATAAGGATACAATATATAATATGTATATATAATTATATTATATACCTTTTCAGACAGGTCTCATCATGCATCCCACCATGTGTCTATGTGTCATTTTCTAGGCTCTGCTTGCCACCTTGAGCTGCTGATGTCTTTATTCTAAGCTGCTGTAAGTTTTTGCCTATGAGAGTGAAAATCGGAAGATTTGTACATGGAATCGTAAAATGGGAAGTTTTCCTACAAAATCGGAGCAACAACACCGACATGCTGATATAGTATCTAACTGACTATCCATTTGAATACTCATATCAACACATGACGTCATCTGTGACAAGCTATGTGCTGGAAATGGTAACAAGAATGGAGTCCCTAGAATATCAGCAAAACACTTACTGCTATTATTATGCTGCGAGTTTTCTCCATTTCTATGGTGACAGACTTGACGTGCTTGACGCGCATGTGTTTGCGATAGAAGCCTGCGTGACGTGTAGAGTATGTGCAATGTATGCATCTGTAGATCTGTCTCACAGCAGGTATTTCTGCAGCGAGCAAATGGAAAATGCATACTGTATGATGTTAATTACCAAATAATGACAATGCTAAGTAGATGGTGTAGTCATCTTTGCTTACTTCTAATCATGTCTAAGATTTATAGCATAACACTAACAGATAACCAATTTAAATATTTTTAAATTTCAATTGTTTCTCAGGCAAATTTTGTCAGAATCTGTGACGGGCGGGCGGTTTTTAACCCTAAAATGTTATTTGTTTCAAGAAATTTAGGACAGTAATTTTGTTATTACTTTTCTTTCTTTGATTAGAGAAAAGCAATTGACTGTAAAGCTGAGCTTAAATGTTAAATGTTGCTAGGACATAAAACAACAAACAGCAAAAATTGGCCATAACTGACATTGAAATTCAGTGTGAAATGACTTTTTTTTAAATTGCTACTATAAAATTTGGGTTGGAATTTTTTTTAAAGCGATGATTCCTGAGAACCAAGTATGTTGTTATTTAGTTTGTATGTTTTTTTTGTATTTTTGTTGTTGCTTAATTTTTTTTGCATTAAAGAGTCAGGTATGGCAGATGCCAGTCCGTTACACACAGTAATTGGACTACTTATCTCTAACCCGGCCTTACCTTCATCTTGCGTCCTGCTGTAAGCCGCCTCAGACAATGTATCTGGCTCTGTAACTGCCTCACTTTCCGGTTGTTCATCAGACTCCGCTTGTACCTCATGATCAGGCTTTAGTAGCCGTTTCTCGCCCACTGAAAGTAAGTATTCAAATAGATGTAGGGGGCCTACTTATATATTTAACATCATATCTTTTCTCCTTTTCACACTATTTCATTTACACAACATTTCACTTGCATCTTTTTGTTGTTGTTTTTGTTTAATTTAAGATATATCACTAAATAGGATTTTTTAAAGTCGTATTGGAAATGCGATTTTTTAAGTTATGGTTCAAGTCATCGAAGTTGTTTCATTTTATTTTCGTGTAATCTTCCAAACTAAAATCTGAGAATACATATCATTTTATAGAGCACAGTAAAGTATCGTGAGGTTAAATTTATCCTACTAGATTAGCCTCTTACCCAATTCAGACTGTTGATTCAAAATGGATGGTAATGTTTTTCTTGGTCGACCTCTTTTTGCGCGGTATCCTACAATGGCAAAGAAAGGTTATTAATTAATGCCCAAATGATTGTTTGTGGGACCTATCAACATATTATTACTGCATAAGCATTGCTTTGTTTGTTTGTTGTTTTATGTCCTAGCAACATCTAAGGTCACATCAGGACGGGTACCGCCTTGTGACAGTGTCCACTCATGGTTAACCAGTCATTGCCCTATCCTATTAATGCCGATCGCTAAGCTAGGAAGCAACAAGTATCAATTTTAAAGTCATTGGTTTGACTCGACTGGGACCCGACCTTCCATGCGCCAGGCCCGCGTTCTACCGATTAGGCCATCGCACCCGGCCATTACGCAAACTTTAACTGAAGTCAACTTACCTTTGACCACAGCCACCAGGTGGTGCACCTCTGGCATCGTGACCGCCTCAACATCGTCAATGCAGAAGCGCAGGGTGCCCGTTATGCGCACAAACCTTTGCGCATCGATAAACACCCGGCGACACATAGTCTCCAGTACTTTGCAGACCTCTGCCCGGAAAGGCACCCCGGCCTCCACGTCCACGGCGCCCCCGGGGATCTCAGACGGGCCAGTAATAGTGGGTGGTGGCGAGGGACCAGTCCCCGGCGACGCCGCACTCTCTGACGGGTCATTGTTGTTGACACTGCCATTGTTGTTATTGCTGCTGCTATCCCGTGTAGGGTGCAACCTCTCAATGTTCTCCTCCAGCACCGTATTATACATGTGCAGGAGTAGGTTGGCATCGACGGCGGGGCCGGAATCGGAGGTTCCAGTCGACGGAGACTTTTTTGGACTCGGTATGCACATTTTACGACATCCTACATGTTGGTCTGGAGCGCCCAGCGCTTTCTGTTCTTTGACTTTGCTAGATTCATCGCAGCGCGATGACTCGGTGACGTCATCGAAACGGGCAGCATCTGTGACGTCATCAGGCGGCGTTCCAGCGCGTTCAGAAGAGGGCGGTGGGAAGTTTTCGACGTCGTCGTGTGGTGGGTGGAGACTGCTGCTGTTATCGTCAGTCGGCGTTACCGGCGACACGCCGTCAGTGACGTCACACCGCGTGACCTCATCTTTCACTGCCTGAATGAGATCAGTCCGCTCGGGGGTTGCCGTGCTGCATTGCATTTGCAGTGTTCCAGCTTTGGCCGACTGTGACAGGTCAAAGGCCGTGTCGTAACGAGACAGGGCATACTCCGCTGCGGCCTGAGAGAAGGGCGGGGTTGTTGTTGGCACCACGGGGCTGCCCCGCACGGCCTGGACCGGCTCGGCGGTCTCGATTTCGATATAGCCACCAGGTGGCAGCTCGTAGCGCTCCGTCTTTGGTTCAATCATTGGTTCAACTCCGAGTACAGTGGCCGCGGGGAACTGCTCCTCTGTGGTCAGCGAACGAGGGCCGCTGAGTGGCACTATGAGCTGGTTGAGCAGGTCCACCCCCTCTCTGTGACCGTCGCCACCCCGTAACTGGTCGACAAAGTCGCCCTGGGGTCCAGACTGACCCGCTTCCTCTGTGAACTGGTCCAGGTGCCCCGGGGCCCCCTGTGGGAGAGGACTCGGCGTGGGATCACCCTGGATTGGTTTCACCTGAGGGTAGCCCGATGCAGGCAGCGGCTTATCCACGTATGCATGTCCTGGCTCCACTTTGGCTTTTATCTTCACCGCATTCCCTGCAGCCTCCCTAGCGTCTGGCGTTGGCGTGTCGGTGGTGGGGTGGAGATTCAGACCGTCTAGGCCAGGGTTGTCCCACGACTCCATGTTTACCTCATACTACTAGCCAGAATCCGGATCAAGAGCATTCTTGCCGTAAACTTTGTATGCGGATTATCTGAAAATAGGGAGGAAGGAAGAGGAGTTACTAACACTAACAGGGCACGAGGGGATGTGGTAATCTGGAATATGCATATGCTGGTAGACGGTAGTGGATACAGCGTGACAGGGGGTTTCTAACCACCACCCCCTCCCAATAGTACCATGGATAAAGGTCTCAGAACTCCTTGTCTGTAGCAAATATTAGGAGAGGAGTCCACTGAAAATCTGCCAATTCTATATAATGTAATTTAACATCGTGGATTTTTCTAAGAAATCTACAGATTCGATAACCCTGTAAGTACACCAAATCTACACTTGGTGGTATGCAGTGTATCCATAGCGAGACTACTAATATTACTATGGTATTGAGCGTGTACCCTAGTCTTACCGATTTCAGCGAGCCGGTGAATTTGCTATAGGTTACAGTAATCAGTGTGTACCCAATAAAACTTCAAAATCGGCACATATTAGGTTGAGGGAGGAGTTACCTGGAGATGGAACTAAAATTTGCTGGATCCTTTAGGCAATGTCTTCTAAAGAAAAGAAAAAGATTTTAATTAAGTCAGCTGCATTATCTGTGTCATGCGGGAGGTCGGCGGGACCAAGTGGTCCTTAGCCGGTGCCGTATTGGCCACTCGTGGCTTACACATGCTTTTCTGCTCAAGGGGGAACCTCCCCCTGAATGTATTGGGTGTCAGACGCTGCTGACACTCAAACACATTTGACTAAGTTGTGTTCATTTTTTGGCCCTGTGCCAACAGTCCTACACTGCAGACAGTATGCATGACCTTTTTACTAAGGTAAAACAGGAAAACATTTTAGCTTTTTTGAGGGCAGCTGGACTGTACCACCTCATATAGTTTACTAAATAGATTCTATCAATTATTAATAAAACTTTTCTTTTTCTATTGGAATTTGTTTCCCATGACCACAAATGTATGATTATGAGCTTTCTAATTTAATGAGTGTCTGTTGGCACATAATTGATTGTCTGCTTTTACATGTAACAGTGATGGTTTGAACAAAAAACAAACATTTCTCGCCGTGAATAAGGCCTATGCTGCCGACACGGCGTAAAGGAACCACCAATCAATCAATCAATCAAGCATTACAAAACTGTAACTAATATAGGAAAATACCTTATTTTAGCTATATTTCTACATATGGTCATCATAATTCGATCTAAAATACTAATATAGATTGATCCGGTTATTCATTTTCTTTCATCTATGATCCTTTATGAGTTTTCATAATACGAATATGGCAGCGATATTATTTTTAATTGCAGAATCTAAATTTACCATAAGGAAATATCAAATGCAGTACTTTTAATGATTTTGACAAAAGTACTAAATGTGGCAGTCTTCATTGGGTTCAATCAAATAGCTAATGGTATCAGTATCATAAAGAAAAACACTTTAAAAAAACAAACTAAACGATTATATTTGAAATAATTATATATCTGTCTATTATAAAAGTCCATTCTGTATATATTCTATATAAAACCCACCTATTAACAACCTTAAGAAAACAGAATGAGTATATAATGATCTGATTTAGCTCTTTGAAAGATATATAAATTTACATTATTTCAATTGTGTTGATGCGCGAAAAGGAAGAAAGCAAGGCGGGGGTGGAAATAAGGCGTTTATTTTCGCCTCAGACAGACAGAGTATACAAGAAATGAGAGAGGCTCATGAGGAGCAACAGTACAAGGGCTCATAAGGAGCAAAGTGCAATGTAAGAAATAACAATAAATGGAACAAAGTAAAAAAGCTCATGAGGAGCAAGGTACAGGGTAAATAACGTTCAGTTGATAGTCGAGTGTCAGTGTGAATGAGGGGGTGCCGAGCAGCCCTCCACCGCTGGAAGAGAAAGTGTCTAAGGAGGAAGATGGGTGGGTGGGTGGAGGAAAAAGAGGAGAGAGCTGGAAGGCGGCAGGAGGGCGAGTGCCTGAGGGAGGCCAGCGGGCGACCTTATAAGGGGAAAGGGACGGGCGACAGCAGGTGAGGTGTGAATGCTGCCGGCCCGGGGGAGGGCGAGAGGTGGCGAGCAGCGGGCGTCAGGTGAGGCGCGAATGCTGCGCGGCAGGGGGGCGGGGGGAGGAGGCGGCGCGTGGCGGCGTCGGCCGAGGTGAGAAGCAGCGCGACAGCGCGGGGCGGGGGAGGGTCTCTTCCTTTCCTCGCATCAAACGTAATGCTTCGCATTACGACCAATTAAAGCTGCCTAGTCCGATGAAATTTAAGCAGCGAATTTTCTAAACCAAAGCACTTATATCAAGATTTGAACCGACATATCCAACTTAGATACATCATAATTCATATTACATGTGTACTTATTTGACATATAGATGGACTTTATAGGCCAAGCAGGAATATAGGCTAATTATCTCACAGTTACTCTATTGGTTTTCAATTACAGGATGTTTAACCTGAGTAAGATAGTGAATAAACAACACAAATTATCAATGAATGGTTCCACTCTTTTTTTTAAAACTGTCTCTTAAATGTATGTGCACTATCGGTGATAAATAACTGTCAATTATTAGTTTAAAATTGAAAATAAAAGCAACATGATCAACAAAAGCACATGGCTTGCATCATGTAAATATCAACAACAGCACATGACAAACCAATCAGAATGGTGCATTTTGGTCATGTGACCCAGCTGAGAAATGAACAATGACTTTACACTCCAGAAGAATTAAAATATCTATAAAATTGCAAAGAGATAACATGTTTGTCTATCTGATGATGGTGATTTTATAATAGCGCCATTTGCCACTTAGCAGGGCTGACCTCTGAAAGGTTGCACCTATAGAGATAGCATGGGTGATGCAACACCCTGCTTCGTCAAGTTTTTCCTATGGGACGATGCGTGAGGATCGCAACATATGGATTTGCAAGGCTCTAACAATGCTAATTTAATAGACCATGTTACTGATGAAGTCTATATGGTGTCATAATTTTGATATGCTTATGTTTTCAACTTCAAATATCTCAAAAGTTAACCATCTAAAATCAAAATTAATTCCAACTAGATTATAATAATCAACCTCATGTATTTATCTCAAAAACATTCTTGAAATGGCAGAAACTCAAAACCATTGGACTTAGATAACAGATTCACCCTGTACTTGTAGTACATGGGTGAACGACAACATAGTCTAAATACTGGCGAAAATAGCTTTAGTATGGAACAGGAAGTAGAATGCCTGGCTCCAGTATCAAATGGGTACTTATATTTGCACAGATTTGGTGAAATGGGAGAGAATGCAAAAAGACAAGATGGCGGCCATAGAATTCCATTGATTTCACCTTTAAATTCTATTAAACTATATGTTTTATTATATTTTTCAACTCAAAGGTAGCGGGGAAATATGAAAACATTATAAAGAATAAATGTTGCTTCTTAGATTGTGAATTTAGGCTCTCATTGCATTTCCCCGCTTTTTCGACAGCTTTTATATAGTGTTGGTATTCACCCGTGTACTGCAAGTCCGGGGTGAATCTTTTATCTACATCGGACTTAGATAAAAGATTCACCCTGTACTAGTACACGGGTGAAGGACAACGTAGGGCGAAAATAGCTTTAGTATGAAACAGGAACTAGAAACTGTGGTTCCAGGATCAAATGGCTACATATATTGGCACAGAGTTGGTGAAATGGGAGAGAATGCAAAAAGACAAGATGGCGGCCATAGAACGCCGTCAATTTCACCTTTAAATTGTATTAAATTATATGTTTTATTATATTTTTCAACTCAAAGGTAGCGGGGAAATAATATGACATATGTAAAGAATACTTGTTACTTCTTAGATTGTGGAATTAGGCTCTCATTTCATTTCCCCGCATTTTCGACCGCTTTTATATAGTGCTGGTATTCACCCGTGTACTGCGAGTACAGGGTGAATCCTTTATCTACATCGGACTATATGCAACTTTTAGTTTCTGCCATATTTTATATCCTGCCATAGGCCCTATATATAATAATGTTAATAAAAGTTGTTGAATTAATGTAGCCTTAAATTGGACTGGTTTGCTTCCCAACCCCAACCATCCATCATTCCTATATGGGCCGAGTAAATACGGCAGCGCATTGAGTTCACGGATGGGCGGTGAGGCGGGGGTTGGGAACATCAACATGGGTCATGCCCTTTCAATAGTACACCCAACACTAACAGTAACAGTAGGCCTACGACATATGACTGAGTACTAAATCATAGTAAATGGGCCGTGACTCTAACTTATCTAAGCATGATAATGACATTGCGTCTTGATATGTCAATTGTGGCAAATAAAAACTATTAATTTATTACAATGGAGTCATCGAATTGACATAATAAGAAGTCACACGGATAAGAATGCTCGCTGATAGAGCAAAATATAAACTTGTAAGGACAGGTCGTGTACAAGTTCCGCTTCTTGTCCTGGCCCGCACGCAAAATGGCGAAGGCAGTCTGCTTTAGCACTTGACTTTGACCTATATACTCTTTAGATAGTACACTAGTATTCTATTACAAACGTTTGTTTTTGCTATACAATTAACACAAGGTATTAAAAAATTGTATCTACCTATGCGCTACAGGGTGGTGAATGGTCCTAAACGTGTACTATTCGGATGTTGATTTTACCTGCCCGAAAACATCAGAGATCATCACTATGTCGGCCTAAACTAAGCGGATGTAGGTTTTTTCCCTCCAAGGCCACTGGGGTGAAGAGTTCCAATTGAGCATTTCCCGCGTTTCGCTCGCACTCAAAGAACGGAGAGGTGTACATGTCCAGCTAGCTAGTGGTTTGTTTGTTGTTGTTTTGCGTCCTAGCAACATCTAAGGTCATATCAGGACAGGTACCAACTTGTGACAGTGCACACCCATGGCGACTATATAGTGCTGTCCCACTGGGAAACCAGGCCGCCGGCACCATGACCTGGTATCCCACTCAGTCACATTATCCTGACACTGAGCACACCAGTCCTTGCCCTATCCTAATAATGCTGAGTGCCTGGCTAGGAAGCAACAAGTATCAATTTTAAAGTCATTGGTTTGACTCGACCGGGACTCGAACCCACGACCCCACGATCTACCAGCACGGGAGACGGACGCTCTAACTCATTCGGCCATCCCGTCTAGTGGTTAGTGGTCCCATTTCCTATATGAGAGGCTGTGAGTATCATCTCAGACTGAATCAACCTAAACACATGAAAGAATTAGTATTTCCGCGATCTTGCAGGTCACTTTGCATACTAGGATAGCGTTAGGACCAACATTTTGGGATGGCACAACTAAATGGGATATCAGGTCATCGTGCCAGCTACATGGTATCTCAATGGAACAGCACTATCAAGGTGTCATGAATATGTATTCTTTTTAGTCGATACCCGCCCTTATATTAGGTAAGGTATTGCAAGAACGTAAAAACCCAGTAATTGCATTGTTATCTATACAATGTTAATAAGACCAAATACAATTGTTAAAATTGGTGATCGTCCCCAATCCGTGCCTGAAAAATCTCCCGCCCCTGATTTAGTTTTTTTAACTGGCGCTAGGTAGTGATTTGACTCGTCCAGGCGAGTTCGAATCCCCCGACTTACCAGAACGGGAGGCAGAAGCTCAACTCATTCGGCCATCGCATCTTGTTACGTATAACGTTCACGTCATACTCCAGAAAAAGAATTATTTTTTTTTAAACTCCCACCTGACCGTGATTCGGATGATGAAAAGGAAGATCACCAACGTACTTTTTTTTTTATTTGGCCTTAAGCTGTTGGGCCACATCCACATATGTACTCAAAGAATGTGACTAGCCCAAAATTAGCTAATGATAAATGTGTAACTGGGTTGGTTTTCTGTTGATTTACATAGAGGTGTCATTACGTATGTTGACGCGAGGCAACATAGTTAATTCGCGCACGAGGCTAGTTGAACTTGATCTCGTGACCCTACCCCGGCCTTGTTCTCCACTTCGCTTCTGGCTCTCGTCCGGGCAACTTCAAAATTACCCACCCGCCCAAACCTTTTCTTTATGGGGTTAGGTGCTGATTACTGACACTGATTGTTATTGTTTGATTTACAAAATGTCAACTTTATCTCGCTCCAGAAGCCATAATCGATTATCATTATCCTGTCCTTATTCGACCTATCACTCCTGACTTTGAAGCTGAATCTTAATGCCTGATTATCCTGACATCACCTGAACTCCAACAACCGATGGAAGCCAGCCTTCCGCAGTCGCACATGCCAGCCACCTGCACTCAGAGCCAGCCTCTTCGCCTCCGGGAACTGACCTTGTTTAGATTCACTTACTCATGACTTTGATAGATCATGATTGCTGATCAGATATCTTATTATGATTATTAATGATTCAATAAATTCTTCGTTATAACCCTTGTTCTGTTCTTCCGAGTGCTCCGAATATTGTGCAAGGCCGGAGACATTCTTGGATGTGGGTGGGGGTCTGCACCGGCAACCACTATTTTTTGTTTAATGAGGTATATCATCACAAATACTTTGTTTTTAAACGGAGCTATATTTTGTTCCGGCGTGCATTCATAGTAATTTCTGTGTAAGTGCAGAATGAAGGACGGAGTGTTTTTAGTTTCATAAAACATGTTTCTTATTTAAAAAATTATATAAACGGCATCAATTGTTAATAAATAGCGTGTGGTTAGCACAATGGTTTTAGTTGTAAAATTAACTTTAAAACCCCAAAAATAACAATGTGATCACAATGAATGAATAAAGTAGTAAGCATATTTAGTGGCCATGGAGGGGAGCATCCTCGATTTATTAAACCAAAGAGCCACATTTCCACATTTAACTTGGAACAGCTATGGTCATATATATGTACACCTACTCTAATCCATACCCACCATGTTAAATCCACTCACCACAATCTGTTATAGCTTCGACGAGTAGGCCATACGCATTAAATAATGTGCAATCTACACTTGAAAACGTATATTCTCTAACTAGAGGCATGACATTGTGTTTGGCTATTTAGAAACGCGGTGAATCATGTCACATGACGAACAATAGTCTCCTGATATTTCTTGGTTCTTGGACAACTGTATGGGCAGCATGCTATTTATGCACGAAGGAAATGCGTAATATATGTAGGTCACATGGCTTATCAAGAGCATTGTTAACAAGGATGCAACTACCAATCCGATCTCCGCTTGAATATAGCTAACAGCAGGAGGTTCTATTCCCCACTATGTTTTGTTATCGATATTTTTAATGCTTTTATTTTCCCGTCACAATAAGTCGCATTGGATCTTTTTCATTGCGAAGCAAAGGTGATCATTTTTTCTGTAGTCCATACAGTATGTAGGCCTATATATAATTAAGCTAACTTGCTTCACACACTTGAATCCCGCTGACTGGCCTATGTAGTATGATGATAGTGGCCCAGTAGCCAGTACTGTTATCAAGTAGGAAAATATCTCCCAACCATCCCCTTTCCGGGGATTTGAAAACAAAGAAGTAAAAGCTCTTTTTCACCACATCACATAAAAATGGGATATGCTAGCAAACAAATTCTACATCGCTAATTCCCAAAGTCATAACCATTTGCCCCAGCTGCTACATCGTGACACACATGGCGAGGACATGATGGTGCTCGATTTAATATATAAAATAACAAATCAGCACTGAGAACAACCAGTTTTCGGCAATGACTGCCTCCTCGGCCTAACCCCGTCCTGATATGACTTTAGATGTTGCCAGGACGTAAGACTCCAACAACCAACCAACCTTGGCCTAACTAGTTAGGCAAGGATGCCTCTCAAAAGTTTGTTTTATTTAACGAGACCTCTAGAGCACATTGATTTTTCATATCATCGGCTATTGGACGTCAAACCTATGGTCATTCTGACATATTTCTCTGGAGAAAACCGCTGCCGCCACATAGGTTACTCTTTCCGATAAGCAGCAAGGGGCCTTTTATATGCACCTTTCCACAAGGATGCCTCTCAAAGCATATAGACACATTGTGTTTTTATGTTTACATCATAGTTTTCCGCACATGTGAATTGTCTGGTTACCAAAAGTAACCAGTAATGGTAGCTGATAGTAGTAGTAAATGATGTTTTCCCCCGAACTGTTGTTTTCCGTCTTTAAATATGCTACAAGTTAAATCAGCTAGATAAATATGTAGAAAAAGAATGTTATTTGAAATTCATCAGCATGTTTATATAATACTTATACCTTCCTTTCATGTATTTGATCTCTGTGTAATCAGTGTGTTGTGATTACCATACAGCCTTGTAAGTTGTAGTTGGGTTGTGGTTCAGAAAATATAGGTTTGATTTATTCTCAATGCTTTGAAATTCAGTGTACTTACCAGTTATTCACAGTTTTAACATAATAAAAATGATCAATATAGTAGTAATAGAGTATGTCTATCGATGTATGCAATAGTTGTTGAGCATGTTAGGCAGATGTCGTCGGCCCAAATAGTACATGATATATATTTGTGAAATCTACATATTTTTCTAAACCCCTTCATAAAGCCCTAGTCACAATACGGCTTGTGACTGCTTGCAACGAATTTTCCACCAACATGTAACCACTTTGGAACAAAGAACGCACGGTCACCAGCGACGAAAGCAATGATCGCCGACTTCCTTGCAACCAAAATGGTCACAAGGTTTTTAGCATGTAGTAAATGCAACCTCCTTGAGAGCAAAATGGTCACAAGGAGGTTGGTGACCACTGAGGACCATTTAGTGACCACTTTGCGACAAACCCTTTTTGTGGTCACAGAGTGGTCGCAAGCAGTAGTGTGACTGGGCTATCAGTTGCCTTCAATGTGATGGTCAAAATAAGCATACTACAAAGGCACTCGCTTCTACCGTAATGACATGAAATAGCACCCGTCTCCAATGAGCGCCGCCATATTACTTATGCTTGTTTTCTCTTTCATTATTTCCCAGACTATTGTCTCTAAAATTTTAAAAATGTAATCTATATACTCGGCAGGTTTCGACTTTCAGAGAAGGAACAAACAGAAGAATTAATTCCAATACACTAGGCTATTTTTCGACACTATAGTTTACATGCAGGTTATTTTTGTCTACGAATATCAATAGACACGGTCTATATAGCCTTTATTGTATTTGCACAGACAAAGAAAGTATGTCCATGAAGAACATAACTAAAGGTCCACATGACAACCAAACAGTATATATGATACCTGGTAAGTTGCACAATTATCAAGTGGATACACTTATTATATGCCTCGGAATTATGCGATCATAAAGATACATTGTATATAAAATATAACAGCAGGGCTTAGCTGTTGGTTCCTCTGATTTTGTCAAACCCACAAAACAACCTATGATAGTGTGCGTCTTTTTGTTATATGGCGACAGTATCTCTGTACACGGTAATGATACAGTAATTGAAAATATATTCGGGGAACAAATCAATATCCATGTGAAACGAATAAACACAGATAGGAAAAAAAAACACCATCACCCAATGATTGATTGAATGATTGGTGGTTGCTTTACGCCGTGTCGGAAGCATAGGCCATATTCACAGCGAGAAATGTTTGTTTTTTGTTCAAACCATTGCTTTTACATGTAAAAGCAGACAATCAATTATGTGCCAATAGACACTCATTAAATTAGAAAGCTCACAATCATAAATTTGTGGTCAAGGGAAACAAATTCCCATAGAAAAAGAAAAGTTTTATTAATAATTGATAGAATCTATTTAGTAAACTATATAAGGTGGTACAGTCCAGCTGCTCTCAAAAAGGCTAAAATGTTTTCCTGTTTTACCTTAGTAAAAAGGTCATGCATACTGTCTGCCAAAAGATCAACGCAACTTAGTAAAATGTGTTTGAGTGTCAGCGGGGACTGACACCCAATACATTCAGGGGGAGGTTCCCCTTGAGCAGAAAAGCATGTGTAAGCCAGGAGTGGCCAATATGGCAGCGACTAAGGACCACTTTGTCCCGCCGACCTCCCGCATGAGTCTGTGGTGGCTTTCCCACAGATGGTTCAATTTCTTTAAGTTTATTGATGTTTTCATCCCACTCATGTTGCCATTTGGATTTTATGCAATGACATGTCGGGGAATTAAAACTGTAGAAATTACACCATGATGATTCTTTCATCTATAAAGACGAGTGGGGTCATCTCCAGTTTCTATACCCCAGAAGAAGAAGAAAAACATCTATTGATATTTTATAATTTGGTCGTTTTGTATTATCAACATAAGACAATTAGGGGGGGGGGAATCCAAGTCCGTTTACTAAGATAAATATATTAAATGAGATACATATATTAAATACACCGATAAAGATTGGCTAGTGTCCACCAGGTGGGGAGAGGGGGTGGGCGTCTAATTCTTTTAATTAATTTGTTTACATAAATCCAGGAACCCAGGTGGATGGAGCAAGTATTGATTATATCTGCCACAAACTAATTTAAATAAAAATAAATGTCACCTCCACACTGGACTCGATCACATAATTTTAGGTATCAATTCTTAAATGGTTTTGCTCTAACGATAGCGTCTTACTTCCCGTGCGGGAAATTGTAGGTTCTATCCCAGTCTGAGTGAAACCAAAAGACTAAATAAACTAACAGAAATTGTCATCTTGCTGGCCAAGGGCGTTAGTATGACAGAGTATACCTTGGTTGGTTAAATTGCAGGATAATAGTAGTGAGTCGGTTATCATATTGTAGCGAAAGTGGCACGGTATCTCAATGGGAGAGCACTATGAAGCCTCAACCACCCATTGGCGCTTTTGGAATATCATAGTTGCAGTATACAGTTTAGCTTGGGTAGCTGGTTGGTTGTTTTATGTCCTGGCAACATCTAGGGTCATATCAGGATGGGTACCAACTTGTGACAGTACACACTCATGGTGACTTTATAGTGCTGCCGCACTGGGAAATCAGTCCACCAGCACCATTTTTTTTCTTCTTGAAGATTTATACTGCCTATCATGGATAAGTCTGAATAGACTTGTATTCACCATTAGACAGTTTGTCGATAGAAAGCCCAAGCCTACACTTTTACCGACCCAAGGAATTTTTAAGCTCCCACACCACATAGACATGGTATGAGAGCAACTGTCCTTTGATGATGTTGTAAGTTATACACAGCGGTGGAAATCCAAATTGGCAGAGGTGGGGACATGGGGAATCGAACCACCAACCTTCAGATTAGGTGTTCAACCTAGAAAAAAGTCACTCTAACCACTCGGCCACAGAGGACACCACCATGACCCGATATCCCACTCAGTTACATTATCCTGACACTGATCTAACCAGTCCTTGCTCTATCCTATAAATGCCGAGCGCCAGGCTAGGAAGCGACAAGTATAAATGCTATATGTCATTGGTTTGACTCGACCGGGAACCGAACTCCTGATCTCCCACATGTAAGGCGATTCTCCGCGCCCGGTGCTTGGGTAACTGGAAACTTATGCTAGTTGCTACGGTTGAGACTAAGAACACTACTTTCCATGGTGACCGTGATACAGTGTTCAGCATAACAGGTTCGCCGTTAATGTAGGCCTTGCTTCCGTCACGGCGTTGAACTTTCAGCAATCAATCAACCGTACCACTAACAGGTTGGCACATGTATGAAATCCACTTCAATTAAAGTTGCCTAATCCAATGGGTTTGAGTTCACCTAATGCTTTCTATATAAATATATTAGGCTAATCATTACCATCTATTTATTTTGAAGTAACTTATATTTTAACTGGTCAATGTTGGATATATTTGAAATGAAGTGAAAAAGCCAAAACGTACACATATAATTCTGGTGTGCACATTAAAATGCTGGACGTGGCTTTGTTTACATTCTTTTAGAGCAGAGTAGAATAGCACAGGAACACTAAACTTCAATAAAGGTTTAATACAACATCTAAATAGGAGATGTACGGCCAAACCTAGGCAAGTGCTTTGGACACTTTCATCGGATTATGCAGCTTTAATGGGGCTATTAAAACTCATTTGAACAGGAAATGAAAGTGAACCATTCTGTGTCATTCTAAACTATGACCAATCAGATGCACCTACACACTTGCACATAGCAACAACAATAACAACAACAACAAAAGAGAAGATACGATCTATTTCAAATAGGATAACTGAATGACTACCAGTCTCACCTTAAGGTGTCATGATTCAAGTATTATCCAATGCACAGTCACCCGTTTAGTAGCAAAGCCATATAATTATATAAATAATACATTTCGTGGCATAAATCTCCATCAATATTAAATCCATATAAATACCATGTACAAAAACATAACAATAATACTCCCCAAGGGATAGTATAACTCAATTTCTCTAGCGTAGATATAAACTAGTTAAATCTGCCTAGTCTGATGAAATATCAAATTTTCAAAACCAAACCAATTATCTAGATTTGATTTTACATATCTAACTTAGATACTGATGCACTTATTAAGCATTTGTTTCTGCATAGAAGGCAATACTGAGTCAATTTAACAAAACATGTTACTGCAGAAGTCTATGGTGTCAGAGTTTTGGCAGGTTTGCCAAAACTAATTTTCCATGTTTGCACCCAAAATATCTCAAAAGTTTACCATTTAAAATAAAAGTAACTTTGAACTAATATAAAGTAGATACTAGTGATCGATCTAATATATTTATCTCAGAAAAAATACAGAAATTCAAAACCATCAGACTATGCAACTTTAAACGGACCCGGTATAGGCTGCTGAAACATGAACCATACTCCGACAAATGCTCTCCAAGCATACCTTTGCAGGTTTTCAGTTTATGCAACTGTATACATGGGGGGAGAGTGCTGAAATTTGTTTCTCATGTTGTGTTGTAGTTAGTCCAGCAGCACTAATAAGGCTTTTAGACAACCATATAGAGAAAAATGTTAGAATTTGCAATCTAAAATGCTAAATATAAAGTTCAAATGTTTATTTCTCATAACCAGCTACTTTTTGTGTGAATAATTGATTAAATTATGTAGATTAGGCTTTAAAAGTTGAATTGAGCGCTTTCTGTGGCTGCCATCTTGGTGGTTGCCATCGATTCACCTGTGTGTGGGGAACCCCTCTAGGTCATGTGATGAGGAAATCCCACCTATGATGTCATTCATACATCACAGACCTCGACGCTCTCCTCCCACATGTTCAGTTGCATGAATTGAAAAAACTAAGTAACGGTATGTTTGGAGAGCTTTTGATGCTGGATTCGTTTGTTTCTGGTGTATAGTGAACAGGATGTCACATTGCGTTATCAGATACAATGTTTCTTTAATAATGATTCTTAAATATTTTTCTAAAGAAAAAAAAGATAAGAGAATATGTATAAAGTAGTGGAGGGGTGTTACCTAGCTCGGGTCTCTGATTTGTAACCAAAGCAGTAATTAACCATTAGGCGATGGCTCCTTCGCCACTACAGGGAAATACTTAACGAGTGATGAGAATTCGACTACTATTCTGATTCTCCTGCTGCAATTCGACAATTAAAAATCCACTCTATAAATGACTGCATTTGTATAGATCTATATTCTATAGTTGTGTTCAATACAATTGCCATGGGTGTGAAAAATTTCTATAAAGTTTCCGCTGAATAACAACATTATTGGAATGCCCATGAGGAGTAATTTTACATGCGCGTTATAGATTTATAGTTAGTCGGCACTCCGGTTAAAATCTATCTATCAAATACCCACACACATACATCTTAATATATGAACATTTACAAACAACAATTGAACAAAATAGTTTGTTTATATTAACAAAAGAATCAATAGAAACAGAAAAAAAAGTTTTTAAAAAGAAAAGAGTTAAAATTTGGTATGTTGCCAACTCTTGGGCATTGCTAAATGACCGACACTCTATAAAAAAATAACCACACACACAAAAAAAACCATTAAGAATAGTAAGATATCACGTTGGTGGCATGCTGCAGAGTGCTGCCCATGGGGAGCGCACACAACCAGAGATATAGTTAGACACAACTGTAAGGCGGGGGTTTATCAATGTAGTTCCGGGTCGTGCCGGCAGGTGGCAGCAGCGGTCTGAGTAGCAGGCGCGTCTGCAGCGTGGCCGGCAAGGGGAGCAGGGTGACCGCCTTCTCAATGGAATGTCCCATACACCGCCGGACGCGGATCGCAGAGATGTCACGCAGCGTCCGAGGGTTCGTCGTGACGTCGTACAACCACGTCATGAACTTCTTGTTCTCGGTCAAGTCGCTCGGCAGCGCCCTAGTCGCCAAGAGCGGTTGCGCGCATGAGCACTCGGCACCGGCTTCCGCCAGCAGCCTCAGCAGCCCGACGTCACCAAGTTTCAGCGCCACCATAAAGAGCGGTGTGTCCTTAACGACGCGATCAACGCGGCAGTTCAACCTCAGGAGCATATGTACGATGGGCGTGAAATTTCTCCCCACGGCCAGAGTCAGCGGGGTGCAGCCCAGGTGGTCCGTGACGTCAGCGGGCGCGCCCATGGCAACGAGCCGCTGCGCTATCTGCGTGTACTTGTGTAATGCGGCGAAGTGCAGCGCGGTGCGGCCCAAGGTAGTCTGGCCCGTGACGTCACATCCGGCGTCCAGCAACAAGGTCACGATGAGCGGGAAGCGCGAGGAGGCGGCAAGAAGCAGCGGAGTGTTTCCATTCTTGTCCCGCACGTCTGGCAAGGCCCCGGCTTCCAAAAGCATCTTCACCAGCTCCTGCCCGCCATTCTCCGCCGCCGTGTGCAGCGCGGTGTAGTTGATCCGGCTCCGATTGTTCACGTTGCACCCGCCGCGCACCAGTTGGCGCGCCGTCTCCAGGTGGCCGTTCAGCACGGCGTACATGAGCGGTGAGTTCCCCCACTCGTCGCACCTGTTAGGGTCGGCGCCGAACGTCAGCAGCATCATGGCGACTACAGTGTGACCGGCTTTGCACGCCTCGTGGACTACAGTCCGACCCCGCCGTGTCGTCGCGTTAAACTCACAGCGCCGCGTCTGGAGAAGCAGACGCACGCACGTACTGTTGCCGCGTTTAACCGCCGCCACCAGCGCCGACGTCCCGTTTTGGTCCCTGATGTTGACCTGTTTTTGGTGCAATATGAGTTGAGTTGAGTTCGATGGTTTGGAGTTTCTGGTCATTTTTTGAGATGTATATATTAGGTTGATCATTAGAATCTACCTTACATTAGCTTGAGGTAACTTTGATTTAAAATGACTAACTTTGCAGATATTTGAAGTGCAACTATGCAGAATTAATTTAGGCAAGCACACCAAAACTCTGACACCATACGCTTCTGCAGGAAGAGGCTCTACTAAATTGCCTCAATATTCCATTCTGTGTGGTCTGACAAATGTTTAATAAGTGCACCAGTATCTAAGTTAGCTGTGTAGAATCAAATGTAGATATTGTTTTGGTTTTGAAAATTTGATGTTTTCATCGGACTATGGAGCTTTAAAGTTGCAGTCCGATGGTTTCTGTCATTTTCTGATATTTAAAGTGGAAACATGCTAAATTAATATTAGTATGCTTGTCAAAACTATGATCCCCCTTAGGTTTAGCAAGAACAGATTGTATTAAATTTACTTAGTATGCCCTATGCGGCAACAGAAGCTTAATACATGCACTCATATCGATGAGTATTTTTGCCTTTGGAAATGTTATGCTTTCAACGGACGATTCAACTTTAACCACAAACATGTAGTAAGGTGACTGTATAGTGCATGGCTTCCCCAAGTAGGTTTGTTGGGTTTTTTTTTTGTTTTTTTAAGTCCTAGCAACATCTAAGGTCATATCAGGACAGGTACCGACTTGTGACAGTGCGCGCTCATGGTGACTTTATAGTGCTGCCCCACTGGAAGACCAGGCCACCAGCACCATGACCTGATATCCCAATCAGTCACATTATCCTAACACTGAGCAAACCAGTCCTTGTCATATCCTAATAATGCCGAGCGCCAGGCTAGGAAGCAACAAGTATCAATTTTTAAGTCATTGGTTTGACTCGACCAGGGTTCGAACACTCGACCCCAAGATATACCAACATGGGAGACGGACGCTCTAACTCATTCGGCCATCCCGTCTGGTCCCCCAAGTAGGTCATGATGTCATTATATTTCCTTGTATTTAATGGTACTGGATTTCATTGCATGTCATTATATTCCATTATATTATAATTATATATATGTAGATGACTGTAATGTAGTATGGTCGGAAGACAAATGTCCCAACGCTAGGGGGAAACAAATCGTCAAATAGAATATCATTTCACAAAAATATATTTAGAAAAAAATATCTTACTTGGCAGCCATTAAAGACGAGCATCTTAACGATCTTGGCGTGAGACTCCTGGGCAGCGTACATGAGTGCTGTCCAGCCGTACATGTCAGTGTCGTCCATGTGAGCTCCATAGTCCAGCAGTAGTTCGATGACGTCAGCGTACCCTGCGCGCGCAGCCAGCGACAGCGGCGTACTGCGCTCAACATCCTGGCAATTCGCGTCCACGCCCTGCCCAATGGAGACATTAGCGTCCGCAGACCAGATACCTATTACACGGTGTGTGTGTGTGTGTGCGTGCGTGTGTGTGTGTGTATCTTCCAAGCGAGTGGCGTGCGAACGGGGGTGGAGGTAAGCATGCCGGTACCCCCACCCCCACCCAGAAGGGGGGGTAGGAGCAAGACACTACAAAAATTATTATATTACATGCGATACAAAAAAATACAGCCATATATATGGATAGTGATAAGACTGTTATCGCGTGTAGTAATCTCTGTAGTGTCTTGCCCTACCCCTCCTATACATGTATAGTTGTTTGGAGCACAAGGGTCGGCCCCTAGCAGCGCGAACCCGCACACCACAATGCTTAGATCGGATTACACCAGGCGACAGCACCGTGTTCACCTTACATCCATATATAGCTGGCGCTATATAATACATATTTATATATGTGTGTGTGTTTATGAATAGTAGAAATCATGGCTGTAATTGTTAATACATCGTTTATAAGTTATAGTTGGAACTCACTGACCTTAGTTCTGGTTCCACATAGTGTAAATACTAAATAACAATATTTGTTAATGCATTTTAGAAACCACGGTTATATTTGTGGTTAAACTACTTAGTGCCAGAGACCAGTGGCCTTCTACATAGTCTAAGTGGTTATATATATATATTAATGCATCGCAGAAACCTTGGCTATATTTGTGGATACATCGTTTACTAGTTACAGGTGGACATCAGTGCATCATGTTTCATCGTGGAAATGCCTATATATTTAAATATACCTTGTTGAGGAGTCCCTGAGTGAGTCTAAGGTCACAGAGAACGTCTGGGCGACACAGTTCCGCCTCCCGTAAGGACGTCATCCTAGGAGAGCTCCTAACAAAACAGTCCGAATTCATCAAGCGTCAATAGGCTATACGCCCAATATCATGTGCGCAACTTGTCTTGATATCACCTTAGATGTTGCTAGGACGTCAAACAACAAACAATCAATGTGGGAAACATCTGCTCTCATTTGATCACCGAAGATAAAGTTCCATAATCCGTTGATTTTGAAATTTGTTCATTTTAATTAATTTGAAACACATTTACAAATATATATATATTAGAATAAAATTGCATTAGTGTGACCAATATTACCTACTGTACTTTAGTTTAGGGTGATGGTTATGATGATTGGCTATCTTAGATATTTTAAGTGACATCATGCAAAATAATTCACGTACACACCAGTTAAAGTTGCATGGTCCGAGGAAATATATATTTGTAAAAACAAAAATACTTATGTACATTTGATTCATTATATCCAACTTAGATATTGGTGCATTAAATAGTAGCTTGGGGAAGAATATCAGTGAATGTACTACTAGTGCAATAGGCCATTGCTATGTTAACTAGGTCAAGTCCTCATCTCTCGAAAGCGACGTGCTTTATGTTTATAAGTGGTGAAAGCCCAAAATAAATTATTAATAAATACAATAGTACCTAAATTTGGTATGTAGGATCAAATTTAAATTAGTGTTTTGACAACAGTGTACTTTCATCTATTTATCCTCGATACTTGGATGGGTGAGCACATGGGAATACGAGGCGGTGTATACAGCCCGATACGTAATTATACAGTTATAGCTTACCATAATGAGTAGTGAATAAGTAGGCCTAATACATATCATTGGAGGGGGCGATATTGTTGTAGGGCTGAGTGGGGTCGGGTGGGGGCTGGTATAACACCATAATTCGAGTGGGACTCTACTCCGCACTTGTTATGCTTTGGGTAACATCCTACCCGAGAGCATCTAGACTCCCTGCAAGGAGTATTTATTTCCAGAGCTTCAACGCAAATCAAACATTGAGTGAAGCATGCCGGTACCCACCACCCCCACCGAAGGGGGGTAGGAGCAAGACACTACAAAGATTATTATATTACATGCGATAACAAAAAATACAGCCATATATATGGATAGTGATAAGACTGTTATCACGTGTAATAATCTCTGTAGTGTCTTGCTCCTACCCCTCGTATACATAGCGGCGCGAACCCGCACACCAGAATGGTTAGATCGGATTACACTAGGTGACAGCACCGTGTTCACCTTACATCCATATATAGCTGGCGTTATTCACCCTATTCACGCCACGGCCATGTTGAAACCAGACCGAGGGCACTTACGCGTCTGCGAGGTGCCACTGTATGTAAAGTAATGTGAATACTTTTTTGTTGACCAAAACCTCTCGAAATCACTCAAATTTGAGGGTATTCATTTTTTAAAGTAACATATTCAGCTTTGCATACCAGTTTTCACAAAGATTGGGTGACCCTTGCATGGTGATTTTTCCAATTCTTTAACTACAATGTGACTGTCAACTTCAAGTCTGCATAGTTATGCTGGTATCATGTAATGCAGCACTGTCAGCGTAGCTATCTGTGCAACACAGTTAAACAACTAGTCTTAGTAATTACAAATTAATAAAAGCTTTAAAAGGGTTAAAATATATATTTTTAATATATCTATATTAAGAAAGTTATGCAATTTTGAACTTAAAAGATTGGCAGCCAAGGTGAGTGACTGTTGATATTGCCTACTGAAATGCATCTGATCATCACTCAATCTTCATGAAAATTGACCAATAAATAGAAAAAAGGTAACCAAAAATGATTATGATAGTTTCAAAAGTTAATATCTTCAAATTTTACTCCTTTAATTTATGTAGTAGTTCATACACATCGGCACACAGTAGTGTCTTATGGCCATTTCCAATACCGATGCTTACTCAGCCTCGTTCTGATGCCTAATTAAGTCGTGCGTGAATAGGGTGAATATAATACATATTTAAATTAGTGTTTTGACAATTCCCTTGATCAGGGGGAGAAGTAAGCCTGGGAGAAGAAAAAAAAGGGTAGAGTACAGGAAAGAGAAATGAGGAGAGATGAGTCAAAGGAGCGTGTCTATTTGCTCTATGGTGACCAGCCGGCGAGCCAAAGACACGGACAGAGTAAGAGTAGAAAGTGAAATGATGGCAGGCTCCGCCTCCTGGAACTCTTTTCAGACAATATCAAGGGGGAGCATGGCCAGCAGAGAGGAGGTAGAGAGAGGTCTAGAAGAAGTGTGGTCCGGATAGCAAGTGTAGTGTTAACAATCGAGCTGATCATATTAGCCATTCCACTGCATACACACAGACCGGTGTTTTCATATATGGAATAAACCCGAGTATCTTGGTGCAATGTTTATCAACGGTGTGTCATTGGTGGGCGTGCGACATTCAGTGACAGGCTTGGAGCGTTCGTTTTATACAAGCCCAACTGTTCCCCAAACCTAGATCCGGCGCGCCGTTAGATACGCCGGCGTGGTGTATCTCACGCGCCGTGTTGACAGCTCAGCGGGCCGACCCGCCCGCCGCAGCCCCGCCTACTCACCCGCTGTGTCCCACTCTTGCCGATGCGCTACGCCGAACACTGGTATTTGAAGGATTGTGGCGTCTGATCTGTTTCTGTATTAACGAGAACATCGGAGTTTCGTCGTCCGGAGGCTTAAGCTGCATTAGTGCTTGCCGTTTTCCAGCTCACCGTTTGATTCCAACAAACCCTGAAATGGTAAACTACTCTCCTGGCTATTGATTCCTGAGTGTTCCGCTAGATGGTGATAGCGCATGGGTGTCACGGTCATGGTATTCCCGTTAGGTGCCTCCACCATGGTCATGCATCGGGAATTAATTGATTCATAGACGTCGGTCACAGCTTATGTGGCCATGTTGACCGTTGCAGATTATGTACAGAGCTTATTTATATTCCGTGTAGTAGACAATGGACTTTTATTCAGATATCACGTCTCCCGCCTACACATCTACAATTACCTTTTCTAATGGATAAACACTTTGGTATAGGTGTTCAGGAAAACAAACGATATATAGCGAATGGTAGACAGGAAGTGTGAACACTTATTTGTCTCTCATTTTTGCTTGAGTGCAAGTAAATAAGCAACACAAGGAGTAATTAGTAGCATGTGGTGAACTCGGAATAGTTCTAATTTGTGCCACAGGGTGGTTTGAACCCACGAGACCAAACAACTTCGTATTACAAGTTCAACACCTTAAAGTTGCATAGTCCGATGAAAACATCAAATTTTCAAAACCAAAACACTTATCTAGATTTGATTCTATATATTCAACTTAGATACTGGTGCACTTATTAACCATTTGTTGACACATAGAAAGAAGGTCGTAATAAGTCAATTTAATAGAACCTGTTACTACTGAAGTCTATGGTGTTAGAGTTTGGGCCTGCTTGCCAAAATTAATTTGGCATGTTTTAACGTCAAATACCTCCAAAGTTAGGCATTTAAATTAAAAGTCACTTCAAACTAAAATAACGTAGATCATCCTAGTTGGGTGTATATACAGAAGCCCAAACAGCAGTGATGCAACCAATGAAAAATTAGGCGACCTAAGCAGGGCAGCAAATGACACAGAAGCGTCCCATGTACTGATCATGGGAGACTTCAACATGCCTGAGATCGATTGGAGGGGAAACACAACAACAGTAGGGGAAACCCATAGGGCCAGCAAATTCTTTGAAAGCACCCGTGATGCCTTTCTGTTCCAACATGTCAAAAATCCTACCAGGTATCGAGAAGGACAACAAGCATCAATATTAGACCTGATATTCACAAATGAAGAGAACATGGTCACAGATATCTCAGCCCAAGCCCCCCTAGGTAAGAGTGATCACCTCACATTATCTTTCACCTATCAGTGCCATACAGAAGAAACTGAGAAGTCATACTTAAAAACATTCTACTCACGTGGAAATTATGGTGAGATGAGGGAACTCATGGACATCGATTGGAACAGCCATTTCCAAGATAATAGTATATATGAATGCTGGGGTGAGTTAACACAAAAGCTGGAAGAAGCAGTGCGGAAACACATACCGACAAAGACAATCCATCCGGATGCAAGAACCAGGCCACTGTGGATGAACAAAGAAGTGTCTACTAAAGTCATACTCAAACAACGAGCTTGGAGGAAATACTCTGCCACAAGAAGCTCTGATGAACACAAAATATATGCCAAACTCAGAAACCAGGTACAATGGAAGTCATGTAAGGCTATACGAAACTTTGAGAAACTCATTGCCCAAGAAGCGAAGGATAATCCAAAATCATTTTGGGCATATATAAACTCTAAGATGAAAACCAAGAGTGGAATAGATGAACTGGAACAACCAGATGGGAGCCTAGCTTCAAAGGATATTGATAAAGCAGAGGTATTAAATAATTTTTTCTCAGGAGTTTTCACTAGAGAGGATGTTAACACAGTACCCCTGGTACAGAAATGCAAATTGGTGAAGGACTTCCCTGAGGTGCTATTCACACCAGACATTGTTAAAAAAAAGCTGGACAAACTCAAAACAGGCAAATCACCTGGACCTGATGGAGTACATCCAAAAGTGCTGAAGGAATTGAGTGTGGTGCTTGCAAAACCACTTGCTATAATTTTCAATAAGTCATTTGAATCTGGTTGCCTACCCAACGAATGGAAAATAGCAAATGTTATCCCAATTTTCAAAAAAGGAAACCGGCATTCTCCAGAAAATTATAGACCAGTAAGCCTCACATCTATAGTATGCAAAGTAATGGAAAGTATCATCAGAGAGCACATGCTCAGCCATATGCTGGAGAACAAATTTATGTCGGAGCACCAACATGGGTTTCTACCAAAGAAATCAATAGTTACGCAGCTACTAGAAACTTTGGAAATATGGACCGACGCAATGGATAGGGGGGAATCACTAGATACTATATACTTAGATTTCATGAAGGCATTTGATACTGTCCCCCACTAGAGGCTAGCTACCAAGTTACAAAACTATGGCATCGAAGGAAATACTCTGAGATGGATCCAAAGTCTTTTGACTGGAAGGAAACAGCAAGTCGTAGTAAATGGCAGTAAATCTTCCTTCAAAGAGGTTCTCAGTGGGATACCTCAAGGGAGCGTCCTGGGCCCTATTCTATTCATCATTTTCATCAATGACCTGCCAAAGATTGTATCATGTGGGATAAAATTATTTGCAGATGACGCAAAGATCTACAGAACTGTGAATTCCACGGAAGACTGTGCTGATCTGCAAAAGGACCTGCTGGAAATGGAGAATTGGGCCAAGCAGTGGCAGATGAAGTTCCATCCGAATAAATGCCAGGTCATGCGAATAGGGAGACACCACCCAGAGTATACATATGTTATGCATGAAAATTCTACTGGCCAGCCACTAAATCTCGAAGAGAGTGAGGTAGAGAAAGATTTAGGAGTATTTGTAGACAATAGGCTAAGTTTCTCCCAGCACATACAACAAACCTTATCCAAAGCTAATAAGATTGTGGGAATGATTCGCAGAACCTTCAAATACTTGGACGAAAAGATGCTGATCACTTTGTACAAGAGCCAAGTATGGCCAATACTAGAGTATGGAGTCACTATATGGCACCCAAAGTTGAAGAAGGATATTAAATCCATTGAAGCTGTTCAGAGAAAGTTAACTAAGCTAGTGCCACATCTGAAGGACCTTAGTTATCCAGACAGACTCAGGAGACTCAAGTTACCAAGCCTCACTTACAGAAGATTTCATGGGGACATGATCAACACATGGAAGTTCCTGAATGCTGAGTATAATGTGGATGAGGCCTTGCTATTCAGACGCATACAGGGAAGCAATACCAGAGGTCACTCCAAGAAGCTTTTCAAGCCAAGGTACAACAGCTCACTCAGAGGGGCCTTCTTTTCACAGCGAGTGATAAACATGTGGAATGAGCTACCGGGAGAAGCGGTGGAAGCAGCTACCATGAATCAATTCAAGAATGCGCTGGACAGGGCCTGGTCCAGAGAAACATTCCTGTACGATTTCGAGGCTGCATACCATTAGAGCTGAGAGCTACGAGCTTTGTATAGGCTACCACAAGCCTGCATCAAAGAAGAGGATAATAATAATAATAATAATAATAATAATAATAATAATAATAATAACGATCAGCATAATGTAGTGATCTCAGAAAATGCTAGAAACTCAAAAGCATCGGACTATGCAACTTTAACCACGAGGCCAGAGACCACACACAGTTCTATATACAAAGTGTGTGTGTGTGTGTGTGTGTGTGTGTGTATATATGTATATATATATATATATATATATATATATATATATATATACACACACTATATATATATATATTATATATATATATACCATGTGTATATCATATGTATGATGTATATACTAGTGCATATATCAAATGTATTTACTGCGAGGGGTCCCCATGTGTGGTCTCTGTGGCCTAGTGGTTAAGGTGTTGTGATTGTAATCTGAAGATGTGAAGTTGTTTGTTGTTGTGGGTTCAAACCCCCATGTAGTTCATTGCTTCTTCAATTCAACAACAAACAAACTTTTTTCCTTCTATTTGTGTTTCTGATTGAATTGTGCAATGTAATTGTACTAACATATATTTCACATTAAAGCAAATATATTTCCTGTTTGAAGCTGTTTGAAAATACCTCAGTTTTACTCTCCCTTTTCTCCACTCAGTCATTTTCAAAATAGCAACTGGAGTCCCAGCCTCAGCTCCCCCTCCCCACTCCCCACTGACCTCAGCACTCTCCCTGACCCAGTTCATGTGCAGTGAGTCTACCACTCTCCCCCCATATATCTGGTTATATAAACATAAAAACTAAGCAGAGTAGTATTTGTCAGAGTTCCCATCACCACAAGGTATACCGGGCCACTTTAACCTGCGGGATGGGCAAATGAGTTCAGCGCCCGTCTCCCGTTTTGGTAGGTCGTGGGGTCCGAACCTTGGTCGAGTCAAACCACTGACTTTAAAGTTGCATAGTCCGATGGTTTTGAGTTTGTCATTTTTCTGAGATGAATATATTAAATTGATTGCTATAAGCTACCTTACATTAGTTTCAAGTAGTTTATTTTACATGGCTAAGTTTTGAGATATTTGAAGTAGAAACATGTCAAATTAGTTTAGGCAAGCATGCCAAAACTCTGACACCATAGACTTTAGCAGTAACATGTTCGACTAAATTGCCTCAGTATTCCCTTATATGTGGCAAGACATGCTTAATAAGTGAATTAGTATCTAAGTTAGGTATGTAGAAGCAATTCTCGCTAATTGTTTTGGTTTTGAAAATTTGATGATTCATCGAACTATGCAGCTTTAAAATTGATACTTGGCCATTTCCTAGCCAGGCATTATTAGGAGCAGTGGAATGAGGAAGACCAATCGACCACGATTGAAATTTCCCCTGCTCAATCAACTAATATACTCCCAAAACAATTATTTTAAAAACGTATTTCCATCACCCTATTATTTTAATATAATTAGCAGTGTATCAAGCAATTAACTAAAGGAACCAAACCTAGCTTTATACTTAGTGTTCGGACTAAGCAACCACATCCACTATCTACTATCAGATGCCCTTAGCTTTTAATTAATTCAATTTAGTGATTGCATTTGTTGATTTTAGCAGGGGGAATTGCAATGGTGGACAATTGGTTTTGCTCACCACCTTATTCTCGTAATGCTAAGCACCAGGTAATAGAAGCCAGTTTCAACCACATGAGAAAGGTCTTTATACTAGATATAATACAAGGCTAGCAATTGATTGATGTTGATTTTACACCATATCGGCGGAAAATGCTATATTCATGGCGAAAAGTGAGTAGAATTGGTTGGTTTCGAAAAGACTAGAACTTAGAGGGAACGCATGGAATAAAATGGATTACAGTATTTTGTCAACAATGTTGCTGGCTTTTATAGAATAGTAATTCAAATGAAAAGTCCTGATAATTAGAGAATCAACCATGTTTAATGTCGGCATAACACGTGTACAGTGATACATTGTGGCAGTGATATACCCGTATGTACAAATTAGATTTTGAACGCTCACACGTCATGTGGTACAAGTTTTAAACTGATAAGGCGCACAAAGGGAACAAAGACACAATAATATAGCCTGAGCATTATGAAAAAGAACGAGCATAACATTCTCGGTACCCGGAAGGTGGTTAGAAATCATATATATATATTTACACACAAAATAGAGCAATTACATCCTCAAAATGACATCTGTAATTTTACTAATTCCATTTGATACAATCATGTACTCTTTATGGGAAAATTCCAAAAGGTAAACCAACCCGCTAGGCCGAGTGATGCTAAAGTTGCATAATCCGATGGAACCATAAAATGTTCGAAACCAAAGCACTATCCAGCCTGTTGCTGTTATTGGAACATGTCACTGCTGCAAGTCATACAAGCCTATCATGTCCAGTGACACACCAAAATTATTTTTTAATTATTTCATTCAAATTTCAGCCATTTCTAATCAGTTACTCCAAACTAAATTTAGATTATAAAGACCAGCCTAATAATCTATTTACAGTGTATAGAGAAATTCTAAACAATCGGATTGTGCAATTTTAAAATAAATATATTTTCAATTCAACAAGTACAAATGTAGTGGGACGACCGGGTACTAAATGTATGTAGCCTATCTGCACCTCTATCCAAATTGTGGTTTACAGTTGAAAGTCTTTATACAGAGCACTCTCGCTAAAACGTATTCCGTTAAACCTTTGGGGCCGGGAGCACCCGGGTATGTCCTCAAATTCCACATACTTACAGCCCTGGTTATGCATGTAGTTGAATTGCTTTTCTAGGTATATTTTCCTGATAAATTGTAGATCATATCAGAAATACAGTGCTGTCTAATTGCAGGTCTGTAACTATTGTAAGCGTGCGAAACACACGGACACACCCGGCCCCAAAGGGGTAAGCCAAACACCTGATAAACGGATGAAAACTGAGTTCACTTTTTTTTTTTTTTTACATACTGTAATGTTAAAGCTGCATAGTCCGATGAAATTATCAAATTTCTTAACCAAAACACTTACCTAGATTTGATTCTACATATCCAACTTAGAGACTGATGCAGTTATTAAGATATTGTTGCTGCATAGAAGGGAATATACCAAGTCAATTTAATAGAACCTGTTACTGGTGAAGCCGATGGCAGCAGACTTTTGGCATGCTTGCCAACATTATTTTTGCATGTTTGCACTTCAAATATCTCAAAAGTTAGCAATTTAAAATAAGTTACTTCAAACTAAAATAAGATAGATTATAATGATCAACCTAACATACTTATCTCAGAAAATGACAAAAACTCAAAACCATGGGACTATGCAACTTTAAACTAATTTGATGAAATATATTTGTTTGATATATTTATAGTATCTTCTGTAATTTTGTTACCGGGTATCATGTTGAGCGTACAAGTGTATATATTTTCCAATTTCATGCATGTATACAACATTAATCCCTACCATTGGTTAACTCGGACAATCGGCTAAAACGGACACCATTCCCCTTATTAGTATGTTTTAACGAGGGTGCACTGTATTTTGTATCTATGGATATCACCAACAAAGTAGAAAGAGCTCTATTCAATGTCATAATGCGGTCAATAAATCATGCTGTTCCCTCTAGCTAGGCATCCCGGGCTTCACATGGGATTCTGTAAAAAAGTGACAGGATATTTCCATCACCATTTCATGAATCTAACGCATTTAATGCCTAGTTTATATTATACACACAGATTACACTCGTAGTAGTAACAGACGTTACAGTTTTAAGTATGTACACATCTACATGTATTGTATACACAAGGGCTTTGTACAGAAGTTAGCAGTGCGGTCCACATTAACATGTGTATTGTTTGTGTGTTGTGTATGTGGTATTTTATAAGTATGTCGAATTGAGGAGACTAGCATGCTTTCTCGCCTTGGCACATATATACACAGGGAAGGCCCCGACCTCCATATATAAATTGCTATTTTCCCCATGAAACATTCTTCTTTTTTTTTAATTGTGAAAAAAAATTAAAGCAAAAAAAAGAAGCTATATGCAACGAAGCACGATGCTTTGGTAAACTACATTGCAATATAAGTTCGCATTGGTTACATAGGGATTGACTGCATGGAAATAATAACAGTGGACATGGTACGCTCATCAGTGAGCGATAATATGGAATAAATGATTATGAAGCACCATTGTAACATTGCTTAGCACACATATATTACCACCTCCAGGTGGCCAGTACCCATAACATGGTACACACGCTGTTACACCCACATAAATGCCTGCCAACATATAACAGTAGTGACAACTAAACGGAACATGAAGCAGAACGTGCCCAGTTTTCATTCGCTTTGTTATATGCTCTGCAGACCGGATATGGTTTAATGAGCGATGGACCCTTCAAGGTTTACATACGTACATACAACACAATTTTATAATATAACCAATGAGAATAATACAAAATGTACAAACTATGATACAGAGTTAGAAATTGGCGTTGAAAGGGTGGGGGGTGAGGGCGATGGTGGAGGGTGGAGGGTGGAAGGGGGGGGGGGGCAGCCTGACCGAAAGAATCCCAACCCGACCTGCGAGGTGACCCAAACCCGGTGGCAATTACTAACTATTCGCCAACAGGGCGCCTGCAGACATTCTGGTAGCGTTTGATGGGTCACGTGACAGCCAGCATCCTGGGAGTGCAGTCTGGGATCGCCACTGTACAGCCAGCCAGCGCCAGGCCGGTACCGGCGCGTGTTTGACACGGTGTACCGCCGGTACCGGGCTGCGCTGGCGTTTCAGGGCGTCTGTAGCATGGACATGGGACGCCGGGAGCCTGGTGTCATCAGCATCGCCTGTAAACACAAGGCAGGCAGGCGTCACACACACACACGTCAGTCACTCCACTCACTGCTGATCAGCAAGCACATCATCAGCAAGATGGGGCGGACTGTTGAAAAGCACTTTTACGCATGGCGTTTTTTTGCGACACTAGAACCGAGTGTTGGATCACGACACGGTTTACTGTAATAAACGTGGGCCGGAGGCTGATTCCGTTACCACCTCACCAGTGTTCTCACTCCTATTCGAGCGGAACAGCTGGTGACCAAATACTGGTCACTGAATACAATTTACCTCCGATGACGATTATATAGATACTATATGCAATTATATAGATACTATATGCAATTGATTTCAAATAAACCGATTCAAACTGCGGTTCAAGGTTGCATGGTCCAATGAAACGTTTTTCCCCGAAATCAAACCAAAACACTTACCTACATTTGGTTCTACATGGTAAACTTAGATACTGGTGCATTAATTAATGATTTGGGACAGCATAGAAAGAATAATTGGTGAATTTACGACCCCCATCCATTTGGACACCTACTTTGAGACAGCCTTTGGGCAGGGAGGCCACTAACCAATTAGGTCAATCTCGTGACTTCATTAGTCGTTCCCCCATTCAAAAGGGACCAGAGCCGCGTTCAGGGTACGTCTCGGCGACGCCTCCCTTTTCAGATAGGAGACAAAAAGCACCCCGAAAATGGCCGCCGCATGCAGTGGTTTCATCCAATCAGAGCGGAGCATTTCGATTGCAAATGGCTGCCGCCTATCGGGGAGTGATTTTCGAGACAAGAAACTGCCTTTGTGGTTCAGACTAGCGTGACGTCACGGGCGCCTCCGAGACAGACCCTGAACGCGGCCCAGGCTACCTACATTAGTAGGTTAGCATACATCACATGGTGATTGCGAGATGACAAACTAGGCCACAGCTATAGGAGTTTCAGTAAGCTTGCCAAAGTTATTTTCGTTCTTTCAGCTCAAATTGCTCCAAAAGCAGCAGTTTTTCATCAAAGTTATTCCAGATTTATGAATAGTAGGTAATAATGGTCAACCTGATATATCTATCTAAAAAAAATAACGGAGACATTAAAAAGCCATCGAACCATGCAACTATAAGTCAAATGCTTGGTACGTCTTACATTTACCGAATGGCTGGCTGAAGTATATACAATGTTATTTGAATGGATGTTTGGCAAGTAAGCAGACAGTGGCTATGTGACTGCTTACGCAAACTACAACATCAATTGAGAAGTTACAAACAAAATTTGTTCCAGCCTTTTTTCACTGAATACACATGCACTATCAGCACGCTTAAGCTTAAGCAAAATTCGAAAAGAAAACCATACACAGACACCCTCCTCCACCAGCTTAATCAAAATAAAGCCAATGCTAAAGCACATTACAAATATCACAAATCACACATTGCGTCATGCACACAAGAAGGCACTCTTCTGTGATTCATAGAGAACAACACTGTCCCTTTTGTTAAGGATTCGCTAGTTCTTAGCGATATATAATACAAGCAATTCTAATGGCAGATAACCTTCGCAGTGATATGAAACATGGGAAGAGATGGCCGAACCAATCACAGTGCTGACTGACTTCCCATATGGAAGATCGTGAGTGCTCGAACCCCAACCAAGCCAAACCAATGACTTACAAAATTTATATTTGTTGCTACCTAGCCTGGCATACAGCATTCATAGGATTTGGTTTGCTCAATATTATAATAATGTTATGGGGACGTTGGGTCATGATACCAGCGGCATCTCCCAGTGGGGCAGCACCATAAAGTCGCCATTAGCATGCACTGTCACAAGTCGGTACCCGACCTTCAATGTTGCTTACACATAAACCTCAACAAGCAGACAAACCCATTAGTTCACACCAAAGCTCCCAGTTAATCGCAGCTGGTACTCTTCAACACTACTACATTTATTGGCTAGCTGAAGAACAGCAAAACCATAGCTTAATATAAAGGTGCTTGTAGCTGTAACAAAACACAATCAAATCGTCCAAATCTTTACTCACATATAATGGATGGAATGATAATGTACATACTCAGAACTTCTTACAAACTAGACTAACCATGGCACAGTTTTTTCAGATTTTTTCTCTTTTTACAATTCAAACACAGACAGTAACTAGCTGAACAGGTGGGAAGAAGACACGCAGTTGTCAGGTGTGGACAACGCAGTGCCGCCTCCCGTCAAACTTTAAATGACTGTACAAATAAGGAAGTATTCGGCCCTTACAAACTTGGGCGTGACTAAACCTATAACAGAACAAACGCAAACAAGCACACTACCACCCCGCATGCCCAAATTCACTTTACTAACAATGGCAGACAGACGATAGTAAGCCAACACGTTTATATGACAGCAGTAAGAGAAAATGTCCCACAACTTGTCGCATTTTCAACAATAATTGGGTTAATTAATAATACCCCAGTCACACTACTGCTTGCTACCACTTTGCAAGGCGCCGCTGCAAACTAATCCTCAGTGGTCGCCAACCTCTGCGCAATAAAAATGGTCACAAGGAGTTTGTAGCTACTGCATTGAAAACATCCTTGCGACAATTCTGGTCGCAAGGTCAGCGACCATTGCCTTGGACACAAAGTCGCTGGCGACTGGGTTCTTTGGCCCAAAATGGTCACAAGCTGTAGTATGACTGGATTTAATGAAGGCAGCATTCAAAATTTGGTGCGTTCCTGGTTCCGCTGGTCTCCCTGGGAGACCGGTAGGTGCACGTGGCGGTATGGTCCCAGCACTATCCTTCACCGTGAACACACTTAACATAGATAACCACACCCCTCCTGATGACCAAACTTGGGTCAGATTCTTGCCAGACATTTTTTTCTAATGCAAATTGCAGTGAAACTGTCTTGGCAAATATTTTACATTACATAAAATGCGACTTTGTGTGCGTGTATTCACAACTTCCGGTGTACAAGCTGTAGCTGTAAACCAGCGCACTCAGGTCACAACTACAGCACTTCATGATGGACCAGCGTAATCTTGGAATACCCATATTGGAAATGGATATATGTGAATAATAGCTTTTTTTTTTTAATGGAACCCATTTTTTTTTTTTCAAATAAATAAATAAAACCAAAAAGGGGACAATTAATTGATTTAAAAAAAAGATACAGACTGATGACCCATCTCTGCTGTCAGATAAAGATTACACCAGTGACCAATGTCCGGGCAGGTAAGGTTAACTTATACCCTAATAACCGTACAATTTAACAGTTTTTAGTTATTAATTGTGTATACTTATATAATAATTAATATTATAATTAATAATAACAATATCATCGTTATTAATAATAATATTACTATCATCATTTATCATCACTGGACAGCTACAGTAAGGCCAACATCACCACCACCACCAACACCACCACCTATCACCACCACCGCTATACGTCGAAGGTGCAGAACTGTAAGAGTGCGTGCCTCTTCACCTGCATGTGGGCCGGCAGCTTGGTGATGGGCAGCACACACGAGGTGGCGCGTCGGTCGGGCGTCACGATGACGGGCGCGTGCGGCGTTCCCCGGCCACGGGCCGTCCACCGCCCGCCGCCCGGAGACGCCGCCGCCAGGGGCGCCACGTTCTCGTAGTTGTCGGCGAGTCGGCGCGCCGCCGGCGTCGTCGCCAGGGGGCGCGGCGTGCGGAAGACGGGCGGCGACCCGAGGTGGCGCTTACAGGTGGCGAGCAGCAGCGGCGCCTGTGTCTGGAGGTCGACGATGTGCACGCAGGGGTTAGAGGGAAGCTGCGGGGGGAGAAGCACCAGGTAACTTACGTTAGATACAGTACAAGGTCCGTGCACGTGTGAAGATATGGAATTCAAGGCTATTTCAAGGCTATTTTGATACAAATTCAAGACTATTTTCATTTGGATTTCAGGAGAGAGAAAAATGTGATGGCGAATGGCAATTTTGAACTAATTTAGATCAGTGGGAACATTTAATGTTATTCAAACTTTTCAAGACTAATTACCCAAAATAGGTTAAATTGCAGGCTTTTTAAGGCCTTGAAATGGGGAAAATGAAGTTCAAGACTTTCCAAGACCCATGTTTGTTTTTTTTAAATAGACATTATGTTGATACCTATACCTTACTTCAGCTTGAAATAACTTATTTTAAATGGCAATTTTTTTTTTTTTAAATTATAATATGCCAAATTAATTTGAGAATGCACATCAAACCTCGGACACCATAGCCTTCAGCAGAAACAGATTCTATTGAAATTGATTTAGTAATCCCTTCTATGCAATCACAAATGTCCAATAAGTGCACCAGTATCTAAGTAGGATCAAATCTAGACAAGTGTTTTCATTTAGAAAATCTGATCCTTTCATCGGACTATGCAGCTTTAAACAGTGCAAAAGTATCCTAGTTTGGTATGTAGGCTCAAATCTAGGTAAGTGGTTTCTAAAATTGGATCTTTTTGAACAGACTACACACATTTAACACGCCCCCCCCCCCCCCACCCGCCCCAACTCCAACAATCACAATCTAAGTGAAAAGTGAACACGTAGAGTAGTTTGTATGTGTGCTTTAAAAAAAAAAAAAGACAATACCCACTTGTTGGATTATCAATATTTAAAAAATGTTATACAGAGTGGTTGTCGTAGGACCTTGACTATGTGTTCGGTTTAACTAGGAACATCATCTCAACATCATTGCAAACAAGAATGGAATAGTGCACACTCAAAATTTTTTTATATAAAAACTTTCAACAACACGCGAACAAAACTCGGAAGTACTACCTTTTTGTGCTCTCATCTTCTTTAAGATACTCCTAGGGTGTTCCTAGATAGAATGACGTTACATAATGACAACCTCTCCTGCCCATGTACTTCATCGCAACCAACATTCAAGCTCGTTGGTTTTTTAAATTAAGTTTTTTGTTTGTTTAAACCACCCTGAAACGTACTTACAGCGCGAATTAAAATCCGAAAGAGTATTTATTAACATATATTTATATTTATTAACATATATTATATACATAGTTTGCAAATTATGTTATATAATGTTATATACACAGTAAAACCTCTCTAACCGACCACCTCCACAGATAGACCACTCCCCTATATCGATCGCTTTATTTGAGTCCCAAACGATCGCCCATACAATACCATTGTAATGAAATGAAAAACTCCCTAAACCAACTACCTCCGTAAATGGACCATTTAATGTCGGTCTCATGGTCGATCAATTTACAGAGGTTTTACTGTATAATATATGTGATATAACAAAACTCAGCGAGTGTAAACATAAAAGAAAACGCAAGCTCTTAGTAAAGCAGATTTCAGGGCGGGCGGAGGGGGGTGAGGGGTGAGGGGGCGGTGTCTCATGCAGACAAGTTACTTGGGTTATTAGAGCAGAACAAAGGCTGCCTTGACGACGCGCGGCCACTTACAATGGGCTGGTGCTCCGCGTCCTTGAAAAGCCGGATGACCGGCGACATGGTGGACGGCGAGCAGGCCGCCTTGGTCGGGTCGGCGGCGGTCGCCCTCCCCGACCGAATGATGGGCGTGTGAGTCTGAAGCCAAGCAGGGCCGGGGTTAGCGGTAGCAGGGGGAGGAGGGAGGCCTTGTGGGTTACTCTTTTTTAACTGACGGGTTCCAGGTTCCAGGTTCCAAGGTTAGTAGCGCGGGGTTGTTATAGTTTGCGACGGAAATAAAAGCCCGAGCACCGGAAGCCACCAATGCACATTCATATATACACATACACTGCACCACCGAAATGCTGGCAATAGGCTTTGTTTACCCATTTTGCCAAATATACCACAGGAGCATAAAACTGCAAATATTGAATGAGCAAATATTTAATGAGCCGGGGTCTAAATTGGAAGTGTGGATTCAAATCTAGGTAAGTGGTCTGGTCATGACAATTTGGTGATTTAATCCGATTATGCAGCTTTAAGTGAAATAATGTTGTACTAAGATTTGATTAATTTCAAATAAATTATTATTTCAATGAAAGCAATATTTGCGATATTACAAAACCACAAAACAATGCAATAACCGAAACCATGTTAATATATTTAAAGATGATTTAAAATAATAGTTTTTCTTAATCCTATTCTTTTGATCATAAGCATGATGCTCTATATTTAGGCTAGTTTTAATATAAATTATATTGTTGGTTTTAAAGCCCACCTTGAGACTAGCTAGGAGCTGTGAATGGCCCACATAAATATCCATACAAATATATCCACACACGGAGAGGGACTGCTGGGTTTTTTTGCCCTAGAAGGCAATGTAGACAGAAGGACACCTAAAACTATGGTCCAGAGATCAGGGTATGTGATTTAGTCTCGGTAATATCTCACCATTTAGACAATACTCTCAAATTGTCCAACGGCTTTGCCGACAGTGGAGAATTCCACCTAAGATCGTTATATATCACAGCCCAACTGCAACTCATTGTTTCAGTCAAATACACATACGCCAGTTTTAGTAATCAAATAGTCAACATAATGGTATTAGCAAAAGTGTGGCCAAATGAAAGAGTGGATATTTCATTCTGAATACCACGTTTGTTACAAGCTGTAAATCCACTTATCGAACAATGTTTATAGCAAAGGGAACTGCAGGCATGTCCTTAAAGCACCACCGCTTTAATTTAGTGGGTTTGCGGTCAGGCACTTCGCCATCAATAGGCCGGTGGCACTTTAATGCAGAGCGAACCCGACATGCAGTGCACATACCTTACTTACTTATCAGAACTCCCCATCTAATCAGAAACGAGGCATGTATTTACAAATTTAATACACATCTGGTCCACACAATATAATTCATATACTTCAAAATTAACATTCACATAGATTTGTCTACTCATGCCGGAAGAGTTGGCTCCCCATGGGGATGGTCGGGAGTTTTCAATCCCTGCCGAGTCAAACCAATGACGCACAAAATTGATATGTGTTGCTACCTAGCCTGGTGCTCAGCACAAATAGGATAGAGCAAGGACTGGTTGGCTCAGTATCAGGATAATGTTACTGAGTGGGAAATCAGGTCATGGTACTTGCGTTCTGGTCATCACTAGCTTTCATGGTTGTTCTTCCATTGCACAACTTATGACATCCATTCAATTCATGAAAGTATTTAGATTGTGCCACTGCGCATTGCGCAGATGTCTCATCTATTTTTAGCATTACGATATAACTACAAAGTAAAACTTGTTTTATTTAACGATGCCTCTAGAACACATTGATTTTCGTATCATCGGCTATTGGAGGAAACCCGCTGCCGCCACATAAGCTACTCTTTCAGATAAGCAGCAAGCGGTCTTTTATATGCACTTTCCCACAAACAGAAGGTACATACCACAGACTTTAATTGACCAGTTGTAGACCACTGGTTGGAATGGAAAATAGCCCAAACTGCAAATGGGTCCACTGAGAAGGATCAATCGGATGACCCGACAGCTTCACAGGTGGACACGCTACTGCCTGAGCTACGTCCCGATCCGCTTAGGGTAGAACTACAAGCCCTATTGTCACCATTATTCTCCGTGATTTTAAATCTATATTGCTATCTTATTTAATTATTACATCCGGGACACTGCTGGGATCAGCAGAAAGCACACGTACACAGACACACCGGGCACAAGCAGCGAGACGCTCAGACCGAGTCGCTTACAGGCTATGAGACATCGAAGCGCGGGTTTGAGGAAGTGGGGTTTTTCTATATTGCAAAGGCATGCCTAACTAAAGAACAGTTTCTAATATAAGTTGTCGCCATAACAAGCGCTGAAATAAACGAGGAAACACCATGATGACTTGAGTAACTGGAATTATTGATTAGATCAGGCTGCCCTAAGTTACAAACAATTCACACCCAGGTGTTTACACTTACTATACTATATTAGTGAGGCCAACACAGAAACATACTTGTTTCTCAGGTATGTTTTGTCGGAAGTGGGGTGAATGGGCTATAAATTCAATTTTGTGTTTGGTTAAAGAAATCTCGGGGGAGGGGGTGGAGGTATTTGTAATAAATTTGTTCAAATCTGGTCAGAGAATTTGTCATATAACTGACCACAAAACGTAGTTTAGATATTCCTAGGAAGTAAAACCCCAACAAGCAACAAACTTGGCAAAGCTGGCGTTTAAAATCAGTGAAGTAGGATTCTTTTTCTCTTCATTTTTTTTTTTAATTCACCCTGTTATAGAAAGGCTTGAGCGAGACTCAATATTGATGCCCAATGTCTGAGAAACAAATGACCAAATTGATGATTTAAGGCTGATTCAGCAGCAAAGGCGATAATTCGCCCTAAATATGGCCGTTGCTACGAACCCGGCGTTAAATAACCACCAATCAACTGGCCTAATTAATTTAAGTCTTAAAAAATGATGCCACGATACGAACGCGGAGTTGATCTTCAAATAATGCCATATATGACAAGTGCCTAGGTACGCCTTAGTTCAGGGAACCCATCATATAGAACACCACTTACAATGAAGACAACCAGTGGACCAGAATACCTGGCGTTCCAGTGTCTCAAAGAGCAAATAACCTTATTTAAGACTATTGCAGACGACACTTAAAATAAGTCAGTTAAAATAAATGCAGCTGATGTCTGAGTGCATGCCACACGATCAGGGATGAGTGAAATGTGCAACCAAATTTAAAGCCATTTTAGGGCCTTTTCAGGTAAGAAATTCATTTTTGTAAGGCCGAAAAGATATGACATTATAATGATTATATACATGTCAATTCCTTATGGTCTTATATCATGCATGCTATTTTTATCAAGCAAAAGAAGTATTGTAGCTATGATAATGTGAACCTAAATATACCATGCTAATTTTATCAAGCAAAAGAAGTATTGTAGCTATGATAATGTGAACCTAAATATACCATGCTAATGCTCAGAATTGACGTATTGTGATTCTGTCATTGGTCGATGTTTCATTGATGCAGCTGATAACGAAAACAAATGAAATCACAGCTGCTTTCGAATCGGACTTTAATCAATCTAAAAATTCAATGGTTTTTCGGCACATTTAGTTAATTTTCAAGGCCTTTTCAAATTTAAGGCCTTTTAAAGATTGTACGAACCCTGGTGTAACTAAAAAAAGCATGCTGGACATCAGATGTTATCATGCAGTGAGTGCTGAACCTATGAGGGGCCGACCGCTTTTTTATGCCCCCCAAAAAACAAAAAAAAACAGCGAAAATGTGAAGATCACCATCCATGAATATCAACAGCCCGTTGGCAGTGTGCGGATGACAGACGCCTACCTGTATGACGGTGGGTGCTGACTGGTGGCCGGCCGGTGGGACGCCGCTGCCGGCTGAAGACAGAGCCTCGGCTGCCGACGCCGCGTTCCCAGACCCCCGCCGCTTGTGGTTACTGCGCCCAACCATTTTCTGTGCAAAATGGCAAGGATTCAAATACCAGCAAGTTTAGTAAGGCATGGTTGAAGCATATAATTATAAAGTGCCAACCTGGTGAGAATGTACAGTAGAAAAAGAATGAGCAAATAGGGGAACGAAAAATTTCTTTGAAAAACAATATCAGTGAATATTTGTCAAATCTTTTTAAAGCGGAAATTTTAGTTTTGGTAACTTTTTTCTGCGAATCTCTGCCAGTGCTAAAGCCTATGAAAGCGTGCTTGCTTTTTGGTGGAAATAAGTGAAAACATGAAGATCTCTTCAGGCTTTCATTGATTTCCTGAATATTTAGAACAGTACACTTTTTTTTGTTAAAGACGTACATGCCAAATGCACACTTGGCAAGTTTATCTTACCTTTATCGACTCGCTGAGCGACTTGCTCCGCTTGTGTTTTCCTACAGCCATTGGTGTGCCCATACCGTTCGCACGGTTAAACTGTTTATGAAGGAAGCTGGTTAGTTTGGAATCATTCGAAGGAGTAGGTAAATATAGCAAACTGAATTTGTACATGTCCTAAACTACAAATATAAGAGAATTTGTCTGAAACTAACCAATTAAATTGTGAGTGCGAAAGATAAGGTGCTGCAAACTGTGCACGCAAAGTCCAGCAACATTACTAATAACACGTTCACTAACGGTCAATGTCATGGCGGAAACATCGGTTCTCATCTGATCACCAACATTAAACACCACTGCGCCTCGTCAGTACTTGGACGGGTGATAACCAGGATACATACGATGTGCCATAGACATCCTGATACAGGCTTATAGCCAGCCTAATCAGCAGTAGTGGATAACTAATAGACCCCCGCCAGTTAAGCTGGAAAGTACCCGAATAGAGTGGTTCCAGATTCTGCCAATAGATGTCACTAGCTTAACTGGTGAGGTGTAATGCGTGAAGAGAGCGGCGGTTAAATTCCAGAAGAAAAATACAATATAATTGTCTTTTTTTAAATATATACATCACAAGGATAAGAGCTTGAATCCTGTTGCGATATGAATATCTGAATATAATCAGGAATTTTAATATTTTTCCCACTATTCATTACGGAGATATAGCATGTGAAATCATAAGCACTCGGGGGAATGTACCCGAATAGAGTGGTTCCAGATTCTGCCGATAGATGTCACTAGCTTAACTGGCAGGGTCTATTACATTCTGCATTCACACACAAATTTCACTAACCTGTTTTAGTAGTTTCCGCTTTTTCGCGGATTCCGGCATTGAGTTGATGTGTGCGTAAAGCTGCGCCAGCTCCACTTGCGTGTCGGTCTGCGTGCCTGCCCGCTGCAGCGCCTGCCGGTCCACGAACGTGACTGTGGTTCGCAGTGCGTCCGGATCCAGATGCTTCTGTAGGCGGAGCAAAACAACATATTGTCCAAATGTTGGCAAACTAACTGTTTGCTTGTTGGGGTTTTACATCCTAGCATATCTACAACATTAGGATGAGCACTGACTTGTGACAGTGCACATCCATGGTGACTTCATAGTGCTGCCCCACTGGGAGACCAGACTACTGGCACAATGACTCAATATTATCATCCAGTAATATTATTCTGATACCGAGTTAACCAGTTCTTGCCTTATCCTATTAATGCAGAGTGCCAGGCTAGGTAGCAACAAATATAAATTTAGTAAGTCATCGGTTTGACTCGGCCAGTGACCGGGTTTCAAACCATCGACCGTTCGCACATGAAGCCAGCGCTCTTACCAATTCAACCAAGGAGGGGACAAATACGTCCTCCGGCTTCCTATATGCGTGCGGTTTGACATGGTATGATGTACCGATTAGATTTGTATGCTACATAGGACAAAGTCATAGATGCCGAGCAACACATTTTAACCATTAATTTGCATTTGCTCAGCGTACAGCCGACTAAAGAAGCGTAGAGAGAAGAACTCCGGAGTGGACACGGTAAACCAGACCTGCATGTCCCCTGTGTGAGGTTGCCGTGAGGGACCTAGCACTCAACTCCAGGGTTTCCGGGCACAGTAAACACACCTGCAATCCTTTGGTACTGATACTGAACCTTTACAGATTCATTCTCTTGGGGGATAAAGGCAGGGCAAAAGGGTAGGGGGAACAACAATAACAAAAGCATAAATAACATATTTCTAAAGAACTGTGGCATTTCCAGACTACTATTATCTCCCATTACACAAAACAAAGCTAATTAGCCATGATATTGTTATAAAGCCTCGATATTGCCACCCCTAAGTTTGTTGGTTGGTTGACCCAAAGATTAACTGTAGATAATTAAGGCAGGGGGAGACTGTACCCGGTATTTGTGGGGGCAGGGCGTGCCGTCCATGTCCTCCACATTGCCTTGGCGACTGTCGGAGGCCTCCTCCATCTGCTCCCAGTAGGCTGTGATGTCGCGCATCAACGCAGTGGGAACCTGGCCGAAGTAAGAAGCACACAAGATTCCATTAACGCGTGGCCGGATTATTCTGTGTATGGTGTATGACAGGCATATTGAAACAATGGTACGGCTATGCAAGTGATTATTACATCAGGGCGTAATTGTGTGCATTGTCGAAGGAGACTGCATTTGCGTAATGTCACAATTTCGTATGCAAATTCAGGAGCTTTCCACTGCAAAAGCTCAGTGAATTGGGCTTTTGTGTCCTAGCAACACCTGAGGTCATTTGTAACAGTGCTTTTATTACTTTTACCGCACCAGAAAAACTCACCACTTAGCGCATTTGGGAAATCGTACCACTTGAAGGCGCACTATTTATGCATGACCCATGTCTCATGTTGCACGCCAGACTACGACAGTAATGAATCTCGGCTTCAGACATATCAATCAGGTATAACAAATCAGTGTAAACACACTATTGCATGAAAGGAACACTTGTTTTAAAAGATGTTTAAACTGCGATGAAGGTAAATATTTTAGGGCTTTTAATTATCTTTTTCTTCATGAGAGGACGTCATTTTTGCCTATCCCTAAAGGCAACTATTTTCAGTGGGTAACACCTGCAGTGTTTGACTGTACCTTGAAGATCTCCAGTCCGTGTTCTATCAGGAAGGCCACTGCACGCGTTGTGTGACTCGTTAGTTGTTGGAGCTCATTTGCACTCATCTATGATCAAAGCAAAACATCTTGGTAAACGCAACACATACAGACACAGTAATTATTTACCTATTGCAATGTTCTTACACATGTGAAGATATGGAATTCAAATCTATTTCAAGGCTTTCCAAGGCTGTTTTTGAAAGAATTCAAGACTATTTTCATTTCGATTTCAGGGAAAAAAACTAATGAAGATTTGAAACTAATTTAGATCAGTGGGGACAGTTTAATGGTATTCAAAGCCTTTCAGTTTCAAGACTAATTACCCAAAATACATTAAAATTCAAGGCCTTTCATGGCCTCGAAATTTGGCAATGTCTGTACGGACCCTGTAAGTATTATTGATGAAGCACTGCAATTTACATTGTAAGTTTTAACCACATAGAAGCAGCCAATCAGAGAGTAGGCAGGCGGCCTCTGCTGCTGTCACTTAGTGCCAGGAAACGCGGACTCACCCTGCGGGGTACAAGGAGGTGCGGGGCGAACATGGTGCCCAGCGTCTCTGACGTCATCAGGTTGCCGGGCGTGTGCGCCACCTGGTGGAGAAGGGCGAGCAGGGCCCTGAGCAGCGCCGCATTCTCCCGTCTCAGCAGCTGCACCAGCAGCTGCGCAGTCGCCATCTGCCGGGTCTCCAGTAGGCTGCGGTCACGTGACAGCGTGTCGGCAGTCACCATGTCTGGAGGGGCGGGTCAGGAAATAGGTCACGTCATAACACCGACAATAGCAGGGTACATTATGGGTCATTCTTGTTCATACTCGCCAGGTATTCTTTGTTTACCCCATATCATTCTTGTCTATAGGGCTATTTCATATGACGTCAGCATAGGTATTTAGGTCAGTGTGCGTGCAGCTTGGCTGCAGGACCACACACTGTCACACTGCCAACTCAATAGCTATGAGCAATCTTCATAGAGAAAAGGTGAAATATCTCTAAAACCACACCAACTAGAAACAAACCGCTTGGCACACATACAGAAAACATATTCAACGGAAAGATTATATTAAATTTATAAGGTTAGGATTCTGCATTTCTGTTAATGTGCACGCGCACACACAATGTTTATAAACATTGAAAGGTGTCTAGATTCACCAGGTATTACTCATTATCATTCTTCTTTATACTCACCGGGTATTCTTTGTTTACCGTTTATCATCATCGTTTATACTCACCAGGTATTCTTTGTCTACTCCTTATCATTATTCTTTGTACTCACCAGGTATTCTTTATTTACTCTTATCATTCTTCTTTATACTCACCAGGTATTCTTTGTTTACACCATATCTTCTTTATATTCACCGGGTATTCTTTGTTTACACCGTATCACCCTTGTTTACACCCACCAGGTATTCTTTGTCTACCCCCTATCATTCTTCTTTATATTCACTGGGTACTCTTTATTTGCTCGCATTCACTCAAGCTTTTTGGCTCACCGGGTATTTTGCAGTAGATGGAGAAGTGCTTTTCAATGAGGAGCGGTTCAGTGAGCTCCCCCAGGAAGGTTTTGAGCAGATTGGCGCAGTCATGTGCAGTGTAGGCCCCGGACTCCAACTCTGACTCCAGCGACTCGCCTGACACAAGCTTGTCTCGCAGAACACGCTGCCGGCTCAGCTGCCCCGACTTACGGAACAGGCCTTCGACCGCCAGATCTGTGAGAAAGAGTCAGGTGGTTGTGAGCACGGGAACCTTTGCATTCTCAGTGTAAAATTGGAAAACTGTGTCCTGACTCACAAACAACAAAAGCGGAAACTTGACTTCTTGGAAATCTTCCATTGCTATGAGAGGAAATAGACCCCCTGATGGCCATGGTAAAACCGGGAAATCATTTCAATTTGTATTGCAGGCCCGAGGGTTGGGCACATTTAACATAATATGTAGGTCTTTGGGATATCGTGCACAATTTGAAAATATTTACACTTTTTGACTTCATCATACAGAAAGTTTGATGACAGTAGCATGGATTATTTGGGATTATTTACCCTTTCTGGCTGGGTACATATAATATACCATACACAAATGTTTTGCGACAGTAGCATGAATAATTTGATGTTTACCTCTTCTGGATGGGTATATTTAAAACTGCATAATCCGATGGTTTTGAGTTTTTTTTAATTTTTTCCCCAAAGATAAATATATTGATTGTTGTTGTTATAATCTACCTTACTTTAGCTTTAAACTGAGTAACTTGGGAGATATTTTAAGAGCAAACATGCCAAATTAATAGCATGCTTGTCAAAATGCTGACCCCAACAGGGTTCAACATTACCTTTTAGGTACTAACAAATACTGATTAAGTACACCAGTATCTACGTGGACTCAAATCTAGATAAATGCTTTGCTTTAAAAAAAAAAAGTGATGCTTTTATCTGACTGTGCAACATATCACAGAAAAGGTCTTTGCGACACTGGTATGCATGGCGCGGGCACTCCGGAGCTAACTGACATTCACTTGGTTACGTGGGGCGGCGCATACTTACTTTCAGGTCGGTTCAGAAAGCGGATGAGAACCTCAATGTTTTCCACGCACTCAAAATCCAGATGGAGTAGCATCATCTCACTGCGGTCACCTAGGTGAACAAAATCAGAAAACCCAATGAATGGAGATAATTATGTAGAAGAAGTCCTACCTGCCACACCAGTCATACGTGCCACATCAGCCATGTGCCACGTCAGTCCTACCTGCCATGTCAGTCCTACCTGCCATGTCAGTCCTACCTGCCACGGCAGTCCTACCTGCCATGTCAGTCCTACCTGCCATGTCAGTCATACCTGCCACATCAGTCATATCTTCACACCGGCTCACAGCATTATTACCAAACTACATCCATACTAAAGCGCGGTGCCAATTTACCCTCAAATTCTACAATGCCTAAATTTGTGATTGATAACAACGCGTCTATAACCCCATCAAATCAAACAATCGACGTAAGTTTAGAAAGCACAAAATTGAACTAGCGCATCATACAATAAATTTTTTTTTCATAATATACAAAATTGTTGGTTTTGTTAGACAAGGACACAAAACAACTATGCAAAAACACATTCATTGCATTCACACACACACATTCACATATATACATACACAAACACTCTCACACAAAACCATCAATCCTCTAACAGTGAGCGTTGTTGGAGCACCACAGATGACTTTGCACCCAGTATTCTCCACGTCCGCTTGTTCTTGTCAACTACGTTCAGGGACTTGCCGAACCCTAGGCCTGTCCATTCCACCTCTTCCATTATCCACCTTGTCTTCTTCCCCATCCCCCAATGTATGTATACATACACATAGATACACACATAAATACACATACATTGTGAGAAGGCCCTGCTGGGTGGCTGACTGTGCTTGCTGTGTATCTTCCTGTGGCTGGTGCCGGCGGGGTGTCGGGTCTGTCCCCGGTCCTGTCCCGGTCCCTGTGCCGCCCGCTGCCCGCCTGCCGGTTTGTATTTGCCCATGTTGGAACCCATGACGCCGTCCTCTGTGTAACAACTTGCTCTGCGCGCGCACTCACTTAATGACCGCCTCACCCACCACCTCACGAACCCCTCACCCGCTCCCTCCACGGCCTGCCCAGTGCGGGCCAGCTGTGGCGTTCAAGCCCTTGTCCAGGCAGTGCACCCCCAGGTGTGAAAGCCCCCCCCCCCTCGCCCCCCACTCTACCCTCCCACCAGGGTCCAACACCTGGACCAGGACACACCAAGTGGCGGGGGGCGATTGCGATTGGAATCAAAGCAAATTAGTGCTTAACAATAGCCGGCCAGATCTGTTTGTGGTGGAATGGTGTATGTACAAGGTATATTGATTTCAACATAGATAGATATACATACATGTATACATACATACATGTATACATACATACATGTATACATACATACATACATGTATACATACATACATGTATACATACATACATGTATACATACATACATGTATACATACATACATGTATACATACATGTATACATACATACATGTATACATACATGTATACACACATACATGTATACATACATACATACATGTATACATACATACATGTATACATACATACATGTATACATACATCCATAGACACACACATGTACAGACACCCATATACTGTATAGATACACATATATACATACACACATATACATAGGTACACACATATATACCAGACGGATTGACTGAAAGAGTTGAGCGCCGGTCTCCCGTTTTGATAGATGGTGGGATTCGAGTCAAACCAATGACAATGAAAATTGATACTTGTCGCTTCCTGGCATTATTATGCTATGGCAAGGACTGGTTGGCTCAGTGTCAGGATAATGTGATTAATGTCAGGATAATGGATTAACCAGATGGGATGGCCAAATGAGTTAGAGCATCTGTCTCCTGTGTTGGTAGATCATGGGTTCGAATCCTGGTCGAGTCAAACCTATGACTTCAAAATTGATACTTGTCGCTTCCTAGCCAGGTGCTCCGCATTATTAGGATAGGACAAGGAGCAGTGGAATGAGGAAGACTAATCGTCCACGATTGAAATTTCTCATGCTTAAAGCTGCATAGTCCGATGAAATATCAAATTTTCAAAACCAAACCAATTATCTAGATTTGATTTTACATATCTAACTTAGATACTGATGCACTTATTAAGCATTTGTTTCTGCGTAGAAGGCAATACTGAGTCAATTTAACAGAACATGTTACTGCAGAAGTCTATGGTGTCAGAGTTTTGGCAACTAATTTTCCATGTTTGCACTCGAAATATCTAAAAAGTTCACCATTTAAAATAAAAGTAACTTTGAACTAATGTAAAGTAGATACTTGTGATTGATCTAATATATTTATCTCAGAAAAAATACAGAAATTCAAAACCATCGGAGTATGCAACTTTAAACAACTAATGTACCAAAATTTAAAAAAATAAAAGTGACTGTATGGGATATCAGGTCATGGTGCTGGTGGTCTGGTCTCAAAGTGGGATAGCACTAAAAAGTCGCCATGAGTGCGTACTGTCACAAGTCGGTACCCGTCCTGATATGAACTTAGATGTTGCCAGGACGTAAAACCACAACAACCAATCATATATAATATGCACCCACCCACAGTAAGACCAAGGCGAGGTGCTGCCGCCTGGCGGTGGTTCGCCGTAGCGACACCAGAAGGCGCGCGCAGTCAGGTGTAATGAGCGTTCCGCATGACATGACGTCATTAGCGTCAGCAGGGCTTTTTAATTGTTCTCCCAACACAAAACCCATCCAACAGGTGATCGACCGGGCGCGCAGTGACATGTAGGGCGACAATGCTGCGTGCCCGAGTTTATGTAAGCGCTTAAACCCATTATGTCGGCAGTGTGTATTGAGGGTGAACCGCGGTCTATTGTCAATGTTGACACGCCTGCTTGGCTTTTTACTAATTACTGTAGGTGATACCCGATTGGTGCATGCCAACACCACTCGACCGTGAACACGGTCAGACACGGCCACTCTACGCGGTCAGTCCGCCAGCCTTGCTTGGTTGTTCGTTGTTCAAGTTTTACGTTTTGGCAACATGTAAGGTCATATCATAACGGGTACCGACTTCTGAATGCGCACACATTGAAACTTCATAGTGCTGCCCTACTGGGAGACCAGGCCGCCAGCACCATGACCCGATATCCCAGTCATATTATCCTGACGCTGAGCCAACCAGTCCTTGACCTATCCTAATAATGCTGAGCGCCTGGCTAGGAAGCGACAAGTATAAATTTTTAAATCATTGGTTTGACTCGACCAGGGTTCGAATCCCACGATCTACCAACGCGGGAGACGGACGCAACTCATTCGGCCATCCCGTCCGTCTGGGAGCTTATACTAATTTGTTTGATTTGTTATTAAGATAACTATAATAGATTAATCATTACACTTTCCTTCATTTGAAATAACTTATCTTTAAAGAGGAAATATTTTAAAGCTGCAATCCAATGAACGAGATGAATGTGGTCTCCAGCATATATCCCGGAAATCAAGCCGAGATTATTATACCGAAGGCGGATATCCGCGAATATGCGGATTTCCCCCATAGAATTAGCATTGTCAGGGAATCACGAGACAAAATGCCAGAAGTCAGGTTTCAACTATCCCGGTTGTGCCTATATTATCGCCTATATCTAACTCGTTCTTGTTTGGGTTTCATGTTCTAGCAACATGTAAGGTCATTCAAGAATGGGATTCGAACTACCAAATTGTCATGCACATCTGGATTCCTGAGCATTTTGCTTAACGTTAATCGGTAAATATAAAAGTACAAAATCGCAAAAATCTGCGAAATCGCGGAGATCCTTCATCCCTGAATGAAAGCATCAAATTTAAAAAAAAACAAAAAAAACACTATCCTAGATTTGATCCTACATATCCAACCCACACAGTGGTGCACTATATTAAGCATTTTTTTTGCTGCATAAAAGTGGATACTGAGCCAATTTAATAGAACCTTTTACTGCTGAAACCTGTGGCATAAGAATATTGATGTGCTTCCTCAAATTAATTTGGCATGTTTTCACTTCAAATATCTCCAAAGAACCTCATTAGAATTAAGTTACTTTCAACTAAAGTAAGATAGATAATAACGATCAACCTAATATATTAGTCTAATAAAATGACAGCAACTCGAGACCGTCGGACTATGCAACTTTAACTGTGATATTTTAAGTGCTATAACATAGAACATTAATTTTAGCATGCACACAGAAATGCTGGACATGTGCTTTCTTTACCCATGTTCGAGCGTAGCAGCGTAGTGCAGCAGAACCAAATTGCAATGAGTGCACCAGTATCTAAGTTGAATAGGTAGGATTAATTCTATGTAAATGCGTTGGTTTAGAAAATTAGTATGTTTTCGTTGGATTATGCAGCTTTAAGAAACGAGAAAAACAGCCATAGATGTAATTGTCTCCCTTGGCATCCTAATAGACAATAAACAGCAACGCTTGGAGTCGCTTCCAACAACAAAAATGGGGGGAAAATCTGACTTCTGGTAAATTAGACAGTACATTAGACAGTGTCAAGCGTATGAGAGGAAACCAAGAAGAAAATCGTGATTTCCGCCGAAAATCGGGTTTCCGCCGAAAATCGACAATTTCTCATTCCTGAGTGTTTTTGTTTCCCTTGCGACATACACCACCGGGTAACACAAGATGGATATTAAATCTTAAACCAATTTGATAGCCACATGAAAGCAGCACATTTCCGGAACCAAAGCAATTACCTATATCTTATCCCACAAACCTAACTTATATAGCAGATATAAACGTGACATGGGTGTAAATTGCGTAGAATAAATATGGGGGGGGGGGGGTCTTCTTGGCGTCTCATATCATGTTACTGCGATCCCCTCTGCAACTTTTACGCCTTTGATTGTTACTTGTTTTTCGTAGCCTTAATTTTATATGTAAAATACTGGAGTTGGCTGTGCGCAGGTGTCGCCAGCGGCAGAAATAGGAACCCTCACCCGCATAGTCTGCATATAGATCAGTGATGCTTTAACTGGAAAGTAGTCGGTCTTTCTTTGTACATAATACTTTTAATACTCCCACAATTCATTCAAGAGGACACCATCATTACACTACACTACTACAATCATGGGTGGCGAACCGCGGCACTCACCTTTGGACTTCTTCCTGCCGAAGTGCGGGAAGTTGTGCGACTTCTTGGGGCCCTTCGCCTCGCCGTCCTCGCTGAGGATGTCCTCCAGCGAGGCGCCGTCCAGGTCCAGCAGGAACGACAGGTGCATGTGACACAGCGTCCGGAACTTGGCGCTGTCCGCGTTGCGCAGGCGCGTCACCTGGCGGAGGTCGGCGGCCACTTCCGGGCCCAGCGACGACATGGGAGCGGGGCGGGCGGCGGCACGGGCCGGGCTGAAAGGGCATGAAATGGGCACTATACAGCATTTGTAGGGTGAGAGCATATCAAGAAGGGTACCGACTTGTGACAGTGCGCACTCATGGCAACCTTATATTGTTTGTTGCACTGGGTGACCAGGCCTCCAGCACAATGACCTGATATCCCACTCAGTCACATTATCCTGACACTGAGCCAACCAGTCCTTTCCCTATCCTAATAGTGCCGAGTTGTCGGTGTAGAACATGCAATGTGGGCAATTGGTCTCTAAAATGCATTAAATAAATATCTTTCAAAACACAAAGGCATCACTAGATTACATATACCATACATGCAGAAACTACACAGTTAGATTGTTAATTTGTTTGGGTTTTTATGTTGGGATATTTTTCAAACACAAATTGGAAATGCGCGAAATGGTGGAGATCTGACATCCCTGTCCAAGTAATGACACACCCGTGTGTGGAACTGCTCTATTCAGGCATACACCGTGTTTCTCCCCCTGAGTACAGACTGTGAGAGCACCACGGGCACCCAGTACACACTCTTCTCTAATACACACTGTGTTTGTTTGTTGTTTTACGTCCTAGCAACATCTAAGGTCATATCAGGATGGGTACTGACTTGTGACAGTACACACTCTTGTGATTTTATAGTGCTGCCCCACTGGGAAATCAGGCTGCTGGCACAATGACCCAATACCCCACTCAGTCATATTATCCTGGCACCAAGCTAACCACTCCTTGTCATATCCTAATAATGCTGAGCACCAGGCTAGGAAGCGACAAGTATCAATTTTTAAGTCATTGGTTTGACTCGACCAGGAACCAAACTCGTGAACTCCCGATCTTCCGCATGCAAGGCCTGTGCTCTACCAATTCGGCCATCGCGCCCGGTTACAGACTGTGAGAGTGCCCCGTGCACCCAATTCCCCGACACCTTCACACTCCTCTCTAATACAGACTAGACTGTGAGAGTGCCCTATGCACCCAGTACCCCAACACAGTCACACTCCTCTCTAATACAGACTAGACTGTGAGAGTGCCATATGCACCCAGTACCCTGACACCTTCACACTCCTCTCTAATACAGACTAGACTGTGAGAGTGCCCCAGCACCCAGTACCCCGACACCTTCACACTCCTCTCTAATACAGACTGTGAGAGCATCCCACGCACCCAGTATCCCGACACCTTCACACTCTCTAATACAGACTAGGCTGAGAGTGCTCCGTGCACCCAGTACCCTGACACTTCTCTCAAATACAGATGTGAGAGTGCCAGGTGTTGCAGTTTCTGCGGCACACCAGATTGCGAGGGACACATCCATCCAAATGCATTGTCAATGGCCATGAGTGATCTTCATACAGAAAAAGTTAAATATCTCTCAAATTACACCACCTAGAAACAAACCGCTTGGCACACGTACAGAAAACATATTCAACAAACAGATTTACGTTAGGGTTCTTGATTTCTATTAATTTTGAAAACTAATGTTTTGCACTGCGCGTACCATCAAACTCAAGGCATTGTCAATGGTCGTGAGCAATCTGCACACAGAAAATACGGCAAAAGTGAAATATCTCTAAAACCACACCACCTAGAAACAAATCGCTTGGTACACATATAGAAAACATCTTTACCAAAAACATTATATTAAATTTATAAGGTTAGTGACGATGCTGTTAGATTTTGACGCATGCGCAGAAGCGATGTGTCCCTCGCAAACTGGTGTGCCGCGGAAACTGCAACACCTGGTGCACCCAGTACACCAACACCTTGACACTCCTCTCTAATACCGACTGTAAGAGCCCCCCACGCACCCAGTACAGTCTCTGACACCTCCACACTCCTCTCTAATACCAGTACACGGCTCCAACACCTTCACCCTCTCAAATACTGACTGTGATAGCGCCTCCTGTCTAATTCACACACGCCTTTAATTCAGACCGCCATTACCCCCCCCCCCCCCCCCCCCCCCCCACTCCCCCCCCATCCCCTCCCCCCCCTCCCCTCCCCCCCCCCACCCCACAGACCGCCAACAACGAGGCGCACCCCCCCTCCCCCCACCCCCCTGCTAACTACCTGTGCGCATAATTCCCCGCCATCGAACGTTGGCTGATGATATCTGCGCCACTTCCCTGCGTCCAGCCCTCGCCCCGGGTAATATAATTGCATTACCTTCCCTGTGCTGGCGTCTGGGGGCCTGCCCTGTGTAGATTATGGACCCGCAGCTCGCCGGATACTTACCCCCCCCCCCCCCCCCACCACCACCACCACCACTACCTCTCACCCCACCCCCACCCCGCCACACTCAGGAAACTGAAAGCACCACCCGGGCTTTCTAGGTTCGAATCAATTAATCACCTAATATATCATTAGTTATGGCCTAAACTAACAACAACAATTCCGGCAGTGTATAGCTGACCTGGGGAGCAGTGTTCAGAGAATAGTGACAGCCTGAGATGCCGCTGTTTATTTTTTTAAATCATTGCGTAAATGTCAAGGGAAGGCCCAAGTCTCATGAGTGAAATTCACAAGTGTGCTCATTTATATTATATGCATAAGTAAAAATTGAAGTGAGATGCAAATTCGATGATTAAACTAGGAAATTAAAATTGCAGACAATTTGGTGTTCCCCAGTACACTACTGATTGTAATGCCGAGTGCCAGGGCAGGTATTGACAAGTATACAGTTTTCAGTCATTAGTTTGGCTTGTCCTGGGTTCGAACCCATGCTGCACAGAAGGCAAGCACTCAACAACCCCAGCCATTCCGTCTATGTACTAGAGCTTAACCATGATGGCTGAATCCACACTTGCTATCCGGACCACACTTCGTCCACACTTCTCTCTGCACCTTGCTCCTCCTTGATTATGTCTGAAGAGAGTTCCGGGGGGGGGGGGGGGGAGGGGGGGGGGGGGAAAGCCGGCCAGCATTTCACTTTCTAATCTTACTCCATCTGTGTCTGTGTCTTGCCGGCTGGTCACCATAGAGCAAAGAGACACGGCCCTTTGACTCAACTCCCCTCATTTCTCTTTCCTCTACTCTACCTGTTTTTCCCCTCCCGGGCTTACTTCTCCCCCTGATCAAGGGAGAATTTGCTTGGGTGGGGCCCTTTACTTTTTTGCTCTGTTCTTGTTGCTGGAACCCACCTTTGCCCGTCCCTTCCTCCTGAACCCTTGCTGCTGCTGCTGGATACGAGTGCTCTGCTACCGCCAGACTGGAGTGATTCGGGGCCACCCCAACAATTCTTAGTTTAATTGTTGTAAAGAGATCCCAGCTTCTACAATCGTCCCACCTGAAGATTAATCTTCAACCAAAGATTTGGACCGATTTATCGTGCCTTTCTATATTGCTGCAGTTCTGCAGCCGCTAACCGTCATAAGGTTACAAACCCATAAGCTAAGCTGAATCCACTGAGCGTCTGTTTCCAATGTGACAGGCCACTTTTGGGTTTGAACCATCAGGGTTCAAACTCAGACACGTCAATCCATTGACATATCACCTTCTGTGAACTCGAATAGTCTCAGCCCTGATATGACCCTAGATGTTGCTAGGACGTAAAACCAACCAACCATCTTAGTGACACAAATCAACGAACAAGTCACACCTGTCCCTCCCGCCTACCATCGACCACAAATACCCAAACCTACCCTCCACCACACACCCACACACTCACACGTAGGTCCCAGCGTCCCGCTGCTAAGGTAACCCAAGTCACGCGCGGTGCGGTTGATGACGTCACGATGACGTAAGTGGGGCGTGCCGTGAGGTAAGGCGGCCTGGCGCTACGTCTAGTGATGACGGTAGATGGCGCTCCGCGACAGGTAAATATTCAGCCGTGTGGCCCCCAACTCCAACCGTCAACAGCCCCCCCCTACCGGGTGCTTACCGTACTAACCAAAAGCGCAACCATTACGAGGCTTCACACGAGGCAGTCACCTGCCAGGTGTTGTTGAACAGCAACGATAAAACACAGTGTGGGAATGAGTCACTGAACGGCCAGTTGCACCGTCCAATGGTTTTGTGCTTCTGTCATTTTTTAAAGATAAATATATTAGGTTAATACATATAACCTACCTTACTTTTAGCTTCAAGTAACTTTGCTTTACAATGATTAAAATTGTCTGTCATTTTTCTGAGATACATATATTAAACTAACTTTTATAATATACCTGACCGTAGCTTCAAGTAGTGTTTATTTTAAACGGCTTAGTTTTGAGCTATTTAAGTGCAAATGTGTCAAATTAGTTTGAGCAAGTATAGGCTTTAGCATTAACGAGGTATTTATTAAATTGTCTCTCTACCCCCTTGTATTTAGCAACCAGTGCATCATTATCCAGTTAGATATGTAGAATAAATTCTAGATAATTGTTTTTGTTTTGAAAACTTCATCGGAATATGCAGCTTTAATGAGATATTGTAAACATGCATAATTAATGTTGGTGTGATCGTCATAAGTTTTCGCAGTAACAGGTTCCATTAAATTGGCTTAGGATGCCGGTATATGTAGCAACAACCCAGCATCTAAGTTGGACAAGTAGGTTAAAATCTAGATACAATATTCACCCCGTACTGCTGCAGTAGGGGTGCAAACCAACCTTATGTAAAAGCTGGCGAAAATGCAGGTCAAAGAATTGAGAGCCTAATTTTACAATCTAAGAAGCAACAATTATTCTTTACATATGTCTTATTGATAGCCCGCTACCTTTGAGTTGAAAAATATAATATAATATATAGTTTAATAAGATTTAAAAGTGAAATCGACGGCGTTCTGCGGCCGCCATCTTGTCTTTTTGCATTCTCTCCCATTTCACCAACTCTGTGCCTATATGCATAATATGGGTAGCCATTTGATACTGGAGCCACATACTGGAGCCTCACTTCCTTACTAACGCTATTTTCGCCCGTATTTATATAAGGCTGGTCTTCACCCGTGTACTACAAGTACCGGGTGAATCTTTTATCTAGTTAAAATCTAGATAAATTGCTTTATAAAATGTAATGCTTTCATAGGACTGAACCAAGATGATCCGATGAAAGCAATTACTTTTTCTAAACCAACACATTTGCTTAGAAAGTTAAGATTAGACTCGATATATCCAAAGTTGATATGGCTGAAATCACAAAACAACATTCATAGAAGTAATATTAAGTAGGTTTAATAGATCATGTCGGTGCTGCAAGCCCATGATGTTCTCCACTTTGACATGCATGCCAACATTAATTTGGCATGTTTGCACTGAAAAACCCTCCAACGTTAGCCATTAAAAGACACTCCAAAGTAAAGTTGAGCTTTTTGTTTGTTTGTAATATGACAGACAGAAATGTATGGGGCTGAGACATGGACAATCTCTAAGAAAATGTACAAACGTTTAGCAGCATTTGAGATGTGGACTTATCGAAGGATGATGAAAATATCATGGACAAAGAAGTTCTCAGAAAAATTAAAAATAAGAAAAGTTTCTTTGTCTGGCAAACAAGTTTATGTATTTTGGCCACATCATTCGTCAGAGTTCAATATACCGTACATTGTTGGAAGGGAAGGTGAAAGGCAGCAGAGGGAGAGGGAGACCAAGAACATCATGGTTTACAAAGATTTCACAGTGGACAGGCTTGAATTATTCAGTCTATTAGAACAGCACAACATCAGGACAAGTGGAGAACCATTGCATCCAACCCTCGACTAGAGGACGGAACTATTGATTGATTGATGATGACAGAAACTCAAAACCGTAGGATTCCACAAGATAAATGATTCACCCCCTCCCCCCATCTCCGTTAGAACTTCTACCTAGAACTATGTCTAAATCCGAGCAAAAAAAAAAACCATGATTTTATATCAACATTCCTGTGCAATAAGAAATCAGAATTTTCGCGAAATGACCGAGATTTTATGTGAAATAGAATAACCATATTCTGGAAATGGTACGTGCCGCTTTTGTGAGTGATGGGAACACACACCAGGTGGCAGCACGACTATGAAATACATAGTTTGTTGGGGTCTGGGGTCCTAACACCGCACAATGACCTGCACTGGCTTGTGCCAGTGTGCAGACAGCAACATCACATAGCTCGGCCCCACTGGGATTCCGGGCTCCCAGAACCATAGAGGATTTCCACCACCAACCTGCCCTCTGGTGGCAGTGGAACGAACTAATGTAGTGGACAGCACCTCGCTGTGCAGCATGCTCTACAGCAAAGGTCAGACCTGGTGGCAGTGAGAGGAACTAATATAATGGGCTGCAGCTCACTGCGCATGGTCTGCTGGAGAGGGGGGGGGGGGGGACACCAAAAAAAACAAACACAATCGATTAAATTAAAAATTAGTTGTTCCTTTATTTTAGGCTGGGACTGTGTGTTAGTACAACAGAAGGGTGTCGAAATACAACTGTTTTATGGGGGTTGTTTTTTGTGACAGTGCCCACTCATGGTGACTTTATAGTGCTGCCCCACTGGGAGACCAGGCCGCCGGCACCATGACCCGATTTCTCACTCAGTGATACCCTAATACTGAGTTAATCAGTCTTTGCCCTATCCTAGTATTTAATGCTGAATCCTACGCAAGGTAGTGACAAGTATCAATTTCATATGCCATTAGTGTGACTCGAGCGGGAATCAAACTCCCGACCTTCCACACGAGAGGCCTGCACTCGGCCGATTTTGCCAGCACGTCCGGTGTCGCGGTTTCAGTTCTCTGCCAGTTTCAGTTCTCCACATTGCTTCTGCGCATTAGTCAAAATCGAACAGCATCATCTGCGCATGTGTCAACATCGAGCCAGATTCAAACTGGCGCTGATCGCCGCAAATCGCTGCACTCATACTGTCACTATAGTGTCAGTGTCACTAACCTTATAAATTTAATATAATCTTTTCGGTAAACATGTTTTCTATGTGTACCAAGCGAGTTGTTCCTAGGTGGTGTGGTTTTAGAGATATTTCACTTTTTCTGTATGAAGATTGCTCACGACCATTGACAATGCCTTGACAATGCTGTTAGATTTTGACGCATGTGCAGAAGCGATGCGGAGAATTGAAACTGGTGGAGAACTGAAACCGCGACACCGGTCCCACTAAGTAAAGCATGACCTACTTCATGCATGGCCCCTCCGACCGTTGAGATTCCTTAAAAACAAACATCACCCAATAAGTAAAGTATTTACTAGCAGGTGGTCGGCCGGTCATTCTTCCCACCCACCCACCCTCTTGTAGTAGGTACAGGCAGCGAAATTTAAAAATATGCACAGGGTACAATATTGTTATTCCTTCCTGTAGACATTGAATTTACAAACCCAAATCCAAAAAGAGTTAGGCTATATATATTATTGTTTTTGAGATAATCAATTTTAAAGAATTAATATATAAAAATGTATTAATTTCCAATTAAAAGTGGAACTTTGACCAAGTATAATAACAAGTGGAAACCATGTCAGGTGGTTTCTGCTAACCAATTTCTATTGTACATATATAAAGGAATTTAAACTGCCAATTGCTAAATCAGTTCGTCAAGCAGATTTTTAATAAGACGATGTCAAAAAGTGCAATTCGTAACAAAAAAATCTTTCTCATTTGGCCAAATAGCCATTTTCAAAGCATGGTATTTTCTTGAAAAACTGCAACAATACTAAATAAATGCAAAATAGTTCACATATTCATAACAGTTTAATAGTCTATTTTTTTCCAGACCTCTATCTGCAGAGATTCAAAAGATATTTGCATCCAAAAATGTGAAAAAGTGTAATTGTTTGCATGTAAACAACATCTGTAAGTGAAATTTGTATAATTTTCCTATCTTTGAAAACTCATTGCAGCTAAACAACCTCTTGAATCTTCCTCAGATTTGGCACAGTATTACAATAAGCATTCCCTGAGACTAATAGATATTATGTATATCAATATTATATCCAAAAATATGGAAAATATTGAATTTTGATTGAACATATAAAGATAAATTGTCAAAGAATCCAATATATTAATTTGATGAATTTTTAAATGTTGATTGTAGCTTAACCAATTGGTGTATCATCCAATAAATTGACAGTGCATATCATCTGGAGGTAATACACATTATCGTTTTAATATTCAATCTAGAAATACAAAATGTGAATTTTGATTGCATATACAAAAGAAAAGTGTACAAAATCAAAAATATAAATTTGTTCATCAAGCTTTGAACACTCACTGTGGCTTATCTAATAGTTGGATCTCCTTCAAATTTTGCACACATAGCATATGGAACTAATGCATATTAGCTATACCACAGATTTAAACTGAAAATATGAAAAGCTGTATTTTGATTGCAAATACAGATTAAAAGTGTATCAAACCAAAAATATTGATTTAAATAAATCTTTAGATATTCACTGTACATAAAGTAATGGTTGGATCTTCCCCAAATTTGGTACAATATTAGATTGTATATTTTGTGATATAACTCAATAGACATCAATGTCAAATACATGTTTCTAAATGGGTGTCATCATTGTGAAACTACTATGGTCAGCAAAGGCCCAAACAGGTTGGTGTCAATATTCTGCCTGCGCCTCCTTGGAATACATGGCACTATAATAAGATTGGTATCATTAGAAAGGTAATTAAATTGTCTTTCTATCCATACCAAATCTTATTAGGTTTAAAATATTTTTTAATTCAGTAGATGGGCTTCAAACTTATTTAAATTGCAGAATTTGACCTGATTGACCTTTTTGACCTAGGGCAGACCATATATGCTTAGAAAGGTGAGGTCATTGCGCTTCTTGTGATACCATCCCTGACTTTCTACGAGGTAGTGCAAGGAAGCGCGAGCCCATTAAAAATACCCTGTTTTAGCAGTCGTTTTCATTTAAATCAGGAATGAAGGAATATTCACTAAAAAACACTCATCATACAAATGGAGTTTACTTAAATACAAACTTACTATATATTCTATCCAACAACACCATCGGATAGAACATATGTTGATGTTTTAGGTTACGTAATTTCATCTAAATCATATACACACAGACATAGTTACAAGCATGTGAATATTGATGAAAAAAGCACCATTCCTGGACTTTTAATGGGCGCTGCCGGTACCTACTTGTAGCCCCCTCCCACCTCCCAGCCTCGACTTTCCGGTTGTGATATCCAACAGTGCCGCCAATTGAGAAGTTATCATCACTCAACAGCCAGTCAAATTGTACATTAAATCGAAATCCAAAGAATCCGAGGAAAGTTCTACAATTTTTCAAACCAGACACAAAAGATGAAAGGCCCCGTGACCGACCATGTGTACCGTGGGGGCGGCGGGTGGAGGTGGAGGTGGAGGTGTAGGTGGTCAGTGGGTGGTGCTAGTGCTGCTAATAATCTCCTGCTTTCAGGAAATCTCCACCTGGTGGGCGGTGCGGACATTACCGTAGCGCTGGTGCCGACCATACGTTTGTAGTATGGTGACGGAGGTGTTTAGGTGGTGGTGTGTGTGGGGGGAAGGTGGTTTGTAATCAGAGAAGCGCCACGCCCACTTTGCACACCTTTGATGAAGCCACACAGAACCACGCCCCCTTTCACCACCAGGCGGCGCGGCAAGCCACAGCGGCGTGACCAACAGTCAAACACCCCCCCCCCCCCATCCCCCAGCGGCATTCCCGGGAGGTCATCAGCCAACAGCCAACACACTCACTCAGCAGTGTGACCGGGAGGTCATCAGCCAACAGCCATCAGCCAACACTCACCCAGTGGTGCGACCAGGTCATCAGCCAACACTCACTGAGCGACGTGATGTGGCCGTCACCAGCCAACATTCACGCAGCGGTGTAACCAGGTCATCAGCCAACACACTCATTCAGCAGCATGACTGAGAGGGCATCAGCCAACACACTCACCCAGTGGTGTGACCGGGAGGTCATCAGCCAACACACTCATTCAGCAGCATGACTGGGAGGTCATCAGCTAACATGCATCAGCTAACACACTCACCCAGTGGTGTGACCGGGAGGTCATCAGCCAACACACTCATTCAGCAGCATGACTGGGAGGTCATCAGCTAACATGCATCAGCTAACACACTCACCCAGCGGTTTGACCAGGAGGTCATCAGCCAACAAACAACACACTCACTCAGCAGCGTGACCGGGATGTCACCAGCCAACACTCACCCAGCGGCATGACCAGGAGTCAGTCATCAGTCAACAGTCACCATTCACCCAGCGGTGTGCCCGGGATGTCATCAGCCAACAGGCTCACTCAGCGATGTGACTGGGATGTCACCAGCCAACACACTCACCCAGTGGTATGACCAGGTTATCAGCCAACACACTTACTCAGTGACATGACCAGGATGTCATCAGCCAACAGGCTCACTCAGCGATGTGACGAGCCAACACACTCACCCAGCGGCATGACCAGGAGTCAGTCATCAGTCACCATTCACCCAGCGGTGTGCCCGGGATGTCATCAGCCAACAGGCTCACTCAGCGATGTGACTGGGATGTCACCAGCCAACACACTCACCCAGCGGCATGACCAGGTTATCAGCCAACAGACTTACTCAGTGACATGACCAGGATGTCAACAGCCGACAGCCATCAGCCAACACTCATTCAGCGGCGCTCACCACAGTTTTAAGGTGGGCCAGCCATCACATGTATATTAATCGTTCTTTGTTGGTAGAACAGGTCGGCGGCGTGTTGGTAGAACAGGTCGGCGGCGTGTTGGTAGAGCGGGTCGGCCGTGGAGACCAGCAGTGATTGGTCGCCCCCCGGGGGACATTATCCAGGCAGTGATATCATTGTACCAGTGTAGCGGCTGCACGCCTGGCCGAGCAGTAGCAGTGTCTTCATACGCACACCGGCACAAGCGTCAGGCAATTACAGTCCGTCTGTTCAAATCCACCAACCGTTCACCCATACACAATAACTCAACAGACTTAATAGACTTTCCAATTCCAAGCTTCACAGATTCCAGCCTCTGTGGACTTTACAAGCTTAGAACATGACTTGGGGGTAGCCACTAACAACTCCAAGTTTCAACGCCTTCATGGCCTATCTAGACTTTGCTGGCTAGCGGGGCTACCAGCAACGATTCAAAGCTCCAGAGTTTACTAAGTTAATGTGACTATGTGGTTACCAACAATAATGTGAAGCTTCCTACTCTCCAGGCTTCACTAAGTTAATGTGACTATGTGGTTACCAACAATAATGCGAAACTTCCTACTCTCCGGGCTTCACTAAGTTAATGTGACTATGTGGTTACCAACAATAATGCGAAGCTTCCTACTCTCCGGGCTTCACTAAGTTAATGTGACTATGTGGTTACCAACAATAATGCGAAGCTTCCTACTCTCCGGGCTTCACTAAGTTAATGTGAATAGGTGCTTACTAGTAACAATGCCGACATTCACAATTCTGGGCATTGAAAAAGGACAGTAAAGTAAATCTAATAATAAAACAAATCTAACAATAATTTGATAAATATGTCACGCCTCCATATACAATCGGAAGATCAGCACCTCTATGCAGTAGGAAAACAAAGAGCAATTCAGAAGAAAAAACAAACAAATTGAACAAAAACAAAATAGTGGCGACGAACCCTGACCATACATGTTGTCGGTTCAGCGTACAATTAAACAATTAATGTTACTCTGTGATGTACAAAGCTGGTTTGAGTTCAGACAGCCTTGTCTGTCTGTCTGTCTGTCTGTCTGTCTGTCTGTCTGTCTGCCTGCCTGCCTGCCTGCCTGCCTGCCTGCCTGCCTGCCTGCCTGCCTGCCTGCCTGCCTGCCTGCCTGCCTGCCTGCCTGCCTGCCTGCCTGCCTGCCTGCCTGCCTGCCTGCCTGCCTGCCTGCCTGCCTGCCGCCTGCCTGCCTGCCTGCCTGCCTGCCTGCCAAACACACACAATGTAGAGAGCTGGTTTGTCCATTTCATCTTCTTGTGTGATGAATAAGTACCCAACCCCCCACCCCCGTATCATCTTGTATGGTCAATAAGTAAACCCCAACCCTTCCCCACCCCCCTGCGGCTAATTCATGCCGGAGTCAGCTGTCTGTGCTGTAAGTGTCGATAAAGCCAGGTAAATACCAGGGCGTGCCTGAACAGCTTCTGACGGCCCGACACGACCCGCCGCCCCGGGGCTCCGCCCTAGCACCCCACGCCGCGTGGTGACGTCACGCCTTCTTGCGCACATGGCGCGTCCCCGTGTTCTACCCGCTCATTGCCTGCAGGGAGATGTATCCTGTAATTGTCAGATGACGTGCCAGGCACCCACACGTCAGTCAGCCCACATCGGTTCGCTTTATGGGTACAGCCTGCGTGTTGTTTAAAGCTGCATAGTCCGATTAAAAAAACACACAAACCAATTGACTACATCACGGTTCCGACTGCGCATGCGCTGAAAACGGCATTGGGAGCAAAGCAAAGGCGTACGCCCATTGAGTTTGCCGATACACATAGGGCAAAACTGGCATTTTATTCAAAATAACTAGAGATACATAACAATTTGGCATAAACATGGACGGAAGGATGCAATATAATAATATAATGCATATTGTTTAATACACAACTCTCCATAAACCATAGAATATAAATAAAAACATGAATAAAATTAATAAAACTGACTCTGGCTATGGCTATAACACTAGTCTGAGTGCCTAGATTTGTCTAAATCTAAATGCACATGGCATAAGATGTGCTGGTTATATTGATGTAAATGCAATGCTAGATAAAAGATTAATATCTTAATTTATTATATATATTTCTTTAGATGGTATTCTGTTTCAAACGAGAGCTGAGATGAGCTGAAACTAGCACATTTCATAGCTGCACCCAGTGTATTATCATGTACCATGTGCTTCTCGTGGCTTTGTTTTGCTCTGATGCATCCCACAATGCACCGCGCCGCTGGAACCATGATGTAGTTTATAGCCAATCTTTAGGCCTACTTCTTGTGCTGGGGGTCTTTAGGCAAAGTCTGATAAAAACATCAAATTTTCAAAACCAAAACAATTATCTAGATATGTAGAATCATCTAAATATCTAACTTAGATACCGATGCCCTTATTAAGCATTTATTGCCACATATAAAGGAACCCTGAGTAAATTGAATAGAACCTGTTACTATTGAAGCCTATGCTGTCATGCTTACCAAAACTAATTTTACATGTATCCACTTCAAATATCTCAAAAGTTAGCCATTTAAAATAAGTTATTTAAGGTAGATTATAGTAAGGTAGATTATAACGATCGACCTAATACATTTATCTCAGGAAGTGACAGAAACTCAAAACCATCGGATCATGCAAGTTATATGTAGTCATCATCATGCTGTTTGTCGCGATGCGACAAAGACTGCTTTCATTACTTGACTGCCGCTCTCCATTTAGCTCTCTGCTGTGAGAGTGAAGTATTAAACGACTAAATATCAAGCATCACAATCTCTGAACCCAGCCCCCCACCCCCACCCCCAACCCCCCACTCTCGAACTTGGCCAGGTATGTTTATAGGCTGCTAATAGCAGTTAATAACGTCCATGACGTTCCCTACGTCACCCCGGGGTCAGGCCGTCCGCCGCGCCCCCACACGGACAGCGGGGTGACTACAGTGTTTCCCGCTGGCGCCGAGGGGGGCGGGTCTGGTAGAAGGTCAAGTTAGCTCCTCCCTGGTAGGTGGTCCACATATCTAAAAGGGAAAAACCCTAAATATCTGCTTTCCTTGCGACAGGTCATATTCTTCATTCCGATAATATGGAATTAATCAATCTTCAACCGAGATAAATAGAACACTACATCGATATTTGGCATTACATTATCTGGAGCGAGGAGGATGGCGACCCTTTCCCTGTCGACAAAAAGGCCAACTAAATCACAAAGCCTACATAATAGAGACCACTCAACGGAGTATGCACCCACTCCACAACGACGGTCTGCTCGGAGACTAGATAGAAGTCGCACTGTGCACCCACTGCACAACGATGGCCTGCGAGGAGAGTAGAAGTCGCACTGTGCGTACGTTGAACGACGACGGCCTGCTTAGAGACTAGAAGCCGCACTATGCAGATGGTGCACAACAACGGTCTGCTTGGAGACTAGAAGTCGCACTGTGCGCACACTGCACAATGACGGCCTGCTTGGAGACTAAAGTTGCACTGTGCGCACACTGCACAATGACAGCCTGCTTGGAGACCAGAAGTCGCACTGTGCGCACACTGCACAATGACAGCCTACTTGGAGACTAGAAGTCGCACTGTGCGCACACTGCACAATGACGGCCTACTTGGAGACTAAAGTTGCACTGTGCGCACACTCCACAATGATGGCCTGCTTGGAGACTCAAGTTGCACTGTGCGCACACTCCACAATGATGGCCTGCTTGGAGACTAAAGTCGCACTGTGCGCACACTGCACAATGACGGCCTACTTGGAGACTAAAGTTGCACTGTGCGCACACCGCACAATGACGGTCTGCTTGGAGACTAAAGTTGCACTGTGCGCACACTCCACAATGATGGCCTGCTTGGAGACTCAAGTCGCACTGTGTGCACACTGCACAATGACGGCCTGCTTGAAGACTAAAGTTGCACTGTGCGCACACTGCACAATGACGGCCTGCTTGGAGACTAAAGTCGCACTGTGCGCACACTGCACAATGACGGCCTGCTTGGAGACTAAAGTTGCACTGTGCACACACTGCACAATGACGTCCTGCCTGGAGACTAAAGTTGCACTGTACGCACACTGCACAGTGACGTCCTGCTTGGAGACTAAAGTCACACTGTGCGCACACTGCACAATGACGGCCTGCTTGGAGACTAAAGTCGCACTGTGCGCACACTGCACAATGACGGCCTGCTTGGAGACTAAAGTTGCACTGTACGCACACTGCACAGTGACGTCCTGCTTGGAGACTAAAGTCACACTGTGCGCACACTGCACAATGACGGCCTGCTTGGAGACTAAAGTTGCACTGTGCACACACTGCACAATGACGTCCTGCTTGGAGACTAAAGTCACACTGTGCGCACACTGCACAATGACGGCCTGCTTGGAGACTAAAGTTGCACTGTGCACACACTGCACAATGACGGCCTGCTTGGAGACTAAAGTTGCACTGTGCGCACACTGCACAATGATGGCCTGCTTGGAGACTCAAGTTGCACTGTGCGCACACTCCACAATGATGGCCTGCTTGGAGACTAAAGTCGCACTGTGCGCACACTGCACAATGACGGCCTACTTGGAGACTAAAGTTGCACTGTGCGCACACCGCACAATGACGGTCTGCTTGGAGACTAAAGTTGCACTGTGCGCACACTCCACAATGATGGCCTGCTTGGAGACTCAAGTCGCACTGTGTGCACACTGCACAATGACGGCCTGCTTGAAGACTAAAGTTGCACTGTGCGCACACTGCACAATGACGGCCTGCTTGGAGACTAAAGTCGCACTGTGCGCACACTGCACAATGACGGCCTGCTTGGAGACTAAAGTTGCACTGTGCACACACTGCACAATGACGTCCTGCCTGGAGACTAAAGTTGCACTGTACGCACACTGCACAGTGACGTCCTGCTTGGAGACTAAAGTCACACTGTGCGCACACTGCACAATGACGGCCTGCTTGGAGACTAAAGTCGCACTGTGCGCACACTGCACAATGACGGCCTGCTTGGAGACTAAAGTTGCACTGTGCACACACTACACAATGACGTCCTGCCTGGAGACTAAAGTTGCACTGTACGCACACTGCACAGTGACGTCCTGCTTGGAGACTAAAGTCACACTGTGCGCACACTGCACAATGACGGCCTGCTTGGAGACTAAAGTTGCACTGTGCACACACTGCACAATGACGTCCTGCTTGGAGACTAAAGTCACACTGTGCGCACACTGCACAATGACGGCCTGCTTGGAGACTAAAGTTGCACTGTGCACACACTGCACAATGACGGCCTGCTTGGAGACTAAAGTTGCACTGTGCGCACACTGCACAATGACGGCGTGCTTGGAGACTAAAGTCGCACTGTGCGCACACTGCACAATGACGTCCTGCTTGGAGACTAAAGTTGCACTGTGCGCACACCGCACAATGACGGTCTGCTTGGAGACTAAAGTCACACTGTGCGCACACTGCACAATGACGGCCTGCTTGGAGACTAAAGTTGCACTGTGCACACACTGCACAATGACGGCCTGCTTGGAGACTGTGTACACAGAGCAAAACGACCGCCTGCCCAGATACTAGTCGAAGCCTGCCCAGATACTAGTTCAAGTCCAAGCACCACGTGACCGTGATTTGTTTTGTTGATTTGATTAGTTTGTTATCCTCCCCCCCCCCCCCCCCCCCCACTCCATCCCGCGTTGTGCGTGACGTGAGTGTGCGTGACCTGAGTGTGTGTTTGTGGGGAGGGGGTAATGATGCTGCCGGTTACACCAGCATCTTGGAGCCGTCAACTCCACCCACCCACCCGACCGAAACGCCCAATTGGGGCGATAGGTGAGCAAGCCTTCTGTGCGCGACACTGTCGCCATCTTGTTGGTCACAACCACGTCTCACATTAAGGCGACACACTCTGATGAAGAACAAACACCTTCAACGGTCTGTTTGTTGGTGTTTTCTATCCTAGCAACATCTAAGGTAATATCAGGATGGGTACCGACTTGTTACAGTGCGTACTAATGGCAACTTTATAGTGCTCCACAAATGGGAGACCAGGCTACCAGCACCATGACCCGATATCCCACTAAGTCACACTATCCTGATACTGAGCTACACAGTCCTTACCCTATCCTATTAATGACGAGCGCCAGGCTAGGTAGCGACAAGTATCAATTTTGTAAGTCAAACATCTCTTCAAACATCTATTCAGACATCTATTCAAACATCTATTCAAACATATTCAACTTTAAAGGTGCATAATCCGATGGTTTTGAGTTTCTGAGATAAATATATTAGGTTGATCGCTATAATCTACCTTACTTAAATTTGAAGTAATGTTTATTTTGCATTATGCATTCTATAACTAAACTACATTTGTGTATATAGCTATGACTAGAAGACCAATGACACCGCAATGAACAACTAAGAAGAAGAAGAAGAAGAAGAAGAAGAAGAAGAAGAAGAAGAAGAAGACGAAGAAGAAGAAGAATCCTAGAAGGACAACTGAATCAGGCAAACAAAGTTTGGTGCCCCATTTGGTGCAGACTGACAGTGAGACCCACCTTCCTGGTTTTGTTGGTAACCTCCCCCCCCCCCCCCCCCCCCCCCCCCAGTGAGTCCGCATGGCGTGCGAGGGCCTCGTTTTGGGACCGAGCCCCTGCAATATGGGGTTTCGAGCCTCACCGCACACAGTAATAGGACAGTTGGGGAAATTACCCACCAAGCACCCTCTCCCCCCCCCCCCCAACCCCCCTCCACCCACGACCTACAAGGCTCCCCGCAGGTCGAGTCCGATACAACAAACATCCGCCAACCCCATCATCAGCGGGACGCTTGTTGTAATTAAAGTTGCATAGTCTGATGATTTCGAGCTTCTTTCATTTGTCTGAGATAAATATATGAAATTGATTGTCATAATCAACTTTACTTTAGTTTGAAGTAACTTTTATTGTAAATGGCGAACCGTTGAGATATTTGATGTTTGTTTGTTGTTGTTTTACACCCTAGCAACATCTAAGGTCATATCAGGACAGGTACCGACTTGTGACAGTGCGCACTCATGGCGACTTTATAGTGCTGTCCCACTAGGAAACCAGGCCGCCGGCACCATGACCTGGTATCTTACTCAGTCACATTATCCTGACACTAAGCACACCAGTCCTTGCCATGTCCTAATAATGCCGAGCGCCTGGCTAGGAAGCGACAAGTATCAATTTTTAAGTCATTGGTTTGACTCGACCAGGGTTCGAACCCACGACCCCATGATCTACCAGCACGGGAGACGGACGCTCTAACTCATTCAGCCATCCCGTGTGATATTTGAAGTACCAGTACATGTCAGCTAAAATGGCAGTATTATCTATTTCAAGACTTACAAGTTATAGATGTCATAGTTGGAACATTTACATGAGATTATATGGTGTATACATTAACATTGAGCTAAAGCAGGGTATGGTTGAGGTGTATAAAGGATCTTACATATAGTATTGATATTGGTGGCAATTTGTTGCCGGATATTGGGTTATCTACCGTCGGTGTAGGCATAACTGTTGCTCTTTTCAGGTTTTGAGGGTAGATTCTCGGAGTGATTATAAGATTGAATTGTGCGAATTCATTTATTAAAGCCGTAATGATGCCCTTGATAACGGCTGAACTGATGTCCTTCATATCTGAAGGTTTGCTTCTCTTTTGTTGTTTTTACAAGATCATATCTATTTTGTTTTATGACAGCCATATAGGTCTCCTGGGCATAATCTTTATGCTGACATATTTGAGCTATGGTTGCCATTATCATGTCAATAGCTAACTCATGGTCAGTCCATATCAACTAATACTGGCAGGTAGATGACCAGGTTCACCAATTTTGTGTGTGTACATTAGTTGATTAAAGCTGCATAGTCCGATGAAAATATCAAATTTTCAAAACCAAAAGAATTATCTAGATTTGATTCTACATATCTAACTTAGATAATGGTGTATTTATTAAACATTTGTCGCTACATAGAAGCGAAGATCGAGTCAATTTAATAGAACTCCTAACTGTAGAAGCCTATGGTGTCACAGTTTTGGCATGTTTGCCAAAATTAATTTTGCATGCTCACACTTCAAATATCTAAAAAGTTAGCCATTTAAAATAAACGTTACTTCAAATTTAAGTAAGGTAGATTATAGCGATGAACCTAATATATTTATCTCAGTAAATATCAGAAACTCAAAACCATCGGACTATGCAACTATAAGGAGGGGAATTTTCAATCATGGACAATTGGTTTTCCTCATTCCACTGCGCCTTGCCCTATCATAGTAACGCCAAACGGCAGGCTATGTAGCAACAAATATAAAAATAATTCAGCGATTGGCTTAACTCGATCAGGGTTTCAAACCCGTGACCTACCAAAACTGGAGGCGGGCACTCAACACAGACAATGAACAATGCACACATTTCACGTTATACACACGACACCGGGTGCATCATACAAAACTAACTACACACAAACATCGTCAACTAGCCTCGCCCTATCACCAGGACTGTCACACTAAAGTAACTACTCAAACATGGTTAACTAACAATCTTCCCCATACACGACTAACAGTACAGAAACACTTCACAAACTAACAACAGGAAAGCATCATTAGCAAGCACTAACACAGTACGTGCATTGTGTTGTATTTTTTAATTGTGTTTTATGCCTGGTTAGTTCCATCAGCGGCTACTATCCGCAACTGGCGCCTCCCTACCCACGCATCCATTTACCATATATCCATGGAAACTGTGAACTACCATTGTGACATTGAAACCAAAAGTGAAAACATTGCAAATTATAGCAGCAAACATCCCAAATAACATTAATAGCAGAATCCATATTCATATAAAGGTTTATATGTTGTGCATGTCAGACTTGAAATCCCCCTCCCACCCCACTTTTTGATCTTATACAAATTGAGAAAGCCACTAAAATTGACTGTGTAACATCCATCCAAGGCATGCATTTAACACAGTCAACAAATTCAAACAAAACGTTATTGTTTACAGTTAAGCAATAAATATTACATCTTACAATGTCAATAATTGGGGGGAACAACATTTGGAATGATGCATGGTGTCGATACAGACTCACATTTTCACCTTAGCACAAAATCATATAAGCATATTTTGAATAAATGTTGTGGGATAGAATAAATACATGTAGCATTGCTAACATACCTAATACAGTCAACAATAATCTTTTGTCTTACTGCCCCTAAAAAAAAGAGCAAAATCATTAACAATGTAATGCGGAAACCAAATATGTGACCCATATACATGACATGCCAAATTTACAAGCTACTGACAACATGCACCTGTATTGCAAGCTTGGAAAAGAAACGCGACTCGCCCATCCCCCCAGTTTCTGGTTTCAATGCCGCCACCTAGCGGAGACAGGTGGCTGCGCACCTGGAGGGAGGGCTCGTCCGTTAGGGCGTCCCACGTCACGTAACCTTCCTCATTCACGCGCGCGCGGGGAGCGGGTTGCCCCAGCGTCCAACCCACCCACCTCAAAGGGCCCCGTGTCTCCGCAGGGGGGCGCCACGCCGCTCCCAGCAGAGAGCGCCCCACCCCCAGCTGTGAACATCAGGGACACTTCCGGTATAATTACACGGTTTGGGCCTCATTTATTGGAGTTTTACATCCTAGCAACGTTGCGGAGGTGAAATTTGACTTTTAACCCCCTCCCCCCCCCTGGAAACCTTACTTCCAGTAAATTTGATAGTGCTAAGGATGACGGGATATGACCCATAAATGTAAGAGAGAAAAAAACACCCAAGAAATCAGCCGAGAATAGGAAATTTCTCGTAGCTAATGGTCGCAGCAGGACGGGTACCGACTTGTGACAGTACAAACACATGACAGTTTTATAGTGCTGCCCAACTGGATATACCACAGCGCCGGTGTGGCGGTTTCAGCTGACTGCCAGTTTCAGCTGACTGTCAGTTTCCTGTGCATGCGTCAAAATCTCACAGCATCGTGACTAAGCTTATAAGTTTAATATAATGTTTTTGGTAAAGATGTGTTCTATATGTGTACCAAGCGATTTGTTTCTAGGTGGTGTGGTCTTAGAGATATCACTTTTCCTGTATTTTCTGTATGAAGATTCCTCGCGACCATTGACAATGCCTTGAGTTTGACGGGTACACGCAGTGCAAACCATTAGTTTTATTCGAAATTAATAGAAATCAAGAACCCTAACCTTATAAATTTAATATAATCTTTTTGGTAAAGATGTTTTCTATATGTGTGCCAAGCGATTTGTTAATAGGTGGTGTGGTTTGAGAGATATATCACTTTTTCTGTATTTTCTGTATGAAGATTGCTCGCGACCATTGACAATCCCTTGAGTTGGAGTCTATGCGCACTGCTGAAACTCACAGTGAGCTGAAACCGCCACACCGGTACCACAACACTGAACCTGCCAGTCGTGGTAGCAAACTCCTTGGGTTTACTCGGTCAGGGATCAATCCCACGATCCTGTAGCAGGAAGTGACCATCTTGTACAATATATCTGTTAAGAAATGTCAATTTTGCTTCATAATTACTGTTATCCCCCCAAATATATCTATCTAAAATTGCAACTAGTTTTAATACCAAATATGCGTTTATAATATACTACAACGGAACAGCCTGAACAAAGGGTTCCCCTTATTTTGCACGAGCTCAAGATCACCAAGTAGCTGTTGAAAATACCACGATACAGAAATGACAGGCAATTTCCACACTAAAAAACAATATTCTCAATAAAATATTGAGAAAGAAAAGTCACCAGCATTACAATGATCAGAAAAGGCTGTCATGTTTCTCAACGTTCAAAGACAAGCCCCCCCCCCCCCCTCCACATTGTCTTCACCGTCCTACCATAATGTTAAATGGTCTCCCGCATCTGTGCACGCCAGATGGCGCCACCCGGTCACTAATTGCTATGAACTAAAGTGCCGACACAATCTTGTAGACGGCGTTATTAGATTCCCTCTGATTAACGCTCTGATAATTTAGCCATAAGAATGTGTGGATTCATGTTACCTGTGTACAGGCTTACACTGGTTTACTGTAAACCTTGGAATAGCTTTCTCCCCACTACTGAGGGACTGAGGCTGCGGCCCAACACGCCGGGTCGCAGCTTCAGTTCGGGGTTGGTGCCCCTCCAAACCCTTCACGATAGACCCTATAAAAACTCACTTTGTACTTATACCAACATGCCTCGTAATGACAAAACTTGGGACGATTGTCATACATTTGTTTCTAATCTAGATTGCAATAAAATAACCCAATGCCATACATTTTTTTCTAATGTAGATTGCAGTGAAATTATCCAAGCAAATAGTTCACACTACATAAAATACCACACTGTATATAAATGTGTGTATTCACCACATCCTCCACCATTCGCCACTGGATAAGACCCTAGTCACTCTACTGCGACCATTAAAAAGGGTTGCAAAGTGGTCTCATTGCAACCCACAACTAAAAACCTTCTGGCGACCAAAATGGTCACCCAGAGGTTGGCGACCAAAATGGTCACCCAGAGGTCGGCGACCAAAATGGTCACCCAGAGGTTGGCGACCATTGTTTTGGTCGCAATCAGGTAGATTCTTTGGTCCAAAGTGGTTGTAAGCCGTAGTGTGACTGAGGATTAAGCTGAAGCTATGAGCTGGCATGTTAGGTTGCAGTCTCTATATATCCGGAGGTACCAGTGGAACTCAGAACAGACGTAATATTAGGGCCAGACAGGATGCCGAACTCAATAAGACCACTGACTTGCTTCCTATTTAGGAGATCGTGGGTTCAAACCCCGACAGAGTCAACCCAAATAATATACAAAATTGATACGCTACCAGGATAGGGAAAGTACTGATATGGTCAGTATCAGGATAATGTGACTGAGTGGAATATCGGTGCTAGCTGTACTGTATTCCAGTGGAGCAGCACTATAAAGTCAACATGTGTGTACACTATCAAAAGTCAGTGCCTCTCTTGATATGAACATAGCCATTTCTAGAATATAAAGCCCCAAACAAACAATATCCAAATAGTGCTTGCTGGTCTATTGTTGTACAGCGTTTTTACAATCAAATTGCAATTTTCAATAAAACAGCATCCAAATATATTGACCCCGGAGGTGCCCCAAATCACAGCACGGACCCCCCCCCCCCCCCATGCCCCTATCCTTTAAAACTCTACCATCACGTTGGGAGCTCCCATAAAACCAATGCAGAACAAAGCCAATTTGAATTTGCTAACTACAATCTGCTCACTTAACTCTCAAAGCGATGCAACCCTGTGCTGCTATTATTAGGTTTCACACACGACAGGTGTCGGCAATATCCTCTGTCTGATTGGACCCCGGTGCTTAACGTCTCGTCCAATCACGTCGCCCAACGGAAGCTGGTTACCTACAACCCAAACTACCATATCCGGCAATTAAAATAAAATCACACAACCATTCCGACAAAAGGAAATAATGGTCATCTTCCAGTTTGCTCAAAGCGACAGCGAAACGACTACACGAGAATAGGGAAGCGCAAGTGTCACTTCCGTTATGGACAACTCCACTTCCGGTAATAAAGTTGTACCCCTTGTCGGTGGTGTGTGTGTGTGTGGGGGGGGGGGGACGGTCAATCGAACAGCAACGGTCCTGTGCGCCCACCCAATAAACCAAGATGAGGCTCTGGTCAAAGCACGTGATCAAAGGAACCTGTAGTTAGCCGCTTGTTTGTTTGGGAGTTGTAGGTTCTAGCAACATCCAAGGTCAGAGTAGGTTAGGTACCACGAAGTGTGGTGTGATAGTGCGCACCCATGGTGACTCTATAGTATAGCACTATCCGACTGCCACTGGGAGACCGAACCGCCATCTACCGATGTCCAACTGAGTCATAGTATCCTGATACTGAGCCAACTACTTGAACTAGTCATTGTCCTATCCTATTACTAGTTATGCCAAGAACTAGGCAAGAGCGGAAACAAGTATAAATTGTCCAAGTCACTGATCGAGCACACTCCAGAGTACTGGACGCTAACTATATACCATCAAACTATCATATCCAGTTTATCCACATGTCAGATACTACATACATCTTGTGACTGTTTAATTACCACAGATTGTTGAGCGGCATCATTGGTGGTGCGACTAGAAGAATGACTTCGCAATTAAAAAAAAAAAAAGGTGTTGCAATCTTCAATAGAGAATTGCATCTGACTTATATTTCGTAACATCAGACAAACTTTGAAACAAGGTTGTAGGTGAGATTTATGTCAAATCTGGGTTCTTGAGGAGTTTTGGTGCCCCCATACACAGGTTTAATCAGTGTTGGTTCCTCTGATGTTGAGGTCCAATTCGAAGCATTTTGGGGGGGGGGGGGAGAAGGAAATTAATTAGTAAAAATAACACAATGGGATCACATTTGAAGAGTTCAGGCGTAAAACCATGTAAGCACCAAACAAAAAATGAGGATAAACATTGGAATCAAACCTTCAAAAAATTAGTTATTTTATATTCCTATTCCTTTGCCCATTGCCTCATAACTATGTGATCATATGAAAAGTGGAATTACTAAGAATTAAGATTATTTTCAGGTAAAACTATTGTATTTAAACTACATTTTTGGATTGCACATGAACTCTTCATGTGTCATTTCTTCCATTTGGTAAACCCGTTTCACTCCTCTGAATGTGTCTCTATTTTCAGCGGTGGCGCACTGGCTCTAAAAAAAGAAATGAATCGGCCACATTTTTCAACGCGACAGATAAAGGCAGATGCAGACGTCAGCGTTTACTAGCAGCGTTCACGTTGGACGCCTTCCACACGGTGACTGGTCATTTCGGTTTGCTCAAAGACCTGACCTTCTTGACCGACCTGTCATGGCGTCGCATGTGTCCTGTCATACACCCAGCACGTCATGGCGAACGTGTGGCGTCTCCATAACGTGCACCAGGTGGGCGGAGGGGGGAGAGAGGGGGGAGAGGGAGAGGGAGGGGGAAGGGGGAAGGGAGAGGGAGAGGGAGGGAGAGAGAGAGAGAGAGGGGGAGAGGGAGAGGGAGGGGGAGAGAGGGAGGGGGAGAGAGGGAGGGGGGAGGGGGAGGGGGAGGGGAGAGGGGGAGAGGGAGAGCGAGAGCTATGCTCACCACCCCCCCCCCCCCCCGTACGACCGTTGGTCACTTCCCCCCCCCCCTTTCTTTCGACCTTCAGTCCACCCCCCCCCCCGCCCCCCCCCCCCCCCCCCCCCAACTACAATGCATCGCCTTCTTTTTTCTCACCCCGACCTTTTTTTCTCCTTTTAGTTTTTTTTTTACGAGCAGGGCTGGGCAGCTTTCTTTACAGCCGTGACCTTTGAAACCCCCCCCCCCCCCCACACACACACTTCTCCCACCCCGTCACGCCTTTCCCCGTCCCACAATGACGCCCATCCGTCCCGTCTCCTCGCTCACCTGGCGTCCCACACCGTGTCACGTGCCGACACACGTCACGTGTTCCACCTCCCAGCCTCGGTATGGGAACGCCTTATGCTAGGTACACACCTACCGTTTTTCCGTACCCACCTACCGTATACGATCTAAAACTACCCAAAAGTCATGAGGTGTGCGCTCCCCTAGCATACCTACCGATTGCGATTCGCGACTTAAAACTCAGTTTTAGGGCTAAAACTGCTTCCTTAAGATTGCGATTCGCGATTCGAAAAATGAATTGACCCGTTTTCAGTTTTAAGCGGGTCGGGTTGCAAGTTTTAGTGTGCGAATCATATAAGGTAGGTGTACCTAGCATAATGGCCCTGTTACATTACTACGCATCTCGCAGTTTTAAGTCCTGGCAACATCTATCGTCATAACAGGACGGGTACCGACTTGTGACAGTGCGCACTCGTGGCGACTTTATAGTATCTATTCTAAGTTAAATATCTGATATGTAGATTCAAATCTAAAAAAGTGTCATGCTTTTATCGGACTTTAACAAAGACAACGAGGATGTGAGACTGGTCGAAGAGAACTGGTACCTTCTGGTAGAAAATATGCAATATAGCCCACTGAATAAAAGAGTAAGTCCAGCCAACAGAGGTGCAAGATGCGAGTGGTGCTTGTGTTGGAAACAGGAACCAGCCCGTGTATTATAACCAGGGACGAAAGTGGTCTCTGGGAAAAAAAGCGGAAATGCTGATAATGAGTGATATTTTCCCATAGCCGCTAGCATTATCAGGGAATCGCTGAAAATTCCCGGAAGTCGGGTTTCATATATATTGGTATACGCTGCTGATAGTGCTGCGGTGTTTGAAGCACGTATTAGTAGTATACGCTGATAGTGGAGACATTGGAGATTGCACAACCACAATAAAAGAGATAAGTGAGCTCATAAAATCAATTGATTGCAACAAGCCTTCGGGCATTGAAAATACCTCGAGTATAGTAATGAAAGATGCATTCGGATGCATCCCAGATGGTTATATGTGAGCTATACAACAAATCGTTCACAGAAAGGTACTTATGTGGACTGCTGGAAACTAGCCAAAAGTAACACCGCTCCACAAAGGAGGGGATAAACAGGTACTGGGAAACTATAGACCGATCTCCATACTCCCACTGCCTGGTAAACTAATGGAAAAAATAATGCATAGACATATTATGGACCACCTAAACGAACACAAAATATTAAACAGTAAACAGGGGCGGTTTCAGAAAATACCACTCGACAATAAAAACAATTGCTAACTTAATAACTGATATTGCAAACAGTATCAATAAAAAGAACCTAGTGGGTGCAGCGTTCATAGACTTCAGCAAAGCGTTTGACACGGTGGACCACCCTATCCTAAGGAGCAAACTAACCCAAATGGGAATAACGGGAGTAACAGGAAAATGGCTAGCGAGCTATCTAGAAAACAGAAAGCAATGCACCACAGTAAATGGATCCATATCCAATGAGGAAAAGATAACTTGCGGAGTACCCCAAGGGTCAGTCCTGGGGCCACTTCTCTTCCTTATATATATTAACGATCTAAACAACTGGCTAGAAATTGAAAACATCCAACTATATGCAGATGACACCGTGGTATATGCTGCAGGCAAAACAACCGAAGAAATAGAAATGAAACTGAATCTAACACTAACAAAACTAATCGAGTGGTGCCAACTAAATAGGATAACCATAAACAACAGCAAGTCAAAAACAGTACTATTTGGTACCAGGCTAACAAGTAATGAGAAAATAAAGTGTCTTCTGGGAAACACCGAACTAGAACAAGTAGACAACTACCGATATCTGGGAGTGGATCTAGACAGACACCTAAATTATGACCTCTGCATAACAAATACTATAAAAAAAGTAAACCATAAAATATGGCTACTGGCTAAACTGAGATACTACATGACTGAAAGCATGGCAATTAAAATATATAAAGGCATGATCCTCCCCTACTTTGACTATGGCGATGTAGTATACATGGGAGGAAATACAAAACTATTAAACAAACTACAGGTGCTACAAAATAGAGCCCTCAAAGTATGCCTTCAGGTGAACAAAAGATATCCCACAATCGAATTACACAAAAAAATGCAATGCAACACTACTAACAAGTAGAAGGGAAACGCACCTCAAAATACTGGCGCACCATTACACCACAAAACCAGGCTACACAGCAACCCCCCGTAGGGACACCAGGCAAATGGCAGCCCCAGTGCTACTGACAGCAATAAGTAACACCAAAATTTATGAGAGAAGTGTATTTGCCATGGCGGCACATGCCTGGAATAATCAACCCACACAACAACGGGCAATCAAAAGCATGGACCACTATAAAAGGTCCTTAAAGAAAACATAATACACAACCACCCACTGAAGAAACAATATCTCACCTGATCTTGGGCGCAGTCACTGCTTGCTGTGTTCTGGCACAAAAAGCAAAAGACCGGCCAGAAAAGATGGTAGATATCACAAATACGGAAACTAGCCCTACTAAGTACTAAGGAATTCGAAATGACTATCACCATAGGGCGCAGTCCGTCTGTGTATGTGTATTGGCACAAACCAAAGCAGAACCAGGCAGGCCACGGTCATGCACTCCGAATCACCCTGAAATACAAAATGGCTAACCATACAACACAGCCATCCCACCTAGTCGCAGTCCTGAAGGGTCCAGGGGAGTTCTGGCACACTGGTGTACTATCTAAGGACAGGGCATGGGTGAAAGGATGCTGTAACAAACCACAATGGGATGGGATCCTCTCCCACAGGCCTGTATGTCATCTGCGTAGATGTACATAGTAGGCTAAGTTATCATATACAGGTTAGGAAAAAACTTGAAAATAAAAAAAAAAACTAATATAGAAACTACTAACACCCAAAACCGCAAAGGTTGGCCCGAGAAAGATCAGGTAAAGACTCCTGAGTGCGGGACCAGACCAATCTAGTACCACAGCTGTCCAGCGTTGAAAACAAGCACCCTCACGGGAGCTTATACGTTATGGGCAGAATAAAAAATTTGTCACCAAAAAAAAAAAAGTGCTGCGCCGTTTGAAGCACGGATCCGTAGTATATGCTGCTAGTGCTGCGCCGTTTGAAGTCATTAGTAGTATACCTAGATACAAGTTTCACCCCGTACTGCTGCAGTAGTGGTGCAAACCAACCCTATGTAAAAGCTGGCGAAAATGCGGGTCAAAGAATTGAGAGCCTAATTTTACAATCTAAGAAGCAACAATTATTCTTTACATATATCTTATTGATAGCCCGCTACCTTTGAGTTGAAAAATATAATATAATATATAGTTTAATAAGATTTAAAAGTGAAATCGACGGCGTTCTACGGCCACCATCTTGTCTTTTTGCATTCTCTCCCATTTCACCAACTCTGTGCCTACATGGGTAGCCATTTGATACTGGAGCCACAGTTTCTAGGTGATGTTCCATACTAACGCTATTTTCACCCGTATTTATATAAGGCTGATCTTCACCTGTGTACTACAAGTACCGGGTGAATCTTTTATCTATAGTATACCCTGCTAGTGCTGCGGCGTTTGTACCACATATTAGTATACGCTGATACTGCTGCATCATGAAACAATGTATTGGTTGTTGGAGTTTTAGGTCCAGGCAACATCTAAGGTCATATCAGGACAGGCACACCGTATTAGTATACACTTATAGCTACAGGAAAAATCCCGGAAATCAGCGAAATCGCGGAGATCTTTTATCCCTGAATAATGTAGCACAGCGGAGTGGTTGGGAGTGGGAGAGTACCTGGGAGGTGGCTGGCATGTCCTTTGTTAAAAATCGTATAACTCATTACAACTCACCACCACCACCACCACCACCACCACCACCACCAACAACAACAACAAAACGAGAACAGAGCTCGTTCGTCATTTTAAGTCAAAGCAGATTTAAACAGGCATTATTTTCTTTTGCAGGGAAGCTGAAGAAAACTAATAAAAAACAAACTAAAAATCTGGAGATAATCTGGGAAACCTATTTTCTATAAATAATAAAACAAACAAAAATGGACCCGTGGACATAACGCGCACGTTATTTAGAAATGAAAAAGCTACAGCAGATTTAAACAGGATTGCCAAAGAAATAACTCAATTTAAAGAAACCTTGTGAATCAAAGTAAAGCTGACTTAAACAATATTTAAATCATCCAGACACAATGGAGTTGGTTACGTAACTATTACTTGGAAGTGACCCCCCCGCCCCCCGGACCTCCCACTATTGCATAAACCATTACCACCTCGGCCACTGATGAGGGCTAAACGCCCCCTGGAGACCCAGCCTATCGGTGTGTGGTACGGGCACAGCGGGTCTCAACAACCTGTCAGGTGGTGGTGGTTTGTTGTTGTTTTACGTCCTAGCAACATCTAAGGCCATATAACGACGGAGGTGGTGGTGGATCTGGTGATGGTCTACAAAACACATACCAAACCAGACACGTGCACCTCACTCCACCCGTCAATTTACACCAAATTAAATTACACCAGAATTCAGTACACCCAACAATGCCCCCCCCCCCCTGGCCCCATCATCAGAGATTCTCTCTATATAGGGTATTCACGTGACGTCATGAACCGGATGCGCGGCCATTGTGGCGATATCAACAGTAAACATCCGATAGAGTTTGCCTGTGCGCGCAGTGCAAAACGTTAGTTTTATTAAAAATTAATAGAAATGCATAACCCTAACCATATCAATTTAATATAATCTTTTTGGTAAATATGTTTTCTATATGTGTACCAAGCGATTTGTTTCTAGGTCGTGTGGTTTTAGAGATATTTCACTTTTTTCTGTATGAAGATTGCTCACTGCCATTGACAATGCATTGAGTTTGCTGGTACGCGCAGTGCAAAACGTCAGTTTTATTCAAAATTAATAGAAATCCAGAACCCTAACCGCATCGATTTAATATAATCTTGTTGGTAAACATGTTTTCTATGTGTATTCCAATCAGTTTGTTTCTAGGTGTTGTGGTTTTAGAGATATTTAACTTTTTCTGTATGAAGATTGCTCATTGCCATTGAGTTTACAGTGTGACAGTGCCTTTATTATTGTGGTTACTATCTCCACAATGGCCGCACTTCCGTTTAACGTGACGTCAGTGCATACCTTATATTGGCAGACATCACCATCACCCATACACACAAACACAAAACAAATTTTTAAAAGTTTTAATCTCTGATAATCGCTGGACCCACAGTGTTGTTGTGGGTCCGTACAACTAATAAAGTAATATAGTCGATGAGTAGTTAGTTAGTTACTCCCGCATAACCTGGACAATGCGTCTGCCTCATGACCGGCAGGCCCTCCCCCGGGGGCAATCAGCCAGATTAACGTAACACCCGACGGGGAGCCCGGCCGGAGAGCCCGGCTGAGGGTCCCGGTGGGGGGAGCCGCGCGTCAACAAATACGGGCGTCTAGACGCCAATTTGACCTCCACCTCCGTGATCTAATCGGGCGGGCGTCACGTGACCCCTGACCTATGCTCGTTGGGAGTCTTCACTTTCACACGTCTCAGGGCCCAGGTTGACAGCTTTAAACCATGCCTTTATAACGCAAACCCACGTCAATGCTGCACACTGCCAGGCAAGCATCACACCTTCTAAACCAAAACACTTACAGTTACACTGTTACAGGCCCTAGCTGATTCTACACACGCAACTAAGACATTGGGGGTTACTTAATAAAGTTGCATAGTCCGATGGTTTTGAGTTTCCGCCAATCTTCTGAGATAAATATATTAAAATGATTATTTTAATCTATTACCCAAGTCACACGAGAGCCAGCGATCGCCGCCAACATCCAAAACGTCGCCACCCAACCAGCGTCCCAATGGATACGATGATTAAAAAATGTGCCTGGCGCCGACCACACGGTGAACAGGGCATTGCATGTGTTGCCACCGCCAACTAATACCCCAGTCACCCGGGAGCCTACGTTCGCCGCCAACCTCCTTACGCCCAAAAGGTTGCCAACCACCCAGCGTCCCACTCGATACATTGATTCAAATACGTTGTAGGCGCCAGGTCGGTGCGAGGGCGCCACCGGGTCACGCGCGGGTTGGGGAAAGGGCGAAGCCCTAGCACCGACCACATGGTGACTGCAGCATCGCATGTGTTGGCTTCACCATGTCGGCGCCAACCATTTTGAATGGTGCCGCCGGAACAGGACGTAAGGAGGTTGCACGTGCAGCAGCAGCAACCTCCTTGCGTCCAAAATTCCCGAAATGGACGCCGGGAGGTTGGCATCCTCACGGCGACAGCACTCAAACAGGCGTAAGGAGGGCGCAAGGAGGACGTTTTGACGTCGCAAATCAATCGTTAGCGAACGCAGGCCTCGTGTGACTCGGGAATCACCAACCAAGAGGTCGGTGACCTGGCAGCGCCATGTCGCCAACCACTGCAGACGCTGGACGCAATAAAATTTCCGAAATGGTCCCAGGGAGGTTGGTGACCTGACGGCGCCAGCACGTAAGGAGGGCATAAGGCAATCGTAAGGAGGACGTTTTGACATCGCGAATCGATCGTAAGCAAACGAAGGCCTTGTGTGAGTGGGGTGTATATTACTTTAACTTGAAGTAACTTTTTATCCTAAATGGCTAAAGGCCCTGTCACATTACGGCGTATGGCGGGAGCGTATTGAAAACCTACGTAGGTCCTGCGCATGCCGGCCTATGATGACATTTGGTGACCTTTCGGGTAGTTTTGAGCGTATGTGGAACCTACGAGGAGCGTACGAGGAGCGTATGGGAGGTGCTGTGACATTTTTTGACAGTATGGGCCATACGCCCTCATAGGTCGAGTTTTTTTTAGCATGCACAAAAAAATTTGGACGGACGGATTTATGAAAGCGTATGGCGGCGTATGCCTCATACGCTTCACATAAGCCGGCATCTGGCAGCGTATGAGTAGCGTATACGGCGTATGCCGACGTATATGACGTAACGCGCCTACGCCGCCATATGCTCCCGCAAAAAACCCTAATGTGACAGCCCCTTAAGTTTTGAAATATTTGAAGTGCAAGCATGTCAAATTAGTTTGGGCAAGCACGCCAGAACTCTTTCATCATAGGCTTCAGGAGTAAGATATTCTATTAAATTGCCTCAGTATTCTCTTCTATGTGTCAACAGATGTTTAATAAGTGCATCAGTATCTAAGTTAGATATATCGGACTATGCAACTTTAATAGAACGTGTCACTACTATTACAAAAGCGTATGGGATGCCTGCACCATGACCCAATACCATACTCAGTCACATCATTTGGACATATTGTAAAATATTCCGAATTAGGGCATCGGGGTGAATGCAAATGTTCTATTACTAAACAGGTGTACGTGACCAAGCGCATGTATGTATATATATGTAACTTATTGTAAGTGCTGGTGGTGGGATGTAAATAGACATAGTGGTGCTCGCAGGGTTGTGTGTAACCGCACTCAGGGCCTACCCCCTCCCCCTCTGCGGGGTAGGATCACCACACTCAGGGTCAAGGTTGGTGGTGGCCAGGGGGGGGGGGGGGGCACACAGCTTGGTGGTGGTGGGCAGACCACTGGTAGCCATGGGGACCAGGAATGCTGGATCCCTATTGGTAGGGCCAAGAATGCTTGTTTCCCATTGGGGGAAAGGGGTGGGGTGATACTCTACAATGAACCAATGTACCATATAAATAATAAACCAGGGGCTTGACTCTCTCTTCCGTTACACTTTATACTCTTCCTTTCTCTGTATTGATTTCACTATAGCCTGCCTACACAACCACAGATTCGAGCTTTAGCCATTTTACAATATGTTATCGATCCCAAGCACCAGACTAGGTAGCGACAAGTATCAATTTTGTAAGTCATTGGTTTGACTCGGTCCGGGTTTGATGTGTCCTCTCGCCATCCACATTTTGTACATTGGGGTGTAGCCCCCTCCCCCCCCCCCCCACACCATTGTAGATCAGGGGATGTCCCCTCTCCCAACACACACACACCCTACTTTGGACAGGTGTGCAGTCTACCACACCCTTGGGTGTGGGTACCCCCCCCCCCCCACTCCAGCCTCATGCCCAGGGTTCATACACTCGAAGGAAGTGAAAATTCAACGCCTTTTCAAGCACTTTCTATGTCAACTACCAAAACTCCAGAATCTTAGCGAGTTAAAATGGTGATGCTATTGCATGGATCTCATAGCCGTGTGATTCTCGCATTGCAATATATACATAATATAATATATATTACCATTTTAGGCGCTTATATTTTACTTGACATAAAATTACTATTTTCAACGGTTTTCCAGACCGTAAGATGATTTTCAAGGGCATTCAACCACTTGAATACATTACTTTATTTTCCAGGTTTTTTCTTGTACGAACTCTGCAAGCTCCACCTGACGGCAGTTGGATGTGCACCCCCCCCCCCCCCCCCCACCACCACCACTTTCTGCCCCATCATCATGCTGTCCGTCCCAATATTGATGTGAGCCGCCCGGCACACAAAGCCTGTCGGGCGGCGCCCATCAGACTGGCGGGCGGCGCCCATTAGGCCGAGTAAACAGGGCGCTGAGCAGGGCGCCACCTGGTGGCCCTGCGGTGGGAGCACGTCGCCACCAATCAAACACGGCCCGGCGCAAATAAAACACCGCACCACCCCCTCCCTCTCCACACACACATCGATTTTTGTCTATTTGGTCATTGTGGTTTTGCCCCTCGTCTCATCTGTTGTTTGCTTTGAGTATTAAGTCCTGGCAACGCCTACGGTAATATCAGGGCAGGTACCGACTTTATAGTGCTGCCTGACTGGGAGACCAGGCCACCCGCCCCATGACCTGATATCCCACTCAGTCACATTATCCTGACACTGAACTCACCAGTGCTTTTCCTACCCAAAAAATAGTCCAGGCTAGGAAGCGACAAGTATCAATTTTGTAAGTTGGTTGGTTGATTGCTGGAGTTTTACATCCTGGCAACATCTAAGGTCATATCAGGGTGGGTACCGACTCGTGACTGCACACTCATGGCGGTTTATAGTGCTGCCCCACTGTGAGACCAGGCAACCAGCACCATGACATGATATCCCACTCAGTCACATTATCCTGTCCCTGCGCTAGGCAGTACTTGCCCTATTCCAATCCCAATATTGCCGAGTGCCAGGCTAGGAAGTGACAAGTATCAATTCTGTATGGGTTTTTTTGGGTTGTTTTTGTTCTGGGATGTTTATGCTGTCTATAGCATATTCTCGATGTCGGACATCCGGGCACTTTTGGGGTTCACGGCGTGCGAAGGGTAAAACAAATGCTCCTCCCATAGAAACAACATTAGAACTACCCTATCTATCACAGTGCTTTCTGCTTTTTGGTGCTTTGAAAGCAAATTTCTCTTGTTTCTATTAAATAGTTCAGATCTTTCTCTATAATTTCATGTTCAGCTTTTTTTTTATCAGCCAATTGGAAGTTCTTGAATGTATTTGGCGAAAATAGTTTTTGAGGCCATGATCTGGTAAGGCTAACACTGGCAGTGACACTCAGAATATCCCAACTTTCACTATTATCTCTGTTTTTAATACTTTCAGAGAAAATTGCTCTTAGGTTAAATTAAATACCTCAGATCTTCCTCTTCAATCGCGCATTGAGATATTTTTAATCGATTCGATGAAAGCTTTTTAATTTATTTTACAAAAATAAATGCTCCCCATAGACATAGCATTGCCGCAGCACACATCACGGCCGTATTTTACCCTTCGCGGGCTAGTTTCCGGGGTTGTGACGTCATGCCGACATCGAGAATAAGCTTGGATGATGAAGCTTGTTTTCAATGCTGGGCAGTTATCGGTCTATGTTTCTTAAGATTATGGTTTGTGGTTAGTGATCTATGTTAGTTTTTTTTGCATTTTCTTGGTGTCTTCCTCTTTTAATTTTTCCAAACTTAATTCTAGACTAGCCTACTCTATTTACATATTATAGGCTTGTACATAATAGGTAGTTGGTTTATGTTTGGATTTGATGTTATGTTGTTATGTCAATAACATTGTAGTTATTTTATGTCCTAGCAACACCTGAGTCAGTACCCAGTGGGGCAGCCCTATAAAGTCGCCAGGAGTGCGCACTGTCACAAGTCGGTACCCGTCCTGATATGAGTTTAGTCTTCTAAGGTCATACCAGGACGGGTACTGACTCAGGTGTTGCTAGGACATAAAACAACTACAAATAACTTTCAGTTTATTTTAATTCAAAACACCCCCCCCCATAAGTTAGTGGACCCCCCCCCCCCCCCCCCCCCCTGTCCCACCCTCAGTGCTGGCCGGCCACACTCTTTGACTTGTAATTAGGCTGCGCCGCCCGCTACCCCCGACTGAGGACGGGGCCCGTTTCGTTAATCACACGGGTCGCTGGCCTTTCTCGTCAATATGTAAATCGACTTAATCAACGCCCCCCCCCCCTCACCCCCACTAGCAGCAATCTCTTCTCCTTCCCACAGGCCATGAGCAGTGAGCATGAATGATGACTATCCACACGGACGCAAATCTCATACGGCTTGTCGTTATCAGTTCCTCACCATTGTTATTACTATATTAGCACCGTCACTGACTGGCTTCTCAGGTCGTGGGTTCGAACGCCGACCGACTCACCAAATGATGTATAAGATTGTTAGGAGCTAACCTGGCACTCGGCATTATTAGGACAAGACATTAACTGGTTCGCCGAATACCATGATAACATGACTGAGTCTGAGTGGGATTATTGGGGCCATGGCACTATACACTTAAGTTGTCATGAGTGCAGTGACAGTGTCACAAGTTGGTCCAGATCCTGATATGACCTTAAAGTTGCATAGTCCAAATGGTTTTGATTTTCTGAAATTTTCTGGGATAAATACATTAGGTTGATCGTTATAATGTACCTTACTTTAGCTTGAAGTAACTTTTATTTTATGTGGCTAAGTTTTGAGATATTTGAAGTGGGACCATTCAAAATTAATTTTGCCAAGCTTGTCAAAACTCTGACCCCATAGGCTTCTGCAGTAACAGGTTCTATTCAATTGCCTCAGTATTCCCTTCTATCATCTATGTGGTGACAAATGTTTAATAAGTGCACCAGTATCTAAGTTAGATATGTAGAATCAAATTAGCTTGGGTTTGAAAATTTGATATTTTCATCGGACTATGCAGCTTTAACGGGCCACAAGTTTTGTCAGTAGCTTCCCAGTTCCCATGTCAGTACTGACAGTAGCGCTGATGTATAATTAATTAACCAGTTACCAGGTAAGAATGCAATTCACCCATTGTTATACCAATAAACGCCGTCACTGGTCGATTTGACTCAATAGCATGAATAGGCCTAGCCTAGCCTAGCCTAGCCTAGCCAAGCCAAGCCAAGCCTAGCCAGACAGCGCAGACACATAAATTGTATTGAGTCACATACCATTTTCAGGTTATTGTATCTAAATACACACTACAAAAGGCTCACACTTCAAAGCCTATTAGTAGTACTACAAACACAATGGTGAATGGGTATATTCTAGGAAATCGTTAACGCAGACTCAGTTACTTAGTTTGAATATTATAAGAGAGTGGTCACAAATTACTCTTCTAGAAACAATCATCACGGTGTCATGATGTGTAAGCTGACAGATAGATTGATTATGATAGACTTATAGAGCACACTGATTTTGGCACTATTAATATAAATTATTTATTTTAAGTCACTGGTTTTAATCAAACCATGCAGTTTTACACACGCACACGCACACAGTCACAGTGTCACTGTCAGAGGAGTTGTGCAAGTAGTGAAGTACATCATCCAGATGTAGCAGTACATGTCCAATGAATGATCATGTTGTACAAAATAACAAATGCAGCATTACTACTATACTAGCCATTAGTTCACTGTTGGCATTGTTATAAGCCGTGTTTACACGGGAGAGTTAAATCGCTTCATATAAATCGCCTTGCCTAGTTCGCCTCACATTCGCCGTGTAAACGCGCCGCTGAAGCGTATTAGGGCTGATTCGATTCATATGATGCGCTTTTTGTAGATCGCCTCGCGAGGTGGTTTATATGAAGCGATTCCGCTGGTTCCCGGGCGGGGATAGTGCTTGCCGGCTACATGCGCAGCTGTAACTATCGCTGGTGCCCGGCAGTGTTAGGGACCGATTAGGCCGAAATCTATTGAATGCGATCATATTTAACAGAATTACATACTCAAATAATGAAATTTAATTAAATTAACCCTAAATTACAAGCGATATTAACGTAGCAGCTACATCGGTGTCGAATCGCCGAGTGTAAAGTAAACAAATAGCAGTGCTCGCTGGCTACAGGCAGAACTAAGGCTGCTGGTTCCCGGCGCCGAAACACTTTCAAACTCGCTTCGTGTAAACGCGCCGCTACTTCGCTTCATATGAATCGCTTTGTCTAATTCGCTTCACAATTGCCCGTGTAAACACGGCTATAGATAATAAAATAAACCTCAACAATCAAATCAACAAGGTAGATGGCAGCGGGTCGTGACCGTCAGTGAAGTACTCAGACACTGAGACAGCACCTAAAGATTCTGGCACTACAGACTTTTTAGGACTAACCTTGGGGAGGGCACTAAGCCGGTGGGTATGGCCGGACCCATGGCAGGGCGGCCTCCAGTAGAAGTAAAGTCCCTCGGCGCTGCCGGGGCAACAGAGCCTAGTTCCGGGCACGAGAAGGGCGCTGGTCACGGTAAGGGGTTAGCGCACCTGCCCAGCGATGGAGCCATCAACAACTCACAAACACTTCACTATTATCTTATAAATCCACGTCCAGGTTCCACACTGCTAGGGGCCACTTATACACACAACAAGACGCACCCAATCCTTCATTCAGCCAATTAGATCAAATAAACAGTCCGAGTAGGCACGTGATGTCACACACACAAAACAGAGCGTCTCCCCGACCCTCGTGCTGCAAGAGCTGCGGTAAGTTTGGAGGCCAGTCGCTGAGTGGCGCTGCGGATGCTGGGGCGGATGGAGGCAGCCACCCAGCAACCCCAGGGGGTTCGTACACTGGTCCCGCGGTCACGGTCGCTGATGACGCAGCATGGTAGGCGCGGTGCACTCATCGGGCAGTCGGTCTCCCGTTGTGCCCAATGACCAGGGGAGACAGGTAAGCTGTGGACTGACGGCCCAGGTAGCTAATGTACACAGTCACCAATCAGCCCTTAACACTCAGGCAGGGATTGCACTCCTCGCCCGCCACTTAAGGGGTGGACACCCCACTAAAGGCCTATCTGCACTGGGCGCGCAGTGCTAAGGTTCGCACCAGGCGCACTCTCACCCTGTCTCTAACTTCTAAGGGTTTATTTATATCGTGCACTCAGTGCGCTATGGGCGGTCCAGTGTTGAGAAATGGCTCGACTAGTTATTATTTATTTAACTACACAAAAAATTATATTATTAGTCCAGATAATAATATGGTTATTACTTTTAATATTAATAGTAGGATTATTATTAATAATAATAATGTAAATTCAATAGGTCGACCTCAAGGGGCTGTCACATTACTACGCATCACACCAACATACGCAGACGTATGTGATTTTTGGCCGCTATGTCGGGATACGACGTTATGCGTTACACATGCATTAGGCGCTTGTTGGTATACGTCAATGTATGTCGACGTTCATTAAGATATGGCGTCACGCACTGGCAAAGTTTTATGCATGCACAAAACTTTCGACGTACGACAACATGTGGATTTTACGTCGGCCGTACGTTATGTATACATTAGGTGTACATCGATGTACGTTAGACGTATGTTAGACAAACGTTGTTCACTACGTTGCACTACGTTGACCTACTGTAAAGTCGCCGGCTGGTGGTGTGAGTGGACAGGCTAATGAGAAATTAATACAGGTAATGAAGGAAAGTAGAAAAATAGTGAAAAGTAGGAGAGTGAGACTCCCTGGTTTATTATCTTATATAGGTTTCTAGAATCCAAGATGGTGGTGGTCACAATCCCTAACAGATATTTATCTATCCACCAATCAGAGTTCAATCTCTTGTATCCAAGGCCTTGTCATGCTGGCTACAGTGCCTTGTGGTGTGTAGTGATCCAAAATAACACCTGGGGGGGAGGGGGTATGTGAGGCAACTCCTCCAAAGACTGTATCTAAGAAGTGACACTCCTCCTCTATACTATTTTACTATACAATTCTATACTTAATGAGTAATAGTTTACCAACTCCACATATGCCTTTGGTTTTATATATTACCATTTACCATTATATAGATGAGTTGCAATTCATTATAGTAGAGTTCATATATCCTCATATGTCATCATATCGGAAAATTTTACAACGTACATTAAAGGCAGTGGGAACATATAGTCCATGTACTGACAACGTATGGGTAACATATGTCCAACGTACGTCCAACATAGTCTAACATTTCTCCAGCATGTCTTGACGTATGTAACATATGAGGTGTAGTTCTGGCGATCGAATAACGTATATAATGTTCACCGGCATTCTGTGAAGGACCATGAGCGTAATTCGAGCGTTTTTCGCCCGGAAGCACGTTAGCCATACACTATGTATACAATATGTATACGTCCAACTTTGCACCCCGTGCCGAAAAGTTTGACGCTTCTCGACGTAAAAAAGTGATTTTACACATTGGTCACGCACTTGCCAGATGCGTCGTAATGTGACAGGGCCTTCACTTGCAAAAGTCGTTCAAGGGGGTTGTACAATCAAACCTCTATATTTGCAAATTGGTTAAAATAGTTGACCGACAAATAAATTCCATTTAGGGCTATGTCAGAAATGATTTTGTGTGTCTGGGAATGGCAGTTTGTGTCAGTTTTTCATCAGACCCAACACCGACATTTGAATATATTAATGGTTGGTTGGTTTTTGGAGTTTTACGTCCTCGTAACATCCAAGGTCACATCAGGACTGATGCCAACTTGTGCCAGTGCGCACTCGTGGCGACTTTATAGTGCTGCCCCACTTAGAGACCAGACCGCCAGCACCATGACATAAAACCCTGTGCATCCTTACTGTGGAGGTGAATATTTTATCTAACCCCTACCAAACTTACTATGTTCACCAGGCATGACCACTGTAAATGACCCAAGATCACCTACGCCCTGAGACTTAAATAATTAAGCCCTACCTGACATATTATTCTCAACTAGACTCTACAGTCTGGAAACTCCATAGACGAATACCACGGTACTGAGAAATGAACTCATCACAGGAATAAGGCTTTTTCAACAAAAACCAAAAATGTGTCTCATTTAAAAAAAAACATAATAAGTGTGCAAAGATGTGAAAATTTGAATTTACAGACGTTAAATTACAGCCGTCACTGCTCTGAACATACAGGTGTGGTGGAGGCGTGGTCAATGGTACAGGTTACCAAAGGTCAAAGGGCAAGCTGGTGAGTGACTAATGCCACACTGGGTGACCAGAGCCAGCTGCGACAAGGTCGGCGGTTCAAGGTCGTTGACCATATTTCTAATTGGTTGATACGCTGCACGCCGTTCTGGACAGGCTACAGAAATAGGAACAGATCGACCCAGCATGCAGGCCGTGAGGTTGGTTGGTTGGTTGTGGGAGTTTTACATCCTGGCAACATCTAAGGTCATATCAGGATGGGTACTGACTTGTGACAGTGCACACTCATGGCGACTTTACAGTGTTGCCCACTGGGAAATCAGGGCGCCGGCACCATGATCCAATATCCCGCTCAGTCAGATTATCCTGACACTGAGCTAACCAGTCCTTTCCATATCCTAATAATACCGAGCATCAGGCTAGGAAGTGACAAGTATCAATTTTATACGTCATTGGTTTGACTCGACCGGGAACAGAACTCCCGATCTCCCGCACGCGAGGCCTACGCTCTATCGAATAGGCCACGGCGCCCGATGCGGCCATAAGGAAATCCACCCACTACACACACAGAAAGGCACATGAAGCACAGCACAGCGGCACCGTATGGACAAACCGGTCAGCGCACTCACAGACTTCCCGCCCCCTGACCGAGGCAAACCCAAGGACTTACAAAATTGATACTTGTCACTACTGAGCCTGGCGCTCAGCATTACTACGCCAGGAAGAGGACTGATTTGGTCAGCATCAGCATAATGTGACTCAATGAGATATCGCCCCATGGTGCTAGCGGCCCGGTCTGCCAGTGGGCCAGCACTATAAAGATGCATTGAGGGCGCACTGTCACAAGTCGGTACCTAACCTGGTAGGAACTAAGATGTTGCTAGGAGGAAAAACCTCACATTGGGTGCCGATAGCCTATTCTTCCAAGTGAGCTCATGCGCAGATTTCGATTTCCGGCCCAAGTACTGCCCGTGTGAACGGGCCGCTAGTTCGACTCACCTGATTCGATTTGTCTGATTCGCCTCACATTTTGCCCGTGTGAACACGGCTCAAGACGATCTTTGTTGCATATTTTTAGAGCATTGAAAGGAAAGTTAATTTCGAAATCCTTGGGTGACCACACCAAAAATCAGCAATGCACTCCTTCGATTAACATGGAAATCAAACACACATCCACATTATTTTAGTATGCACAACAAATTTAAACAAGATTTATTGATTGCAGTTAAGCAAACAAGATGATGTCTGACAAGGAAAAAGTTAGTTTTTTTAAAAGTTTGGGTAAACGCATTGTGTCGATGTGTAAATTGTCACATTTTCACTTTAGTACAAAATTATACAAGCGTACTTTTGATGCATTTTGTCGGCTAGATTCAATACATGTAGTATTGCCACAGAGGCTACAATAACTATTTGATCTACTACCCTCCAAAAAAGAGAAAGAATTAATTATCACCACCGTAACATGAAACCAAATGTGTGGTGCCCAGTTTCAGAGAACGACCCACAATATGTACCACAATTCCATGATTTACAGGTCAACTCTCACCCCCCCCCCTCGCTGACCAGAACTACAACTGTGGATGAACAACTCTCAAAACCTTCCCCCGTCACCTTAAAGCTGTATAGTCCGATAAAAGCATCAACATTTCAAAACCAAAGCAATTATCTAGATTTAATCCTACATATCTAACTTAGATACTGATGCACTAAATAAGCATTTGTTTCCACATAGAAGGAAGCGCCGAGTCATTTAATACAACCTGCTACGACAGAAGCCTATGGTGTCAGAATTTTGGTGTGCTTGCTCAAATTAATTTAGCCTGTTTGCACTTAAAAAATCCCCAAAGTTAGCCATTCAAAATAAAAGTTGCTTCAAACTAAAGTAAATTAGATTACACTCATCAACCTAATGTATTTATCCCAGAAAATGAGAGAAGCTAATAACTTTTGGACTATGCAACTTTAAATGTGCATCTCCCAAAAAGGAAAATTTGTTTTATTTAACGATGTCTCTAGAGCGCATTGATTTTTATCATTGGCTATTGGGAGTCAAACCTGCTGCCACCACATAGGCTACTCTTTCCGATAAGCAGCAAGGGGTATTTTACATGCACTTTCCCACACACAAGACAGCACATAACCACAGCCTTTGATGAACCAGTTGTGGACCGCTGGTTGGAATGGAAAATAGCCCAAACTGCAATTGAGCAGGATCGATTGGATGACCAACACCTTCACAGGTGGACACTCTACCGCCTGAGCTACGTCAAGCTCCATGCGCCTCTCCCATGCCATCATCACACAAAGAGGCAGGTTGCTGACAGCACGGTGACAGGTCAGCAGGTACCTGCTTCTACCGGCGCAATGCGGGTACATTTAGCTCGCAGTAATTGATGGACAATAAATGAAGCCTATCTGTCCATTAGCCTCATCACATCTACTCATTACCTCCACCACTCAGCCATGCACCCCATAACCTGCTTTCCTGCCCCCATTTTCTACTCACTTTCTTATTAGATTTTAAGGGGGTGCATTAGGGTGAGAGGGGTGGGGGGCAGAGCTTAACGACTTTAAAGGCCTGTAGCTATACCTCAAATAGAGGTTATAATTAAACCAGCAAAACTAATAATAGTAATATGCCAGTAGAAACGAGAGTAATCTGCATTCTACATATCGAAAGTGGTACCGAACTCAGGTTGAGATCTTGGCGCCACCTAGCGGGTTCTGGCAGAAACAATGGGGAATTTCTGCAGATGTTTCCCGATAGGATTAGCACTGTCTAGAAACTTGCGGTAAAATGCCGGAAGTCAGGTTTCAACTGTCTTTATTGTGACTGTACCAGCCAGTTGCCAACCCAACACTAGTCAGCTGCCAACCCAACACCAGCCAGCTACCAGCCCAGCACCAGCTACCAACCCCAACACCAGTCAGCTGCCAACCCAACAACAACCAGTTGCCAACCCATCACCAGCCACCTGCCAACCCAACCACAACTACCAACCCAACACCAGCCAGCCACCATCCCAACACCAGCCAGCTGCCAACCCGACACCAGCCAACCCAACCACAGCTACCAACCCAACCACAGCCACCTGCCAACCTAACCACAGCTACCAACCCAGCACGAGTCAGCTACCAACACAACACCAGCCACCTGGCAACCCAACCACAGCTACCAACCCAACACCAGCCACCTGCCAACCCAACCACAGCTACCAACCCAACACCAGCCAGTTGCCAACCCAACACCTGCCACAAAACACCAACCGTTACTTAGGGCCTCGGGCAGGGTGAAATGCCTCAAGTCTTTCTGGGATTCCGTGATGACTGATAGGTAGATGGAGAAAATATACAGAATTAAATTGCAAGTTGGGGACTTACGTCCTAGAAATAACAAAAATCGCAGATTACCAAAAATCGTTGGAGATGTGTAATCCCTGATGTTATTATGAAGCATACCAGGAGTAAAAAATACACACGTGCAAGAAGCACTGTATTCAATGACTATGGCAGTTCTCTGATTAAACAATATTCTGTGAGTAAACTTCTTCTTCATCGTGTCCTTCCACCAGTTATCTCAAGGGATTTTCGAGCAGAGGTATGATCTTTATTCGTGGGACGTGCTCTCGGTGGTGGATGGTGGTAGCAGGATTTGCAATCAGATAGCTGATTCCCAGGGCCGCGATGTGGAAACAAGACGTTTTATGGTACTAGTTTAGTAGTTAGCAAGTAGCGGAGCTAACCAATCATATCCTAACCTGCTGTACACGAAGAGTGCGGCCGTTTTCATTTGCTTCACAGTCTGGTCAACAGAGAGAAATACCTAACTTGCGTTAAACTGTATTATGTCCAATAATATATTTGTTTAATTGTCAAGTTAAATTTGCATCCGTAGAAATGGTTTGACACAGACCTGTGGGCGCCAACTAAGCCCCCCCCCCCCCCCCCCCCCACACCCACACACTCCCTCGCAACACCCACCCACACCTTTCCCTCCCCCCAGTGCGCCCCTTGAGGGTGGCCTGTAAGGGGGCGCTGCTCGGACCACTACCCCGCTGACCTACGCCCTAACAGGGCAGGGGTCACCGCGGCCTGGGAACCAACAAAACGGGAGCTGTCAAGGAACATGTGAAACGCCACCTTCTCCCGCCAGGCCATTTCGTCTCACTCGGCGCGTCCCGCCGCGCTGAGCGTGTTACACCCGGCGTGAAGGGCAGGGAGGGGCGGGGGGAAGGGGAACGGGAGGGGGTGCAAGGCAGGGGTGGAGCTACCGCCGCAGCAACGGGAGAAGAGCACATCACATCAACAACCGCACCCACCACAAAACAACGGGGGAAGTGTGATGGGGAGGGCTACCGCCACAGCAACGGGAGAGGAGCACATCACAGCAACAACAGCACCCACCACAAAACAACGGTGGAAGTGTGGCAGGGAGGGCTACCGCCACGGCAATGGGAGAGGAGCACATCACAGCAACAACCGCACCCACCACAAAACAACAGTGGAAATGTGGCAGGGAGGGTTACCGCCACAGCAATGGGAGAGGAACACATGACAGCAACAACCGCACCCACCACAAAACAATGGTGGAAGTGTGGCAGGGAGGGTTACCACTGCAGCAATGGGAGAAGAGCACATCACAGCAACAACCGCACCCACCACAAAACAATGGTGGAAGTGTGGTGTAGAGGGCTAACGCCACAGCAACAGGAGAGGAGCACATCACAGCAACAACCACACCCACCACAAAACAACAGTGGAAATGTGGCGGGGAGGGCTACAGCCACAGCAACGGGAGAGGAGCACATCACAGCAACAACCACACCCACCACAAAACAACGGTGGAAATGTGGCGGGGAGGGGTACCGCCACAGCAACGGGAGAGGAGCACATGCCTGAGACATACCTCACACCCACCATAAAACAACGTCATATTCAATGTTTCTGACCCATCTATATAATTATTACAAAATTGCATGGCAACCAGGCATATTTCCATAGTTTCATCACTCATGCATTTAATAGAAATCAATACTCAAATGCTACCTTCAAACTACAATTAACACAAATTCTGATTGGATAGTGCTAGGATATATCAACTGTGCCTGATGATGGCATCTAGAGGACAAAACTATTAGGAGTGTCGACTAATTAATAACAATTTCCCCCCACTTTTAATGGTTGCAAAATGTAAACTAGTTTTTAATGTGGGGAAATTAAACAAATTCATGGAAAATATTTGCTAACGAGCGCGCATAAGGAGTTGGTCATCTCGTCCGATCGGTTATGAAAATAATCTTCAGATATCGATAACAAGGTCATAACACTCAGCTTTCACTAAACATGGGCTTCTGTGAAACATGACTTCCGGTCACTTCTGACAGTCCCAAACCTGCTAGACTGCTCGTACTTTCACAGAAACACGACGAGAACCAGCAACCACTAATCCGATGGTAGACATAATGACATCCTGTAATTAGTTATGTAATAATTAGAGGTAGACAATCATGCAGGAAATTATCCATATATATATATATCGTAGAATGCGTGAAATTGTCACCGTAGAGTGTTTAGAATTCGCGTAGACCTTTCATTCCTGATAATAACAAAAAGGATGTATGTTCGTATGTATGTATGTATGTATGTATGTATGTATGTATGTATGTATGTATGTATGTATGTATGTATGTATGTATGTATGTATGTATGTATGTATGTATGTATGTATGTATGTATGTATGTATGTATGTATGTATGTATGTATGTATGTATGTATGTATGTATGTATGTATGTATGTATGTAGTATGTAAGTGTAGTGGTCTGCACTGACCTCTCAGGCAAGTAACCACATAGACAGGTAGGCGTGGGGAGTGTGTTGATATCAGGGAGCCTAGGTGGTGTAATGGTTAGCACACTGGCCCGGAATGCAAAGAGATGTGGGTTCGAGTCCCACTCTAGGCACAATATTTCCCATTTTCATCACCCCCACGACACTGGTTGCCGTGATCAGGATCCTGTACAAGCTTTGCGCTGTATGGTTGTTGAACCTACCCTGTGTATGTATGTGTAAGTGCATTGCCTGTATGTATGTAATTGTAAGCATTACAAGACTTTACAATTCCAGGGGGACGAGTGTAGTGGTCTGCACTGACCTCTCAGGCAAGTAACCACATAGACAGGTAGGCGTGGGGAGTGTGTTGATATCAGGGAGCCTAGGTGGTGTAATGGTTAGCACACTGGCCCGGAATGCAAAGAGATGTGGGTTCGAGTCCCGCTCTAGGCGCAGTATTTCCCATTTTCATCACCCCCACGACATATGTATGTATGTATGTATGTATGTATGTATGTATGTATGTATGTATGTATGTATGTATGTATGTATGTATGTATGTATGTATGTATGTATGTATGTATGTATGTATGTATGTATGTATGCGTACCAGACGTAGTGGCCGAATCGGTAGAGCGCAGTCCTCCTGTGTGGGAGATTGGGAGTTCAATTCCCGGGCGAGCCAAACCAATGACGTGCAAAATTGATACTTGTTGCTTCTTAGCTTGGCATTAATAGGATAGGGCAAGGACGGGTTAGCTCGGTGTAAGGATAATATGACTAAGTGGGATATCGGGGCATGGTACTGGCGGCCTGATTTCCCAGTGGGGCAGCACTATAAAGCCGCCATGAGTGTGCACTGTCACCAGTCGGTACTCGTCCTGATATGACCGTAGATGTTGCCAGGACGTAAAACTCCCAACAACCAACCAACGTATGTACGCATGCGCGTGCTACAAAACCCACCCCACAAACACAGGCCCCAGTGTACGCCCCCACCCCACAACGCTCCGGGGCATACAACGACATAAGGTGTAGGTCTCACCACAATGAATGATAATATTTTCCGCAAAACGGGAGTTATGGTCGGGTGGGGCCGGGGTTAATGAGGCGGGGGTCAAGGGGGCAGGCGTGAGGCGTTAAAATAACGGTTAAGGTCACTGACAGGGGGCAGTGCGAACAGTCGCAGTGCGAAAGGAAATTTTATCAGCACTAAAAATCAATTTGCGTACAAGAATATACATCCAGTATTAACAGTTCTATGTGGGTGGGTATATAAATACAAGAAAAAATACATACACGAATAGTCACCATGAAAGTACCTTTTTTTTGGTCTGCTTTTGACATCAGTATTATCATTATGCCACATGCCTGCTCTAGAAAATAGAATAGCAAATTCAGCACAGCACTAAAAGTAGGTACCGGCAGCGCATCTAAAAATTGAGGAATCGTTTTTTTCCACCAATATTCACATGCTCATAACCTTTTCTGTATGTATTAGATTTTTTATGAAATTGCATTACCTAAATGATCAACATTTGTTCTATCTAATGTTCTTGTTGGATTGAATATCTAGTAAGTTTTTATTGATGTAAAATCAATTAGTATTATGACAGTATTGGGTCAATATTCCTTCATCACTGGTGTCAATAAAAAGACTCCGAAAACAGGCTATTTTTAATTGGCTCGCGCTTCCTTGCACTACATCTTAGAAAGTCATGGATGACACCAGAAGAAGCGCAATGACCTCAGCTTTCTATCCATATAGTTTGTCATAGGTCAAAAAGGTCAATCAGGTCAAATTCTACACTTTAAAATATTTTGAAAGTTTAGAACCCATTTAAGGAAATAAAAAATATTAAAAACCTAATAAGATTTGGTATGGATAGATAGGCAATTTGATTCCCTTTCCAATGATACCAATCTTACTATAGTGCTAGTGAGTACAAGGAGCCGCAGACAGAATATTGACACCAATTTGTTTGTGCCTTTGGTGACCACACTAGGTTCACAATGGTAACACCCATGTAGAAACATGTATGACATTGATGTCTATTGAGGTATATTACAGAATATATAATCTAATATTGGGCCAAATTTGGGGAGGATACAACAATTGCTCTAGGCACAGTGAATATTTAAAGATTTACTTAGATCAATATTTTTGGTTTCAGACACTTTTAATTTGTACTTAAAATCAAAATGCAGCTTTTGATATGTTTAGAAAAGTTATTGTTATAGCCAATGTGCATTAGTTCCATATGCTATGTGTGCAATATTTGAAGAAGATACACCTATTTCATGAGCCACAGTGAGTGTTCAAAGCTTGATGAACAAGCTTTTATTTTTTTATTTTGTACACTTTTCTATTGTATGTGCAATCCAAATGCACTTTTTGTATTTCTAGACTGAATATTAATACGATAATGTGTATTACCTCCAGGTGATGTGTACTGTCAATTTATAGGAAGCTTAACCAATTGGTTAAAGTTGCATAGTCCGATGGTTTTGAATTTCTGTATTTTTTCTGAGATAAATATAATACATCAATCACTAGTATCTACTTTACATTAGTTCAAAGTTACCGTTATTTTAAATGGTAAACATTTTAGATATTTTGAGTGCAAACATGGAAAATTAGTTTTGGCAAGCTTGCCAAAGCTCTGACACCATAGACTTCTGCAGTAACTGGTTCTGCTAAATTCACTCAGTATTGCATTCTACACAGAAACAATTGCTTAATAAGTGCATCCGTATCTAAGTTAGCTATCTCAAATCAAATCTAGATACTTGGTTTGGTTTTGAAAATTTGATATTTCATCGGACGATGCCACTTTAAGCTACAGTGAGCATTTAAATATTCATCAAATTGATATATTTGGTTTTCCAACAATTTGTCTTTATATGTTCAATCAAAATTCAATATTCTCCATATTTATGGATATAAATAATATCTATTAGTCTTAGAGAATGGTTATTGTAATACTGTGCCAAATATGCGGAAGATGCAAAAGATTGGGTTGCTGCAATGAGCTTTCAAACATTGAAATGTTGAAAATAATTCACTTACAGGTGCTCTTTACATGCAAACAATTACACTTTTTGACATTTTAGGATGCAAATATCTTTTGATTCTTTGCAGATAGAGCTCTGAAAAAATAGGGTGTTACACTGTGAACTCTTTAGCATGTATTCAGTATTCTTGTGGTTTTCCAAGAAAATACCAAGCTTTGAAAATGGCTATTAGGCCAAATCAGAATGATTTTTAAAATTATGAATTGCACTTTTTGACATTGTCTTATTAAAAGTCTGCTTGACTAATTAATTTAGCAATTGACAATTAAAATTCCTTTATATATGTACAATGGAAATTGTTCAGCAAAACTTCCCTCACATCCTTCCACTTTTTAATTATATTTGATCAAAGTTCCACTTTTAATTCAAAATTAATACATTTTTATATATTTAATCTTTCAAAATTATTATCCCAAGAACAATACTATATACAGCCTAACTGGTTTTGGATTTGGGCCAGTAATTTCAACATATACAGGAAGGAATACAAATATTGCACCCAATGCATATATTTAAATTTGGCTGTCGGGATGAGTGGTCTCCAACAAAAAACGCGGAAATCAAGCCAAGATTATTACACCGACGGTGAATTTCTGCGAATACACAGATTTCCCACCATAGGATTAGCACTGCCACGGAATCGCGTAAAATTACCGGAAGTCAGGTTTCAACTATCCTTGTTGTCACTATATTATCGCTTGGCAGTAATAGGATAACACAACCACTAGTTAGCTCAGTGTCAGGACAATGAGATATCTAACTAGTTCTTGTTTGTGTTTTATATTCTAGCAACATCTAAGGTCATTTTGTTTAACATTAATCGGCAAATATTAGAACAATCGCGGAAATCCGCGAAATCGCGGAGATCTTTCATCCCTGTAAAATTAATTGTTAAAAGTTCACTTAACAAGAGTGCCTTCACAAGCCAGAGCCATTCTAAGGTGCTGTACAATAAATTAGAGCGACACATTTAAAGCGAGGCTTTGAGACACCTGAACATGTAGTAATAATCATATTGTATAATAATCACAGTAAAACCATATGCCGTGACATGGTGTATCAATAAGCTGTAGTGGAAACTGGGAGGGACGCCATGCCCCCCCCCTCCCCCCACCATACAAACGTCTGAGAAAACGGCTGCTTTAGAAGCACAACACATGTCCAACAATGAACATGTGTTCAGCTATTAAGCTTCTAGTTCTAGTGGACCATGTGTTCCATTGTTCCTGTAGCCAATGTCCACCCCTTCTGGCACACAGAGGCTCCCCCCCCACCCACCCACACAGGGGCTCTCTCACCCACACAGGGGCTCACACACACACACACACACACACACACAAATGTGAGTCGCCTCATCCGCAAACCGTAAAGATATTAATTTATTGAAGGTAAATTTTTCTGACACAGTTTTCTAAATTCATAACTAAACTCCGGAATAATTATTATTCAAATATGAGATATATGCCTAATTATCATCCATGTATAATTGATATGCCCAATTATTCACGTATATATTCACGTATATATAAGCCTAATTATTCACATATAATGATATATCTACCTAATTACTATTCAAATATATAATTATCCATTTGGGGCTCTAGTTGTACGTGTACATTTGACGTAAAAGCCTGCATTAAAAGAAGAACAACAAACACCATACACAGTGTGCGATACACTGCTTGACTTCACCCAATTTCCCTGATGCTTCCACACTGACCCTGCCTGACCTGACCCGCCAGTACCCAGATGGTTTATAGGGGCAGGGGAGGGGGGAAGAGGGGAGGGGGGGGGGGAGATAGAGGAAGGGGGTTAACCGCCCCCTCCCCCCCCGCCTCATTAAGAAGCGCCACCTGACTCTTAGCTCATTAACAGCAGGTTCATTAACGCCTCCACGACAGACCCCCACCTCGGCACCAAGTGGTACTAATTGCACATATACAAAAGGAGAGGCAGAGAAGAAAGGAAGGAAAAACTCCATTAATATACACACACAGTCACTTCATTGGAATTGATTTTTTTTTAACTAGAAGTTTGTGGGTCACCCCGCCTGCGACAGCGTCCTTTTGAACACATAATTAATAATGAAATATAAATAGAGGTCAATTGGTTAATTGTTGGTTAGGTGGCGCCCCTCGGTGGCGGACTCATTAACTACAGGTGTCGGTGACGGGCAGGGAGCGGCCAAGCCGGCCGTTATATTACAAAGACATATTAGAAGACTTCAAAAGCATTTCGATTATCAGGAAACCCCGACCCGCCCGTTGGAGCTCTACTGACGTGAGAAGGCTGTCGCCAGACCCTGAAGATATTCTAGAATGTCCAACTGCAGGAAGAAAGACTGACATTGGAGAAGAACGAAGCACTCCAGTCGTCCCACAACGCGTGGTGGCAGCAGCTGACACCGGGACTTCTGCGTTCTCATCACACCAGACACACCTAAGCCCCAACCAGACACACTACCACACAAACCCCCAGCATACGACCCTACACCACTACTACACACACCAACACCATCACCACCCCCCCCCCCATCACCATACCACCCACACCTATACCACCCACACCCCTAAACACATACACCCCAACCACACACCCCTTCAACCCCACACACATATATACCCCCCACACACACCAAAATCCTCAACATACACCCCCATCACACCCCTAAGCCCCAACCACACCCACCAAAACCCTCACCCTACACACCCACCTACACCATACCACCTACGCCTATGCCCCCACCCCTAAACCACCACACTCACCAAAGCCTTCACCACACCCCCCAAACCAAACATCACAACCCTCACCTCACACCTACGCCTCCACCACACACCCCCTTCACACCCAGAGGCGCCTAAGATTTGTTAGTGTATGGGTTTTCTTTTTTTTGTTTTAAAATCGCCGGTGTTGTTCTCGTGCTCTCGTGAGAGTGAGTGTGTGTCTGCGAGAGAGAGAGAGAGATGGAGCGAGAGAGAGAGAGATGGAGCGAGAGAGAGAGAGAGAGAGAGAGAGAGAAAGAAGAGAGAAGAGAAGAGAAAGAGAGAGAGATAGTTCAAATAGTTTGTCACGTTGCGCCAATAACGCATTAAATTTCCCTATGGTACAAAAATATGTTTACATAATCGCACATCGTACATGCATTTATACATAATAAATACACTTATTTGGTCACATTCTAGATGGCCGTAAACTTAAAGTCGCATAAACAATTGCTTAATGGTGTTTGTCACCTTTTAAATTAGTTTCATCACCGTGACCTACTCTACTCTCCTTTTAGTTCAGAGTAACCTAAAAACGCAATCACAATTGACTAACTTTGAAGGTATTTGAATTGAAAGCATAGAAAACTATTGATATAGTGTGCGCGCATATCACTATCAGTAATTGGGTATGCAGGTATAGCAATACCTCAGGGAGTTTGACGCCTATGCCCTGCAGAGTTGTAAACCACTGCCTTGTGGTACAGGTTCTTGACAGAACCGAAGGCTAAGGGAGCAAACCCTAAACAGAAAACCATGTCACTGTGGCAGCATCAAGGGTGGTTGATGTATGGAACTCCCAACATCTCCCGAACAGCCACTGCAGAGACAAATAGTTTTGCGCCTGTCTGGACATGTTCTTGCCGGTGTAAGACCTCTATCTGCTCCCCGAGAGAGTGCCGCTGGTAACTTGCAAATGCCAGCAGCACTTCAACACTTTTGCAGGCAGCTTTCATGAAATGTCTGAGAGACATTAAGACCGACTCATGGACATCACTCTCACAGCAGAGAGCCTAGCTAAGTGGAGAGCAGCAGTCAAGTAATGAAAGCAGTCTTTGTCGCATCGCGACCGACAGCATGATGATGATGATGATGATGATGATGATATCAGTAAATGGGGAAATATCCCGAAAGGAATGAGTGCACCAGTAATACAATCTAGGTACATATTAATTATTTAAAAAAATTAAAATATTATGCTTTCATCAAATTATGCAGATTTCATTCTCATTGTATCAAAAGGGAAATGCTAGGCTGACTTTTAATTGATCGATTCATTTTACGGCGTGTCGGCAGCGAAGGCAATATTAATGGTTGGTTGTTGGAGTTTTATGTCCTGGCAACATCTGAGGTCCTATCAGGACGGGCAATATTGTTGGTGAGTAGTCAGTCTTAGTAGACTTTATGTATGTATGTATGTATGTATGTATGTATGTATGTATGTATGTATGTATGTATGTATGTATGTATGTATGTATGTATGTATGTGTATGTATGTATGTATGTATGTATGTATGTATGTATGTATGTATGTATGTATGTATGTATGTATGTATGTATGTATGTATGTATGTATGTATGTATGTATGTATGCATGCATGTATGTATATATAGACAAACACACCGGACATGGTAGCTGAATCGCTAGAGCGCAGGCTTAGCTTGCGGAAGGTCGGCCGCTACCCAGCCTAGTGGTCGGCGTTACTAGGATATGGCAAGGCATGGTTAGCTCAGTATCAGTATAATATGACTGAGTGGGAAATCAGCTCCTAATGCTGGCGGCCTGGTCTCCCAGTAGGGCAGCACTATAAAGTCGCCATGAGTGCACACTCTCACAGGTTATGCCATGATACTTAGATGTTGCTAGGACGCAAAACTCCAACAACGAAACTAGACAAACCTGCGCCAAAATACGGTACACATTTGTTTAAATTACAAGATTTGTCTTTTAATTGACAATATAAAAACGTGAACTATTTACGTGAACGTGTCCACCAGCTTGCCTTGGGCGCTAAACAGTCACCAGCCTATACAGTCTCACGGGGCCGTCAATGTAGTCAAGGCCAGGCAATGTGCAAACAATGCAAATGTGGCCAATTCTCGACACGGTTCGCCAGACTACGTGAGGCCCAAGGCCACGTCTTACTAAGAGAAAGACTGAACACAGAAGGACAGCAAGATTTGGTTTGTTGTTGTTTTACGTCCTAGCAGCATCTAAGGTAATATCAGGACGACAGAAGGAAGTATGCACGGCAAACTCACATAAATTGCTATCACACCATCTAGCTGTATGTATGTATGTATGTATGTATGTATGTATGTATGTATGTATGTATGTATGTATGTATGTATGTATGTATGTATGTATGTACATACGTACGTACGTATGTATGTATGTATGTATGTATGTATGTATGTATGTATGTATGTATGTATGTATGTATGTATGTATGCATGTATAAACAAATATATGTATACAGGTATTCATCCTGTAATGTATGTATACATGTATCATTGTATGTAACATACATACATAAATTTGGTTTCTTACATATATAATTCAATAACTGACTCCGATTCAAAGAAGACAAACATATATATATACATAGATACATACATACATACATACATACATACATACAAGAAACAACATTGCTGGGATTAATTTCTGTCCTGGTGAATTTCCAGGAATGGCAGATGAAACATTAGTGAAACATTTTAACAATAGACGGGCTTTTCGACGGAACGGCGCCACTTATGACGTCATCAGGCACGAGCCCCCATCCATTCAACTTCAGTGACGTAATGCCACTTTCGCCAGTTCACCCAACTCTTCACCTCTCTTCTCCAACAGACACCTGTATACAGACCATTGTTGTTCTCACAGAGCAGGTGTCCCAATGACAGTTTTTACACCCAAACAAAATCTCCGTACATGGCAAGGGTCGTGGAGACAGGGACAACTATAGTCAGAAAAATCTGTGCTCAGTCAAGGTACAAATCAATAGTAAAGATATACCAAGATAGTTCCAAACGACTGGACGCGGTAGCCGAATCGGAAAAGCGCAGGCTTCCCGTGCGGAAGGTCGGGAGTTATATCTTCCCAGTCGAGTCAAACCAATTACAGTAAAACCTCTCTAATATGTCCCATGGCCGTTCTATTAGTAATAGACCGGCCATGGGACCGACTGTTTAAGTGGTCCATTTAGGGAGGTGGTCGGTTTAGGGAGTTAGAAATTCCTTACAAGGGCATTTTTAGGACACAAATAGAGCAATCGATATAGGAGAGTGGTCGATCTATGGAGGGGTCGGTATAGAGAGGTTTTATTGTACTTATAAACTTGATACTCGTCGCTACCTAGCCTGGCGCTTGGCATTACTAGGATAGGGCAATTACCCGTTAACTCAGTATCAAGATAATGTGACCGAGTGGGAAATCAGGTCATGGTGCCAATGGTCCAGTTTTCCACTCCCAGTGGGGCAACACTATAAAGTCGCATGAGTGCGCAATGTCACAAGTCAACACCCGTCCTGATAACACCTGGACATAAAACTCAAACAAACAAGCCACATATTTAGAAGTGTCAATAAAATACTTTGTGATGGGGTTTTCAGCCAGTGCATGTTGGGGGGGGGGGGGGGGTGCGACACTCACCCCCGGTAGACATCTGGGTTTAGAAACGAGACCCACTGTGCACAAGTGCACATGGAAACTCAGTGGGACGCCTCAGAATGCTTCATTGTTTCAGAACTGCCAACAATTGCCATTCAATACTTCATAACTGAAGAGGCAGCAAGCCAGTGCCTTTAAGTTTAAGCACGCACGCACGCACACACTCATAGTCATATAGATGTGAATTTCAAAGCTTAGTACCGACGCTTGCATGAGATAGCAGGTGACAAAGGCTGCCTTTGGGACTATCGTTGGCTGTGTGTGTGTGTGTGTGTGTGAGTGTGTGTTGGGGGTGAACCAGTGAATCCAAGCACCAGGGCGTACTGTGCCATGACGTCACACCTGACGTGGTGGTGTCTGTTTGAAAGTAGTGACAACAAGTCGTTAAAATCAAAGTCACTCGAAACCCTTTAAACACAAATACAACAGGAAGAAAGAAAAGCAAGGGGAAAAAACCACCACTACATTCTGTGTGTCTGAGGGCGTTGGTTTTGTTTACAAAATTAAAAAATAGGACGAGGAAAAAGTTGGCGCCTATCAACCCAACTACTTCACCATTATTCAGTTGCTATGGCGGCCGATGAACTGCTGGTAAACATGAATATGGAAGAGCACTCCACAGCGCGACCCGTACCTGTCATCACCACGCCATCGGCCTGGGGAGGGGAGGGGAGGGGAGGGGAGGGGAGGGGAGGGGAGGGGAGGGGAGGGGAGGGGAGGGGAGGGGAGGGGAGGGGAGGGGAGCGGAGCGGAGGGGAGGGGAGGGGAGGGGAGGGGAGGGGAGGGGAGGGGAGGGGAGGGGGAGGGGAGGGGAGGGGAGGGGAGGGGAGGGGAGGGGAGGGGAGGGGAGGGGAGGGAGGGGAGGGGGAGGGGAGGGGAGGGGAGGGGGAGGGGAGGGGAGGGGAGGGGAGGGGAGGGGAGGGGAGGGGAGGGGAGGGGAGGGGAGGGGAGGGGAGGGGGAGGGGAGGGGAGGGGAGGGAGGGTGAGGGGAGGGGAGGGGAGGGGAGGGGAGGGGAGGGGCTGTGGCATCTCAGTCAGATACAATCAGCTACGGTCGGGCACCGGGCTTGAGACGGGGGGAGACGGCGGGTGGAGGACGGCAGTCGGACGGCGGGTGGAGGACGGCAGTCGGCCGTCGTGCTGCCAATTAAAAGGGGGAACTCACACCAGAGACGTTCACAGTCTGTTTATAATCAATCAACCCGCTGCATTCCGGGCCAGAATCAAGCCACGCCAACGTTTTCTCACCAGCGATAATGCACGAACCCGTAAACACGTGTACTGCTTGTTCCCTATAGTTCCACTTTTTTCTTCTTCTCTAAGTGTTTTTATTCCTCTGAATAACATATTGTCAGTGCTAATGCACTGGTCTTCCAGTCCTAAGGACACTTGTCATTACACTAATGTATTATTATAGGGGCATACAATGAAGCAAGGGCATACATACTGTGATATAAAAGAATGTCTTCAAACACTTTCCACATTCTAGTACACCATCCAATCAGTAACATTTATTACAATTAGTATATGAGCCTGTCTCAAAAGGTGATAACTCTTTTCTTATTTGTCCATTGTAACGATTGACACAAAACAACACAGAAATGGCTACACTGAAACACAAGGACATTTGCTTCAAATCAATATGTATTCTATTGGGATTCTGAAACACTATGTAAAAAACAAATCAGTTTATCCTGAGCAAATGCATAAGCAGATCGTATGTTGATCGTTACAATGGACAAAGTTTTGTCCCATATTGCTTAGCACCTTTTGAGACAGTCTCATTATATATATATATGATGCAAATGACAATAAATTCATCAGTAATGATAATAAATTATACACATGACGCAAATGATAATAAATGTTACTGATTGAATGGTGTACCAGAATTGGGGAAGTGTTGGAGATATTCTTTTGGTTTTGTGTGTGCCCATAACATTTATTATCACATATATACTATATATATATTGCAATGGTAATAAATGTTAGTGATTGGATGGTGCAAATGTTGGAGATTTCCTTATGTAAGTTATACTATGTTATTTGTCAGAACACACCTTTCATTAGCACCGAAGCACCAGTTTTCCAGTGGTAGGTATTTACACGCACATTTTGATTATACATATATATTTATACAGGCTACATGTACACATGAGTAGATATGGAATTCAAAGGCTATTTCAAGGCAGTTTTTTGATAGGAATTAAAGACTATTTTCATTTGGATTTAGTCTGAAATCGCCATTTGGAATGTCGATTTGAGACTAATTTAGAGCAGTGGGGACAGTTTAATGACATTCAAGGCTTTCCAAGACTAATTACCCCAGACAGGTTAAATCCAAGGATTTTTAAGGCCTTAAAAAGGGGCAAATGAAGTTAAAGATTTGTCAAGACTTTCCAGGCCCCGTACGTACACTGCATATATGATTATAAGATTTTAAATTGTCCTGTTGGGTGGGTGGGTCCGACTGACTGACTGACATGACCACATCATCACAGACATCTCCACTCAGCTGACGCTGACTGGCGGCAATCAAGTCAATTAATCTTCAGGCTTCAGACGCTGACTTATGCATGACTGTAGATTTTACACCCAGGTGCCTTAGTGTCATCAATCCCCCCCCCCCCCCCAGTAACCGTCCAGGCACCCTACCCTACCCTACCTACCTACTACACTACCCACCCTGCCTCACGGCCCTGCCCGCCGGCGCAGTCAGGGAGTAATGAATGGGCCGTATATATTCAGACACCAACCCCAGCTAAAGTGGTGGTATGTGAGGGAGCGGAGGCTGGCACAGTCACCCCCCCCCCCCCACCCCGACATCCCTTCCCCCTGAGGGTAGATCCTGCACAGATTGGACAAAGACTGCCACTCGGATTTCAGCTGGTTTTAAAGGTGCATAGTCAGATAGCTTTGAGATGTTTGACATTTTCTGAGACAAATATATTAGGTTCATTGTTATAATTTATCTTGCTTTAGTTCGAAGTAACTTTCATTTTAAATTACTAACTTGATATTTGAAGCACAAACAAGCCCAATTAATTTTGGCAAGCATGCCAAAACTCACGACACGATAAATTTCTGCAGTAACAGGTTCTATTAAATCGACTTGGCATTAATGGCATTCCCTTCTTTGTGGCAATAATTGCATCAGTATCTAAGTTAGATATATACAATCAAATCTAGGTTAATATTTTGGTTTTGGTAATTTGATGCTTTCATCGGACGATGCGGCTTTAAAGTCTGCCACACACTGACGATTCGCCAGTATCTAATGGGTCGCCGACTGGTAGGTGAGCCGATAAAAGTCTGCCACACAGGGCTTTAACTGAGCTGGCTGCAGCCAACCTAGCCTGATTAGTGCACATGGCGCCAGACTGTCGTCCAGTCGCATTCCTGCAGACAGCAGGCCGGTTTACTATATCGCAATAATGTAAGCTACTACAGCCGTGTTCACACGGGGAATGTAAATCGATTCGTAGAAATCGACTTGCCTAGTTCGACGCACATTTCCCGTGTGAATGGGCATCTGAGTCGGATTACGCCTGATTACGCCTGAATCGATTCCTGTGATACGGATAATGTAAACCACCTCACGAGGTAGTTTACGTGAGGCGATTTCTGTGATTCGATTTATTTTGCCCGTGTGGACGCATCTGAGGCGGATTAAGCACCTCACACGCATGCGCAGTCGACCTTAGTTTGTTGACTTTCCGGTCGATCAAAAGCGCATATTATATAATTTAATTAATGAAACCGCTAGCTATGCGCAGATATTTTTTTCATCATTTATTTTTAGGGTTTCACTGCCCAGCAGAAGTTTTTAGGCTTCCAAAACAATATGATTCAGTCTATAGATATCTAGATCGAACCCACACTCTCTCGTGCCGACGTCGACTAACCGAAACTGGCGCTGGTTAGTCTGGACTTGCGCATGCGCTGATTTCGATTTCCGGCCCAAGTACTGCCCGTGTGAACGGATGCCTAATTCGCCTCACCGGATTCGATTTGCCTGATTCGCCTCACATTTTGTCCGTGTGAACACTGCTTACACCACACCTTCTGCCATACTACAGTGCAATATACAATAAATACTGATAATAAGGTCACAACATTGAAGAACACTCTGCTGCCAGAACCTGTATTTAATGATCGGACATCGGCACAGTACAAAGACTATGTTTGGAGAGAACTGGATGAAATCCGACTTGGTTTGGATTTGATTTAAAGCTGCATAGTCCGATGAAATATCAAAATTTTCAAAACCAAACCAATTATCTAGATTTGATCTTACATATCTAACTTAGATATTGATGCACTTATTAAGCATTTGTTTCTGTGTAGAAGGCAATACTGAGTCAATTTAACAGAACCTGTTACTGCAGAAGTCTATGGCGTCAGAGTTTTGGCAAGCTTTCCAAAACTAATATTCCATGTTTGCACTCAAAATATCTCAAAAGTTTACCATTTAAAATAAAAGTAACTTTAAACAAATGTAAAGTAGATACTAGTGATCGATCTAATATATTTATCTCAGAAAAAATACAGAAATTCAAAACCATCGGACTATGCAACTTTAACCACAAAAATGTAGTTAGGTGACTGTATGGCTTCCCCAAGGGGTGATCTTCCAGTCAAGTAACCAATCTTCACCATATTGTTATCCGATTCCCAGACAGTGCTGCTGCAGCCCCACCGACTGCCACCAGATAATCCTAGTTTTGTGATAGTTAATCAACGATTATAAAAAATCGCAGGAACCCGTGAAATTGCCAACGCCATTCATTGCTCAACAACTGCGTAAATCCTATATTATAAGATTTATGCAATATAAGCTATATAAATGATAATGACCAGCTAACACGGACGGCTGGGCAGTCTTAGTTTGTCATATGCGTCAGTGTAACCTGGGAATAAGACTATACAGTTGATAATGTGTCAGTCATTGATCTGTTTTCTGATGGTTGTTATAAAGCAAACAATGTTAACTAATATTGAATTAGTACTGAACGAAAAGAGACTACTAATACAAATCTTAAATGATACCCCAAGCCTAATAGGCTTATCTGTAGCTTTTAACGATTAACATAATCTATTAATTAAATAAACAAATATGTCTCTAAGTCTAATTAGTCTTTTGCTCTACAGCTATACAAACAAAGCGTCACTATTATATTACCATTCCAATGACGTTATTTGTAATACGCAGGTGCAATGGCAATTAATTCTATATCTAATCTGTTTACATCATCAACATACTGACGAAATAACATAATTACAGCAGTGCCAGTGGTACATGTAAATATACATGTACTAATATTCTGTACGTTAACATTTATTATAGATCAATGGGGGACTTTTGTCGCAACACCATTTGCAATATACCGTCAGCAGGTGGCGACAGGTGAGGGGGCAAGGTCTTGCGTGTTTTGCCATTTCCGAACTCTGAGCATAGATGTGTGTGTTTGGTGTGTAGGTGGTGGATGGTGGAGGGGTGTGTGGTGAGGGTTTTGGTGTGTGGTGGGGATGTAGGGTGTTTGTGGTGTGTATGGGTGTGATGGGTGTGTGGTGGAGGCGTAGGGGTGAGGTGAGGGTTGTGGTGTTTGGTGGGGGGCTTAGGGGGGGGGGGGGATATGGTGTATAGCCTATAGGGGTGTGGTGAGGGTTTTGGTGTGTGGTTGGGGCTTAGGGGTGTGGTGGGGGTGTAGGTGATGGATTGTGGAGGTGTAGGGGTGTGGTGAGGGTTTTGGTGTGTGTGGTATGGGTAGGTGGTGTGTGGTGAGGGTTTTGGTGTGTGTAGTGTGTATGCTGGGGGTTTGTGTGGTGGGGGTGTAGTAGTGTGTGTGGTTGGGGCTTAGGTGTGTGTGGTGTGATGAGAATGCAGAAGGCCCGGTGTCAGCGGCTGACACCTAGCGTGTAACCAGAGGAATACGCCCAGAAACTCCCCAATTGCGACATTAATACAAATGTTCTATAATCCTGAAAAGAAATCCACCACCACCTATAAGAATATCATGCCGTAATTAGCTATAGCTGCATGGTCTGATGAAAACACCAATTTGTCAAAAAACAAAGGCAAGGCACTTAACTAGATTTCCAATTTGAATACTGGTACACTTATTAAGAATTTGTTATTGCATAAAAGGGAATACTAATTCAATTTCTTTTTTTAACTTGTTATTGCTGAACCCTATGATGTCATACTTGCAATGTGAATGACAAAATAAATTGTTCATCAACCTAATCTTTTATCTCAAAAAGTGGCAGAAACTCAAAAGCATCAGACTATGCAGTTTCAATGAATACTGAGGTTGGAACACTTACCTTTCAATAAAACGGCGGTAAATGTCTTGTCTAATCAATCAATTGGTAAGCTATCTAATCACCAGGTGCATGTCGAATTCACCGTGAATCAGGTTCCACCTATCGGAACAAAAGGAGTAGATCGGCGTTAAAGTAAAGTTTGATAGTGTGTGGGTGAGTTAAATAAACTTGGGAATGGTTCAGTGCATATATATACGCCCATAATTTGCATAAAGTTTATGTCCATGTAACTCAGCACATTCATAAGTAGAAATGCTGCCCAAGGCCAAGCTATGCTATTAATTAGCTGGCACCCCGGGAGACAAAGTATAACACAACTCATAGCCATAGCACTGGCAAGTGGCAGCAAGCAAATTGATAAAAAGCATAACAGTTAACACTAACCAACTTTCCCAAGCCAAAGAAAGAGTGAAGGACCCCAACAGAAACATTAGTTATAGGTATGTTGACATCCACGCGATGCGTCGCCGCCGTGTTATCCCCGATCGCTGTGATCGGGAGTGCGCGAACGGTTCTCAACATCTCTACCAAAATCGCTTCTCATAGGCTAACGGGTGGGGGGATCGGGGAATCACGATCACCACATATAAAGGAAAGCTTTCTGAATGTCATCGTTTTCGAATTTTGCATTTCTGCTGATTCGTTCGTTCGTGACACAATTTTAAACATTTGCACTCATTTGTGGATGCTCAAATCAGTTCAAAATCACTTTGGCCATAAATAAAAAATATATGGCCCAAATTATTAATGTCTTTTCTCACATTATACCAAATATTATCAAGATCCTATACATCGAAAGTGGTTAATTTTGAAATGGAAAGTGTCATGGTTTGCGCGACTTTGGCGTGGGCCGCATTGCGAGGAGGGCTTCGACAGAACGGTCAAGGAACAACAAGCATTGCCAGTGGCAGTGGTCCTTAACCATACCAGTCGGTATTGAATACACATTTGCAACAAAATAATATGTTGAGATAGATACAACTATATTCTGGTTGGTTGGTGGTGTTTTACATCCAAGCAACATCTAAGGTCATATCAGGACAGGAAAACTATACACCAACACAACTATTATTGCCTATTGAGTGGTACTGTTGACATTAATTCTAAATATTGACTCGGTAATTGGTTTGATTTAACCTAATTTATCATTTGCATTATTTCCACAATATTCTATTTCTACGTATTTTCGTCAGCTATTTCTTGTTTATAATCTATTACCAAAATCTTGTAAATATCATGAAATTTAAGGAAGTTATGGCATATTTTGTGGTTCAGCTACTCGTCGAGATTAATTAATTAATTAAATAATTAATAATACAAACTCAGGCTTTGAAACAGCCGTAAAAAGGACTTTTTCTTCTCTTTAATCTATTACAAAAACCATGTACATATCATGAAAACTACTGAAGTTATTCACTTTTTTCATTCAGTTTGCATTGTTTAGGGTCACACCCATTCCCTTTGTTCCAGTCTAATTTACTAAGGCGGAGTCATAGAGTGAATAGTGGTTAAAATTCTTTAATCAGAAGGGGACGGGGGTAGCTCTTAATTATATAAGGACAGATCAGACAGTTTACGAACCAAACACTATGCTCATGTCTACATGCAGTTGGGGCAATGTTATTCCATTTCCAGTTCACAAGTGGGCGGAACCCGACCCTCAACCCTATCATGTTATCTAATGCATAAGTGGTGTGGGTGGGTGGGAAAACTGAATCGGTGTAGCATTGATTGCAGCCAGGCGGGTTGTGGTGGTTTGAACGAGACGGGGATTGAACTAATAAATTTAAAAAAAATCATAACTTTCTTAATACTAGACCAATATGCATGATCTTTGTGTTATTTAAAAGCATTTGTTTGGCTCTTTACACTGGTATGAGTATCATTTCTATATGGTAAATTAAAAAAAATTCCCAACATACCTATTAGTTAATAGTAATTAGTTATTGTAAACCAATAAATAAAACGTTTAACAGTCTGTCTATACCTGCAAATTGGTCATGAAGTTCCTTAAATCTTAATACTATAACTTATAAGCTGAAGACCCGGCACTGATACAGCGATATCAGTATTAATATTGCTACGATACGGTATCGGGATTATCATTATGCTATGAATGATACCGACTGTCTCCGACTGATAGTAATCTAGTATATGATGTCATGATTGATAATGACAAACACCCTACCACTACAGTCTACACCAGCAAGTCAAAACCGTATTTTTGTGTTGTTGTGTCATTATTATTTTTTTCATGTGTTTAATAAACTTAACAGTGGTATTGACCATCAAATTTGATGCGATTATCACAGATCTTTTCCTTCGAAAATCAGGGACATCGAGTGGAACTTGTCATTTAACTCGGTGTTCATATCATCGATCGAGCCCTTTCTTTGCCGTGCGCTTCAGCTTTGGCCCTTTTCGCTTTTGGGCTTGGCCACAAAACAGTCAACACCGAACTTGACTAAGCCAATGTAACAGTGAATACGGTTTACGTGGTATCTATAAGAAAGCATCATTGAATATCTGGGTACAATGACAGACAGAATATTCACCAACTCGATGACAATAATGAGATAATTTTGGCAACGAAATACATACCGATAAGTTTGAAGATATATTGGGGCATCTACGACAAAAGTTGAATGTTGCGGCCACTTTCGTTTGATTTGAGAGCTCGGTTTTGATTGGATCACTAAAATAAAAGTACTCACGTGATTGGTTGACATATTGACCTATATTTTCTACTTAGTCATTTCCGGTCACCTAGAAAGCTGTTGCTTCGTTTGACAGAACCAAAACATAACTGGAAAAGAGTATACATTAAAGGTAATATAGGTGTTTTGAGTTCATAAATAAATGTGTGGTATTACATTCTGTATTTGTACTAAATGACACGTTTAGTATAGCTAGGAATTTAGAGTTATTTAAATATCCCGCCTTATCGCTCACAACTTTAACGAAGACCGGTACTGACTGTAGCCGTAGGCGTAGCCGTATGCCTACTGACTCAACTGAGTACTGTAGTCTGTATTCTGTAGCGTGTTGTGCAGATAATACGTGTTGTGTTGTGTTGAACGCACCGCTAGCTAGAATATAGATAAAAGGTTCACACCGTACTACAACAGTAGACTGAACAGAGTCGATGGTGAATTTATTTTTCTAGCTAGAATATATATAGGTACGTGCACGTCCGCGCGCTACGCGATGGCCGTTTTCTGCCAAATATCTGTTCCGGGAAAAATCGTTTTGAAAACGGAGGGGTGCTTCAAAGTGGTTGCTTTTCATTGGCTGTTAGGGGGTATCCCCATGACTTTCAGCCTATGTCGTAGATAAAATGTTCAGCTACAACCTCATGTTGACAGTTTGAAAATCCGTTCACGTTTTCTGTGCCTGTGCACATTCAGAAGATTTGACTTGATTTCAACACTCAAACTCCACCTTCTATACATCTTGGGTAGCTCTAAAATGTAGATGGACATTTAAATCTGTCATTTATTGACCATTGTGTGAAGTTTCATGATGCTGCTAGGTCGAAAAGGTACTTTGCTAGGTCCCCAAAATTTCAGTGTTAAGATTGATCAATTCAATGATGACCGAAAATCCACAAATATGCCCTGTGTTTATGACTCAACTAAACCCACTTTGAGCACACAAAACACAAAACTAATGCATTATAGTGTTATGCAATTATCTTAGAATGCTAAAAAAAAGTGTTTTATGACTAAATATATTTGTATATGGTGGATGATTGGAGATTTGTGAGGCCTACATCTTGAGGTTTTACTAAAGGAACAGTCATGTGACCCAGTATAAGGAATCTCATTGGCTGATGGGATTTGTTTACAAACATGACACCATGTGCTTTGTATGTTTTGATGCCAAACAGTCTATTTCCATTCTGTTTGAGGTCATTTATGAACATATTTCTGTATCTCAAGCTGTTGCCTAGTGTTTATTATGCATTTGTGCCCGTCTTGTCATATCAGCACGGGTACCGACTTGATGCCAAATAGTCAATTTCCATTAGGTTTGAGGTGATTTATGGATATATTGTATTTCAAGCTACTGTCTTGTATTAACCTTGTTTGTTGTTTTATGTCCTAGCAACATCTAAGGTCATATCAGGACTACTGTCTTGTACTACCTTTTTTGTTTGTTTTATGTCCTAGCAACATCTAAGGTCATATCAGCACGGGTACCATCTTGATGCCAAATAGTCAATCTCCATTAGGTTTGAGGTGATTTATGGATATATTGTATTTCAAGCTACTGTCTTGTATTTACCTTGTTGTTTGTTTTACATCCTAACAACATATAAGGTCATATCAGCACGGGTACCGTCTTGATACCAAATAGTCAATTTCCATTAGGTTTGAGGTGATTTATGGATATATTGTATTTCAAGCTACTGTCTTGTATTTACCTTGGTTGTTTTATGTCCTAGCAACACCTAAGGTCATATCAGGATGGTACTGACTTGTGACAGTGCACACTCATTTTAATGGGTGGAATCAATAGAGCAGATAGACATCTACTTACACTGAAAACTTCATTTAGATATCTCGATTATTTTGGAAGTTAGAAAAATAAAAGAAAATATCTAGGTTCTAAATCACTAATGTATTCATTTAGTTTTATTTTAATGACGTATATCCCCCAAGTCACTTTTATTTTAATGGGTGAAATCAACAGATCAGCTAGGGATCTACTTACACTGAAAATTTCATTGAGATATATCGATTATTAAGCAAGTTAGAACAAAAATTGACTAAATATCTAGATTTTGGGTCACACACCTGTAATGCTAAAGCATTAGAATAATGGCAGGAAATTACCCCTCATTATCGAAATTGAAATTGCTCTAGCACGCTTAATAATCAACCGATTGACACGGTTGTTGGATTTTATTGTATGGTTTTCAAAGCTCTTTCCAACAATGCCATTCATTTTCAGATAGGTGTGGTTTGAAAATTTTGTCCACATTGCTAATATATAGGGTATTCACGTGACGACACGAACCGGATGCGCGGCCATTGTGGCGATATCAACAAGTAAACATCCCATAGAGTTTGCTTGTACGCGCAGTGGAAAACGTGTATTTCATTCAAAATTAGTAGAATTTCGGAACCCTAACCGTATAAATTTAATATAATCTATTCGTTGAATATGTTTTCTATATGTGTACCAAGCAGTTTGTTTCTAAGTGGTGTAGTTTTAGAGATATTTCACTTTTTCTGTATGAAGATTGCTCACGGCCATTGACAATGCACTGGCACTGACACTCAGAATATCCCAACTTTCACTATTATCTCTGTTTTTAATACTTTCAGCGTAAATTGCTCTTAGGTTACATTAAATACTTCAGATCTTCCTCTTCAATCGCGCATTAAGATATTTTTAATCGATCCAATGAAAGCTTTTAAATTTATTTTACAAAAATAAATGCTCCACATAGACATAGCATTGCTCATTTGCTGTATTTTACCCTTCGCGGGCAGTTTGCCGGTACGCGCAGTGCAAAACGTCGATTTTATTCAAAATTTATAGAAATCCAGAACCCTAACCATATAAATTTAATATAATCTTATTGGTAAACATGTTTTCTATATGTCTTCCAAGCGATTTGCTTCTAGGTGGATTAGTTTGATAGATATTTCACTTTTTCTGTATGAAGATTGCTCATAGCCATTGCGTTTGCAGTGTGACAGTGTGTTATTATTGTGGTTACTATCGCCGCAATGGCCGCACTTCCGCTTAGCGTGACTTCAGTGCATACCCTATATAGATACAAGATTCACCCACGACCTATACTAGTCTAAGCTAATCTAGGCTATAGCTAAATATAAGTATAAACAATAATAAAGGTAGGTATATCAGATAAAATTTCAAATAACAACAGTCTAAATTGAAGCTCAAATCTGTTGTAATTTTTAAAATATCTTAATAGGGGACAAAGTTATGGCACTTTTAATGTCAGCTTAATTGACCAAAAGTGTCCCTAGTTTACCATTATAAAAAAGCTGTGACCGTTGCCCATTGTTTTTGTCAACAGATTGAGTCCATTTTAATGCTATCTTTATCTGTACACTTCCATGAGTTGGTCTGATCCTTTAAAATGTTTGTTCATTTGTTGTTATTTTACATCCTAGCAACATCTAAAGTTATATCAGGACGGGTACCGACTTGTGACAGTATGCACTAATGGTGACTTTATAGTGCTGCCATTTTGCTGGCTTGATTAAACTACTTCCACTTTGGAGTATTTTCATGAATTTTATGTCACTGGAAGGATCATAAACTAATCTCACCGAAATTGTACATTACAATACCAAAATCACAATATTTACCATCACTTTGAACATTGAAGAAATGTTGTCATCGTATTTTCACATTGGCGGGTATCAGTCCAAGCTGATGAAGTCGCAAAGCCTTTGTATCTGATTGGTCCATTTCCAAAAACAGATTTATTTACAAATCATTTGCATAGAAGTTATGAATGACTTTGTAACACATAGTTTGGCAGTGCCTCTGGGCAACGCGGTAACACTTAGCCATAGGCAAGATAAGCGACGCTTATGCGGCAGCGCCCCTATCGGATTCTGACATACCTAATAAAGGCTATATCCACCGACAGTAATCATCCAGATATGTGAAATGTAATTTCAAAATTCCACTCACAGTCACACTGTGACTTAGATAAAAGATTCACCTCGTACTTGCAGTAGAAATAACTGTGACTGTCTCGATTAGATACAATTTTCTTAATTAAATATTTCGTTAAATCTACGTCTGAAGCAATCACAAGGGAACACCTGAAAAAGTCTAGATAAAAGATTCATCCCCGACAGACCCTACTCAGGCTACTGTACTGTAGCACAGGGGTCAATCCTTTATCTAGTCCTAGAAAAAGCCTAGTAAGTAGTAGTACTAGTAGTAGTACAGTAGCAGGGGAACTGGACAACCCAGTCTAAACCTGAACAAAAACTGCTTTGGTAGGAATCAACTATATATAAACAAGTTGTGGAGAATCTTGTTCCAGCATGCCTAGCAGTGTGTATAGATATATCTATATTCATATTCATAATATTGGCATAGACATAGAGATTTGAGGGAATGGAATGAACAAAAGAAGAAGAATTTCGACGTGGTGCGATAATCTCATCACATTATACATTTCCCACAATATTTTATAGGTTCTAATTCTATTTACTATTCCCGTTCGATTTGAGGTCTAAAGACTCTTATCTACAGGATTTCCCCAATTCCGTCCTTCAAAATAGCATGTTATGATAGATAAATATTTGAACAATATATTTAGCTGTTTCAATTGGGAAATAACATGGCTATGTCCTAGGCTTAGCTTGCGAAGTTAGCCCAGCATTCAAACACTTTTCCTATATCATAGTATGTGATTGTTTCCCAGCCCTGTCAGAGAGATGTACGGGAGTAACTTGAATCTTTTTAGATATATATTTATATTCTTCGCATGGTAGAAAAATACTAATAACCATGTCAAAGTTGATGTTTTTATAACAACCTGTCTGTTCATTTCTGAAGTGATTATGTTACTAGATAAAATATTCGCCTCTTGGTCAGTACATTGGTGTTTGGTTGCGGTAGTAACTTGGTTGTAAAACGATGCAAATGCGGTAATTAAAATTAGGGTCAGCTGCGATTAAAATAGTTTCCCCTCTAGATTCCTACATTGTGATTCATTGTGAGTTGATCTATGATTATAGGTTAAAGCTTCCAAATTAACATGTAAGCCTATAAATGTATTTCCAGAATATCCTACAAAAACTCACAAATCTTGACTGGTTTTTTGTTGTTGTTGTTTTTTGGTCCATTAGTTGTTTAAGCAGGGGAAATTTCAGTCATAGACGACTGGTCTTCCTCATTCCACTGCTGGTCGATAGAAAGCCCGAGCCTACACTTTTACCGACCCAAGGGATTTTTAACCTCCCACATGAGAGCAACCGGCCTTTGATGACGCTGTAAGTTATACACAGCGGTGGAAATCCAAATTGGCAGAGCTGGGGGCACGGGGAATCGAACCTCAGACCCTCAGATTAGGAGTCTGACCTAGAAAAAAGTCAGACACTCTAACCACTCCACCACAGAGAATGCCACATTATACCAAATATTATCACCCCCCACACATACACACCAAGTATCAGTAGCATTCATATTTATTTTAATATTTTCATACAAGTGTTATTTTGAATGTGTCCTTCTTTTTTACACATTGTACTCATAGAATATGACACGTCGTCGATAGCGTCATTCTTGAAGCTAAACTTTCTTTACGTTATGTTAGTTACCATAGCAGTTTATTGGCATCTAGACCAAATTGTCTATGATATGCCATAGCTGATGACCAATCAATGTCTTTTCATGGTTTTTTAATTATATTGTGAAACATTTAACTACTATCAAATATATTGCTGGTGTGGAATCCGACTGAATGCTAGGTAAAAGAATTACCCCCGAGATGGGGTGAATGGCAACCCTGCTTAGATCTGAGCAAAAGCTGCTTCCGTAGGAGTTAACTGGGTGTGGTGATTCCAGTGCACAGTGTTCATCTATATTGGCTTAAAGTTGGGAAGACCAGACGGGATGGCCAAATGAGTTAGAGCGTCCTAGCCAGGCGCTTGGCATTATTAGGATAGGGCAACGACTGGTGTGGTCAGTGTCAGGATAATGTGACTGAATGGGAAACCAGGTCATGGTGCCAGCAGCCTGGTTTCCCAGTAGGAGAGCACTATTAATTCGCCATGAGTGCGCACTGTCACAAGTCGGTACCCGTCCTGATATGACCTTAGATGTTGCTAGGACGTAAAACAACAACAAAACTAAACTAAAGTTGGGAAATTGAGAAAGAATGAAAAAACCCAACCAAGATGGTGCCACACAAAGCTCTTGATTTGACTTTTAAGGTATATTAATCTGCATAACATAATACATAATACATTCTACACTGACGAAGAGCAGGCTATGATAAATAAACATTTGAGCTATATATTTAGTACTTTAGATTAAAAATCATGTGGTTATTTCCAGAACCGAGCCTTCCGACACTTTTTCTAATGGGTTGTTCAGCGGCCCTATGACAGGAACGTGGCTGTGGGAATAACTACCTAAATGCTAGTTGGCAGTACTCTGTTGATGAAAACTGATAATCTACATAATACAATATCTATTCTCTCCCCCCGCTCCCCTAATTCAGATCTCCCCAATTATTTCTGTATTATTCCAGACCTAACAATGACTGAAGCATGCGCCTTCCGCCTTCACGAGGAGAAGCATGTGTCTGCAGAAGTAGAGCGCATGGTCTGGTCCCCCAAGATGGATCTCCTTGCCATAGCTACAGTACAAGGCGAGGTGAGGTCACAGAGTACACAGTGCGGAACTGCAGTCAATGCAATATTACTGGTCATGTTTTTTGTGTGTACATTACCGTATTCTCACGGGTTCACGCCCTGGGAATTTAAATTGGCAAATCACTGAGGGGGTGGGGCGTTTACCCACACATGGACGTTTAAGGGGTGGGTGTTTATGAAATATTGGTCAATTGGGGGGTGGGCGTTAACCCACATATATGCGTTAACCCGCGAGAATACGGTAATGATTTATCATTGGATTTTTCAATCATGAACAATTGTTCTTCTTCATTCCACTGTTCCTTGCCCTATCTTACTCCTAGTACTGCTGAACACCAGGCTAGGTAGCAACAAGTATAAATTTGTACGTCATTGGTTTCATTCGACCATGGTTTGAACTCGGAGGTTTGAATCCCATTACCTACCAAATAGGGAGGTGGGTGCACCATTCATTTGGCCACCCCGTCTGGTCTAATTGTAATTATGACCAGTTTGTCTCGGGCTTTTTCTGCATAATTGGTGATCAAATATATTTATTAATAGATAACCTTTTCACAAAATATATCTATGTAAAAGTCTAGTTACATATTCAAATAATTCCAGTATTCCTTCACTGCTGTGGGGTTTTGTTCAGATGATTGTGCATTTTCTTGATCTGTTTTGGAGATTTTTTAATTTTAATTTTTTAATTTTTACGTTGTGCGAATTGGGTTATAAGATGTCAAATGGAAAGCGTTCTCATGAATTAAGGAACATGTTTTCGCCTGAATAATCCATGTTGACAACAGTCATGCTTCGGTCGCAATGATAATTAAACAAATATATAATCGACTAAACTGAAAGAAAATCCCCCCCCCCGAAAAACCTCCCCGTTCGAATCATTTACGTTCAATCAACCCTCCCCCAGGAAGCAATTAATTTATTTTATAGTAAATGTAATTTTATTCTTTGAATATTATATTTTGTCAGCGCCGGAGTTCTGATCTAATGGTCAGAAAAAAAAGAAACAATTTGGTACATTGAAGAAGCCTTCGTTACAAGTATTGAAAATGTGCATACAGTTGTATTGATGGACTTTCTCTATGTAGTATATGCAGGGTTCGTACAGGTCCTTGAAAACTTGGAATTTGACAATTCATGATCCCAGCCCTGGAAAGGCCTGGAATTTGTCTAAAAATCCTTGAAAGTCCTTGAAAATGGAAAATCATGACTATATTTTTTTGTTAAGCCTATTTTTGCTGACGTGCGCAAACTGCAATCTGTGATGTTTTCTATTAAAAGTGATTTTTATGGGTTCATTATCCTGCCTCTTGAATTTTATATTAAGACCATACATATATAGTCATTGTTATTTTTCATGCTTATTCACAATTCACATCTTACCCAATGAATCAACTATGAATACAGCCGTGTTTCGTGGCACTTTAATTGAATAAACGTCTCAAAAGCGTGATGGATTTTGCACTGAATGGTCCTGGAAAGTCCTGGAATTTGATGTCAAAATTGGTATGAACCCTGGATATGGCTAACTGGTGTTCCTTTGTATGATCGACGTTCACAGGTTGTTCTACACCGACTTTCATGGCAGAAAGTCTGGACTTTGCTGGCACCAAGTGAGGACCTTAAGGTGACCGCTATAGCGTGGAGACCCGACGGCAAAGGTGAGGCTGGTCACAATGGCTTCTTACGTCACTTCTGGGGAAAAAATAATTTGTGTCTGCTTAGATACAAGATTTACCTCTGCCTCAGTACAGAGCAGGGATAAATGATTTCCACGATTTCGAGGATTTACGCGATTTTTTATATTCAATGATTAATGTTCACATAAATTCCATGGAATATGGCAGCAATTGGTTAGTCTGAATCACATTCTTATATGACCTTAGATGTTGCTAGAACATAAAAACCCAAATAAGAAAGGGGTGATAATATAGTCACAGCAAGGCTAGTTGAAACCTCACTTCCGCGATCCCCTGACAGTGCTATTCATGGGGGTGCGGGATCTCCGCGTTTTTGCAGAAATTCGCTGTTGGTGTGGATAACCATGGACTTGGTTAAAATTTCGGAATTGCGTAACCAACCTGTTTCAGCAATAAATTATATCAAGTGAATCAGCCTCGTCTTCAACATCTGTTCTGATATGACCTTAGATGTTGTCAGGATGTAAAATTCCAACAACCAACCATTAACGTCTCGCCTTCCAGTCCTTGCGGTTGGCTACAGCTCGGGAAAAGTAATCATTTGTGACGTAGAGAACGCCACTCCTCTGCATGACTTGCAATTTGAGACGTCCTTGACCTCGATGACCTGGACTTCGGAGGTCAAGCCAGAGGAGAAGAATGAGGGCGTGAGTGCTGATAAGGAGGCAGAGTGCTATCATGACCAGTCTTCTCTGTTCCTGCCCCGACTGCCACACTTCCCAAAAAGGTATGCCATGTTCAAAGCCACTGCAGTTAGCAATAATGAGGCCCTTATAGAAGTGCCAGGAATCTGTGGTTATTTAACAACAAAAATAATTAAATTTTAGTTTTTTGGTACTTGGCTATACTTAGACAAGAAAATAAGAAAAAATTGCCTTTCCCTAAAGTTGCATAGTACTAGTATAGTACGGTGATTTTGAATTTCTGTCATTTTTCTGAGATAAATATATCAGATTGATCATTGTTATCTACTTTACTTTACTTTGAAGTAACTTTTATTTTAAATCGTAAACTTTTGATATATTTGAAGTGCAAACATGTCAAATTAGTTTTGGCAGGCATGCCAAGACTCTTGACACCATAGACTTAAGTTTTATTTATTGCTTCATGTTGCGTAGTCCGATGGTTTTGAGTTTTTGTGATTTTTCCGAGCTAAATATATTAGATTGATAACTAGTATATACTTTACATTAGTTTAAAGCTACTTTTATTTTAATTGGTAAACTTTTGAGATATTTGAAGTGCAAACATGGACAATTAGTTTTGGCAAGCTTGCCAAAACTCTGACACTGTAGACTTCTGCAGTAACAGGTTCTGTTAGATTGACTCACTATCTCATTCTATGCACAACAAATGCTTAATATGTGCATCAGTAGCTAAGTCAGATATGTAAAATAATATCTAGATAATTGCTTTGTTTATGAAAATTTGATATGTCATCGGACTAGGCAGCTTTAATTTGTTTAAATACCATCTCATCTGAAGAAGGAGACAAACAATTATATCTAATGAAAAAAAGAAGAATTATTTCAACGTGGTGTGATAATCTCATCACATTATACATTTCCCACAATCTTTTATAGGTTATAATTCTATTTACTATTCCCGCATTTAATAACCTTTTTTTATGTACATTTATTTCTGATATAGTTTTCTTTGTTTTCTTTATGCTACATTATACTAAAAATGGCGTCCATGCTTTTCTTGTCCATGGACAGAAATGTACCGATGTAATTCGCTGTTTCTTTTTTCCACAGCTATACAAGTCTTTCAAAGGGTCAGGGGTAAGTATAATCTATGAAATATTATATGAGCGATTATGATCTTTAACTGTACACCTCAGTGGTGTCCCCAATATTCAGGAAAGGGATGGCGGGAATTGGTAGAGCCGATAGGAAAGGGATGGCGGGAATTGGTAGAGCTGGTAGGAAAGGGATGGCAGGAATTGGTAGAGCTGGTGGAAACTTATAGGCAGTATGTGTAAGTAGCTGCCAATGGATTTCGGGCTCAGCAGTCTGACATTCATTTCCTCCTCCCCCCCCCCCCAACCCAAATGGTCACTACCACATCTCCCAATGCATAAAACAAATTGTGCATGTTGGTTAGTCAACATGTGTAATTCGCATGCGGCAAAGCACTGCGGTGGCGCCACCTAGGTTTGACTCCTGGCCGCCCTTTTCCTCATCTCTCTCCCCCCCACCATCCCACCACCATCCGCAGGAACGCTGAGCTCGTGCAGCGAGATGTGATGTCACTTCCGATCGGCGACAGCCCGCTTCAGCATAGCTCCCACACTTTGCCACCTGATGTGGGATCGACAACCTCACCAGTTTTTATCAGCCGCCCACCCATCCCTACATTCAAAAGGCAATTGACTTGATAGGGTTGAGCGCCTGAGTAAATGATCGAACTGAACCTCCGAATCATGATACCCTTATGTTTACGTGAAATAAAGTTCCATGTCATGTAGTCCTTTGTCCACATTGTGAATTACCCTGGAAAAACTGGTTATTTATCCTTATATTAGCTCCATATTTTTATGAACATTCAATATATATAAATAGTTATGTGTTTGAAGATCGTATGTTGTATAATAACTATATATCATGGTTCAACACAATTTCAGCCCAAACCAATAGAGCCAGTGATTGACAGGTCAGTCACCATAGTAACTGTCCATTCAATGTTTATATGTCATGACACTTTGTCTCCATTGCCTGTGTTTTGAAAGTTTATTTCTTATCCTTTTCAGGGAAGACAATGTGGAAGATGCCAAACGGCTAAAAGGCCAAACTGAGTACGTCTATTTAAGTTATGAACTTAGATAATGCTTAAACATTGATGTTACTGTAATAATTCACCTAGTGACCTGACCGGACAGGGTGACACAATCAGTAAGAGCGCAGGCTTCCCATGTGGAAGGTCGGGGCTTCAAACCCTGGCTGATTCAAACCAATGACTTACCAAATTGATACTAGTTGCTACCTAGCCTGTTACTTGTCGTTTCTGCGACAGGGCAAAGACTGGTTAGCTCTGTATCAGGATAATCTAATTGAGTGGGAAACCTAATGACCACTAACACATCAAGGTGAAGCCATTCAGAGAAATTAACTATTGGTAACCAAACAATTATCCGATTGTAGAACGAACAAACTCAAGAAAGAATGCACGCAGTAGTTAGCTACACAAAAACTGAAAGTGATAAATAGAAGGGGAGTCACAACACTATTACTGTCTAGCGGCCAAAACAAGTCATTAGACTTAACCGTTATGGGCAGCATAAATACACCTATCACAAAAAAAAAAAAAAAAATGCTGGTAGCCTGGTCTCCCAATGGGGCAGCACTATAAAGTTGCCATGAGTGCACACTGTCACAGGTTGGCGCCCACCATGATATGACCTTAGATGTTGCCGGGACATAAAACTCCAACAAGCAAACAAAAATAGTAACTGCTTGTGGGGTTTTCCTCCCACGAACTAAGCCCTCTGATTAAAGCCCTTTAGCCTACTGGTTGCATAGTCCGATGGTTTTGCAGTTCCATAATTTATCTGAGAAAAATATATTAAATTAGTTGTGATAATCTACCGTACTTCAGTTTTAAGTAACTTTTATTTTAAATGGCTAACATTGGAGATAATTGAAGTGTGAACCTGTAACAGTAGTTTTGGCAATCATGCCAAAAGTCTCATAGGCGTATGCAGTAACAGGTTCTATTAAATTGACTCCGCATTCCCTTCTATGTGGCAACAGATGCTTAATAAGTGCATCAGTATCTAAGTTAGATATGCAGAATCAAATCTAGATAAGTGCTCTGGTTTTGAAAATGTTGACAAGGACTGGTTGGCTCAGTGTCAGGATAATGTGGCTGAGTGGGGTATCAGATTGTGATGTTAGCAGCACAGTCTCAAAGTGAGGTAGCACTATCTGAGGTATGCGTGCACACTGTCAGTCCTGACCGTAATTGTTGATAGTCTGCAAAACCTCATTAAACCAAACTAAGGCAACCCAAATTAACCAAGACTGATAGTGTATATCGTTTCATGGTAAATGGGGACAAAGTGTGATGTGAGGGTCAACAATGAATATTGTGTATTTTTCTAATTCTTTCACTGAGTAGCCAACCTTTGTCCATATATATACTGGTAACGTGAAGGAAAGGATAGCTGAGGTTACCATTTTGTCAGAAAAACTAGAACTAATTGACTAGCCAGCCCCAAGTGTAGACTTATTAATCAACAAGTGTGGATTTATTAATCAAAGCAATTATTTAAGAAATGTTATTGCATGAAACAATTAAGTTCTATGTTGTGATGCCCTAAGTATTGAAATGCACTGTAAAGAAATATTGGGATGATTATCCTTCTTCCCAATTTTGAGTTGTGGACATAACAGAATAGAAGGGGACACCAACAATAATATGGGAGTTCAATTTCAATTTTCTTTCATACAGCTTTGTAGGAAAATTATATCATGGGTCATGGCACTCTAAAATATGCTTGCACATCAGCAGTACCAAGTGTTTTCTTGTTGAAGCTCAGGTATTCACAGAATAGCATATTCCCTGACAAAACAATCAGGAAACAAGCAGGGGACATGACAGTTACATCCAGAACCAGTTTAATCACCATGGAATATTAGATATATAAAAAAATATATATATGCATGCAAAATGAACATTCATTTCAAGTAATAATCTCCTTTTATTATTTCATTGACTAACAGGTAATATTTTTCTGTGTAAAATAAAGGTCTAGTAGGCTGTAGAAAAGTCCATATTCTCCATGTAACAAATTCATGCCTTTAAAACACCAAATTTCTTTAATGAAAATGTTGGCGTTTTTTACTATATCACATTAGGCCTTAATATTTTCATATCTATCCCGCCAAAGTGTAAGAATAGCAATTCTATAAAGAAAATACCTCCTCTACTCTTTCCATTATTGTTTTTGACCACTATATAATGGAAAATGCATTGGCCCCATTTACCATGAAACGACCCATATACATACATACCTTTCCGACAACCAAGAGCTTAATCCGAATCAACGTGGCAGCAATTGACTATGCTGACTAGGCCTCTACGTTTGTGGTTAGACTGATAGTTTAATCAATCAATCAATCAATGGGTGCCGTCTTCTCGAAGAAGGTTGGCTGCAATGGACCTCCATCTCTTCCTGTCAATCGTTCCTCTCACGCATTCCGCATAGCTCATTGCTGTCCACTCAGTGATGTTGTCCATCCATGTTGTTCTCCTTCTCCCTCTTGGTCTTTTCCCTTCTATCTTCCCTTCCAGTATTCTTCTCTGTGATTCCTGGTGTCGTATCATGTGGCCAAAGTATTTAATTTTTCTGTTTTTGATCGTTTGTATTATCTGTCTCTTTATTTTCATTCTTGTTAGGACCTCCACGTTGCTTATCATTGCTGTCCATGGAATTTTTAACATTCTTCTGTATTGCCACATTTCAAATGCCTCAAGCTTTGTTGTTATTGCTTTCTTCAAAGTCCATGTCTCGCAGCAATATAAAAGTGTAGACCACACATAGTATTTTAGCAGTCGGAGTCTTATTTTTATATTTATGTCTCTAGATGTTAGTACTTTCTGCATCTTTAGAAATGTTGTTTTGGCAATGTTTATTCTCCGTTTAATCTCTCTTTCACATCCGCCATCACTAGTTATTAAATGGCCCAGATAGTTTAATAGCTTTAATATATTTATTTTTTCATTTTGTCTCTGTCAGTCTGAACATTCTGGTGGTTGGCACGGAGGGCGGAGAGTTGTGGATGTTCGTGTACGGCGTCTTTCCGGTTGGAGTCGTTGAACTCGCGCAGCATGGTGCTGGGAAGGTAAGGATTTGTTTGTTTATTTATTTGTTTGTTTGTTTGTTTGCTGGAGTCCTGGCAACATCTAAGGTCATATCCTAGCGCGGTGACCGAATCTGTAGAGGGCGGGCCTCGTGTGCGGGAGATCGGGAGTTCGGTTTCCGATCGACTCAAACCAATGACTTATAAAATTGATACTTGTCGCTTCTTAGCCTGGCACTTGGCATTAATAGGATAGGGCAAGGACTGGTTAGCTCAGTGTCAGGGTAATGTGACTGAGTGGGATATCAGGTCATGGGGCTGGCGGCCTGGTCTCCCAGTAGGGCAACACTAAAAGGTTGTCATGAGTGCACACAAGTCTGAACCCATCCTGATACGACTTTAGGTATTGCCAGGATGTGAAACTCCAACCGACCAACTGTATACATTAAACTACTTATGAATGTAAAACCATTTAAAAGACATGAATAAATCATCAAACTACTCAAAAATAGATTTATAAATAGAATTATTTATGAAAGAAATTATGAAACATATTTATTGATGACATTTAAAAAAAGAAGAAACAGAATTATTATGCATTTGTGTACTTGTGGTATGAGAATCGCATTTGGCGTGACTGTGACTGATGGTACGGGTGTCATCTATGCAGACTGGGAAGGTGCTGTCCGGCCACATCTCGTCTGACCTTCGACTATTGTCACTCCTCGTGGAGGCTGAGGCCAGCGAAGGAACGGGGCGTGAGGTTTTCACAATATCAGTAAGTGCTCTAAACAATGAATATTCCAACATCTGAAGTCAAGATCCTACCAACCCCCTCTCAAGACACCCGGGGTAAAACACCTAGAATTTCCGCTGCTTAATCAACTAATGTACCCTTCCACCCCCCCCCCCCCCCCCCCAACTCCCCAATAAAACAAGAAAATCTCGGGCAGAGTGACTGAGCGGGGCCAGACAAGTTACAGCAAGCAGTCGTGAGCAATCTTCATACAGAAAAGGTGAAATATCTCTCAAACCACAATACCTAGAAACAAATCGCTTGGTACATATATAGAAAACATGTTTACCAAAAAGATTATAGTAAATTGATATGGTTAGGGTTTTGGATTTCTATTAATTTTGAACAATGTTTTGCACTCCGCATACCGGCAAACTCAAGGCATTGTCAATGGTCGTAAGCAATCTCCATACAGAAAAAGTGAAATATCTCTAAAACCACACCACCTAGAAACAAATCCCTTGGTACACATATAGAAAACATGTTTACCGAAAAGGTTATATTAAATTTATATGGTTAGTGATACTGACACTATAGTGACAGTGTGAGTGCAACGATTTGCGGCGATCGGAGACTGTTTGAATCGGACTCGATGTTGACACATGCGCAGACGATGCTGTTCGATGTTGATGCATGCGCAGAAGCGATGTTGAGAACTGAAACTGGTTGAGAACTGAAACCGCGACACCGGGCTGCATAGTCGATGAACAAATAATAACAGATCAATGCAGTAGATGATTTAGAATATAATATAATAAGGAGTGAAAGCTTCTGATTAATTATACTTGTATAATGCTTATGCAGCACATAAGACTGAACGAAAGATAGATAGATAGATAGATAGATAGATAGATAGATAGATAGATTTATATTATATTATATTATATTAAAAACAACAACTTTGTAAGAGGGTGCTACCTACAGTATCACCAGCCAGAGTTTTCTGGACTCAACCAATGACATCATTGTTGCCTTCCTTTGATCAAGGCTAAAGGCTAGTAATAATCTATTTCTTAATATATTATATTATATTAATCAAACAATGTGTATTGTACCCTTCTTTAGTTTGATACCACCCTCTTGGCTTCCCGGGACCGAGAGCTGCAAATCCTGGCTCTAAAGTTTGGACAAGTGCTAACTCTCATGACGGTAAGTACCAGACAACCTGCACCAAAGTAAAGCTTGTTTTATTTAACGACACCTCTAGAGCACATTGATTTATATCGTCACCTATTGGACGTCAAACATATGGTCATTCTGATATATTTCATTGGAGGAAACCTGCTGCTGCCACATAGGCTACTCTTTCCAATAAGCAGCAAGGGGTCTTTTATATGCACTTTCCCACAGACAGGACAGCACATACCACAACCTTTGATGAACTAGTTTTGGACCACTGGTTAGCCTGCCCCAAAGCAGCAAAATAAATGGCTTGTGGTGTAATGTAATCAAATAACTTGAAAATATAATTTATTACCCAATCTAATGGACAACCGCGAATAGAATGAAGTTTTGTGAAAGTTGTACGATTCAATGGTTTCGAGTTTCTGCCATATTTTCTTTTAGCTAAGAAGATATTAGGTTGATCATTATAATCGACTTTTTGTTAGTTTGACCTAACTTTTATTTTAAAGGGTTAATATTGGGAGATATTTAAAATGAAAAAATTGAAAATACGTGAAAGTCGCACAATCAGATGGATTAGAATTGTTGCCATATTTTTTTTGGCTAAATCTTTTAGTTTTATATTAGGTTGATCCATATAATCTGTTTTGCTTTAGTTTGAAATAATTGTTATTTTAAAGCGGTAATATTGGAGATATTTAAAGTGAAATCCATGCTGAAATGATGGACATCATTGGCATCATGGCTTCTATGCAACAACAAATGTCGAATAAGTGCACCACTATCTAAGATAGATGTGTAGGATCAAATCCATGAGTGTGTTTTGGTTTAGGAAATTTGATGCTTTCATCGGATTATGCAACTTGCACCATCTACGACGTAGTTGTTTATTGATACTTGTCGTTACCCAACCTGGCACTCGACATTAATAGGATAGGGTAAGGAATAGTTTGCTCAGTATCAGGATAATGTGACTGAGTGGGATATCGGGTCAGTATGCTGGTGGTTCGGTCTCCCAGTGTCACATGGCGGTAGACGTTCTGATTTAAAGTTAGATGTTGCTAGGCAATTAAAAGGAAATTTACTTCAAAACTGGGAGCCATATAGTGACATCTGTGTGAGTTTTATGAAATGCTCTCCAAATTCCGTCTGTAGTGTGGTGCTGGCTTAGTTCTGAAGGTTGGAATATCAGTGACATCACAAAATGCTTAGATTCTTGGGTTTTGGAGTTTTACGTCGTGGCAACATCTAAGGTCATATCAGGACAGACAAAACGCTAAGAAGTTAGAGACCCATTAGTGGTCTGTCTTACACCGGCTCCTTATATGGGCATGGTGGCCTACTTAAAGTTGCATAGTCCGATGGTTTTGAATTTCTGTATTTTTTCTGAGATAAATATATTAGCATCTACTTTACATAAGTTCAAAGTTACTTGTATTTTAAATGGTAAACTTTTGAGATATTTTGAGTGCAAGCATGGAAAATTAGTTTTGGCAAGCTTGCCAAAACTCTGACACCATAGACTTCTGCAGTAACAGGTTCTGTTAAGTTGACTCAGTATTGCCTTCTACGCAGAAACAAATGCTTAATAAGTGCATCAGTATCTAAGTTAGATATGTCAAATCAAATTTAGATTATTGGTTTGGGTTTGAAAATTCGATATTTCATCAGACTATGCAGCTTTAAGTAAGTCACCCGATGCTGACTCAAATATTAAATGTCTATGCAGTTACTCTCCTAACCCAAGGTTAAATGCCACCACACAAGAAGACCCTTTCTACGAAGCATGCGCAATAAACTTCTACCCACAACATTAGTTCTTACAACTGCCATCAGAGGACAGGTCGGTAGTGGAAGTCCTCAATAAGATTGTTACCACAAAGCATGCTGGTCACTGGGCTGTTACCCACATCATTAGTTCTGGCATTGCCACCAGAGGGCAGGTTGGTGGTGGAAAGCACTTATTTACAGCGGGTTTAATATAAGCTTAGCGCGTTTTGTTTTCTCCCGTTGCAGTATGTGGCATCCACCATCCAGCAGATGGGTGAGGCGTGGGAGGACATCCTCATGGAGATGGACTCGAAGCTGCTCAAGTTTGCGGAGGAGAAGCGGGTACGTAGAGCCGACACACACAGACTGCTTGCTCCCCTTCTGGTTTCACTAAGAGTAGACTACTAAGATAGTGAAGTCTGTGATTGTTGTGAAAACTCAACCTTTGCAACCCGCTCCGTATAGTGGGGTTCCACAATTAATAGTTAATCACTAGGTGGCTCTGATATGCCTTCAGACCTCTTCCTCTTCCTCTTCCTCTTCCTCTTCCTCTTCCTCTTCCTGTTGCCAAAACGTGAAACCTCAAGCAAACAAACAAATCTGCCTCTCCCTCCTTCTCCCCCTACTTTCCTTCCTTTCATTTCGCCTTCCCAACTTCCTCCTTCCATTTCATACTCCCACCCACCTTCCATCCTTTCCACTATCCTTTCTTCCTCCCCGATTCCCCCTCTTTGTCATCGCTCCGCCCCCCTCTCTCTCCCTCCCCTTCCATCCCTCGCTCTGTCCCTTTCCATCCTCTATCATTTTCTCTCCCTTCCTCTCTCCCTCATCCTTCCTTCCTTCCTTCCTTCCTTCCTTCCTTCCTTCCTTCCTTCCTTCCTTCCTTCCTTCCTTCCTTCCTGTTAATCCAAACTTTTTTCGCCGACCCGGCAAAATACTACCATTTATCATATAAAAAGGGTTAAACCAAGTCGGTTAATCCAAAGTATCGGTTAATCCAAAGTAAATTGCCGGGCCCCAGGGCACTTCCGGTACTGTTAAACCAAAAGTTCATGTGGTTATAAGGTCATTAGGGACTTTTTTATATGATAAATGGTAGTCTTTTTCCAGGCCGCCGAAAAAAGTTTGGATTAACCGATCGTTTGGTTTAACCGAGCTTGGTTTAACAGGGTTATACTGTATATACATAAAAAAAACAATCAAAGTGTCCACATATATTGTATATTACATTCATAACGCACCCACGTTTTTGCCAAAGGAAAGTAAAAGTCGAAGCCAAAGCTCAGTTAAAACAATGATCAGTTAATCCAAACAAATTTCTAGGGTCCCTTCAAGTTTGGTTTAACATGGTTACAGTGTGTGTAGCTACTTGCCTGAGATGTCAGTGCAGGCTACTACACTACCATAACGGTTTTGATATCAGTCATCAGGCCAGGTACCATATCAGACTACACAATGGATACTACCATGGCTGTTTTGATATCAGTCATCCTGTCAGGTACCATATCAGACTTCACAATGGATACCACCAAGGCTGTTTTGGATTCAGTTGTCTTGCCAGGTAACATAGCAAGCATTGCAATGGATACCAGCATAGCAGATGTGTTAGCAACATATTTTGTACATTTAAGAATTGTATTTTCTTTTTGTGTCTACAGAAGACGACTGGTGGGTGTGTGAGTAACGACTTCCTCCGCCTCCTGATCATGGGAACGCCGAGTGATGAGTTACAGGTGTTTCTCCTCCATGACCTCACAGACAAGGTACGACTGCAGCTTTTTCTTTCTCTCTCTTTCTTTCTCTCTCTTTCTCTCTTTTTCTCTTTCGCTCTCTTTCTCTCTTTCCCACTCTTTCTCTCTATCTCTATCTCTCTCTTTTCTCTTCTCTCCTGTCTCTTTCTCTCTTTCCCACTCTTTCTCTCTCTAGCTCTCTCTTCTCTCCTCTCTTTCTCTCTCTTTCTTTATCTCTTTTTTAAAGGAGTGCATGTTTTTAATGTTTGATATATCTTTTTATTTGTTTGATATATCTCCTTCTCTCTCTTTCTATTTGTCTCGTTTTCTCTCTTTTTCGCTCTTTCTCTCTATTTCTCTCTCTCATTCTCTCTATCTCCTTTTTCAAGGAGAGTGCAAGTTTTTAATGTTTGATATATCTTTTTATTCAGTGTCAGTCATGGCACTGCTTTTTCTGGTTACATTAAAGTTGCATAGTACGATAAAAGCATCATATTTTCGAAAGTAAAACACTTATCTAAATTTGAACCTACATATACAACTTAGATGCTGGTACACTTATTTAACATTGTGTGCTACATAGAAGGGCACACTATGTCAATTTAATAGAACCTGTTACCGTTGAAGCTCATCTGATCAAAGTTTTGACAAGCACGCCAAAATAATGTTTGCATGTTTATACGTCGAATGTCTCCGAAGTTAGTCATAGTTACTTCAAACTAAAGTAAGGTCGATTGTAACAAGCACCCTTTTATATTTAATTCAGAAAATGACACAAACTCAAAGCCATCGGTCCCTGCAGCTTTAAATCACATTGATTACTTTTATCTACATATCATATTTAGAACTGATATGACATTATAACCTAACATAATTTCCTTTGTTGCTACCATATAGGAGTCAAACTAAGGATTTATCAAATTGATACTTGTCACTACCTAGCCTGGCACCCGGCATTAATAGAATAGGACATGGACTGGTTAGCACAGTCTCAGAATAATGTCACTGTGGGATATTAGGTCATGGTGCTGGCAGCCTGGTATCCCAGTGGGGCAGCACTATAAAGTCGCCATATGTGTGCACTGTCACAAGCCGCTACTCGTCCCGATATGAACACATTTGATTCGCGTTTTAAAGTATATTAATCTATATTATTTAATCAATTATTCATTCAAAATTAACGGGTAAATATAAAGAGACATGTGAAAAATAATAATTTGCTTCTGAGATTAATAATTTGACTGGTCATTTCCTTTACCCAGCCTCCGGACACTTTTTCTAATGGGCTGTTCAGCAGCCCCTCCTCAGGAACGGGACTTCGGGATTGACTACCACTGTGTGTGCCCCCTGTGTTTGGCATTGTACACTGCACCAGTTTTCTGGATTCGTGCAGTGTGCCCCCACCCAACCTTAGCCTGGCCAGGAGCCTAATTTGGGTACCAGCGTCGGCACCTACAATTGTGCTTTGTCAATCTTCTTGGTTGTCCATCGGTGCCGATGACAACAGCAACTCATCATTTGCTGTGTGAACTTGTCGATGACTGATGAGTCCAATTTGTGCTCGGAATGTGTGGTGGCATGTTGGACATGCGTGTGTAGCTGCTGTCAGAGAGTCTGGTAGATGAAGGAGACAATGTTTTCTCTGCTGACGCTTATGCTAGCTTTGTCAATAGTCCCACTTGAGTAAAGTGTTTATTGATCTGAAGTTCTCTATGTTTACCATCCGCATGTTGGTTTTCCCTCTGTAATAGGGGCTGAAGAAACTTGGCCACTCCATTGAATCCTCCTACACGAACATCCAGAAACTAGTACTGAAGCATCTACAGAGGTAAGTTGAAGCAGCCGACCATCAAATAAATTCAGCTGTTTGTATATTTACTGATGTATCCTTGTTACATGTATCTTACTTTTGTATTTATTTCATCTGTCGTGTTTCCGCTCTATGCATTGTCAAGCGACCCGCCATATCTCACCCTGGGTCTGTATTTGATATGACCTTAGACGTAGAATCACTTATACATTACAGAAAATTGAGGGTCATGGATTTAATCTTTACATATTTGTCAAGAATCATTGATTTATGGATCATTTTTTTTGGAGTCACTTATAAATTATAGAAAATTGAGAGTCGTTGGTCTAATTTTTTACATATTTTTCAAGATTTTCTATTTGTTTTCAAGAACTGAGAGAAATGTAAGTGAGCATTGTAATGTAATGTATATTTTTGTTAATGTTAATGCGTCACTGAGACTTTGCTCTCGTCTCACGACACAATGTTGCAAGTCATTAATTTTGTGTGCATTTGACCTGCACTCCCAAGTCATCGAGAGCCCTGCGAATGAATCCTTTGCTTCTGTCTTGCAGTGTTGGCCAGGCCCTGGTGTACCAGCTGAGCGACATCTGCGGGATGGCGCTGTGGTATGACAAGTTTGGGGTGCTTGGCCTGTCAGCCGCCCCCGTCCAGCAAGCCATCTCTGCAGCCGGCACCTTCATGCTTAAAGCCAGCGAACTCCAGCAGTAAGCTTACCCACAAACACCCATAGGCAATAAGCCTACTCACAAACACCCATAAGCAATAAGCTTACCCACAGACACCAATAGGCAATAAGCCTACTCACAAACACCCATAAGCAATAAGCTTACCCACAAACACCCATAGGCAGTAAGCTTACCCACAAACACCCATATGCAATAAGCTAACCCACAAACACCCATATGCAATAAGCTAACCCACAAACACATAGGCAATACACATTCCCACAAACACCCATATGCAATAAACCTACCCACAAACACCCATAGGAAGTAAGCTTACCCACAAACACCCACAGGCAGTAAGCTTACCACAAACACCTACAGGCAGTAAGCTTACATATAAGCAATAAGCCTACCCACAAACACCCATATGCGATAAGCTTACCACCAAATACCCATAGGCAATAAGCTTTTCCATAAACACCCATAGGCAGTAAGCTTACCACAAACACCTACAGGCAGTAAGCTTACACATAAGCAATAAGCCTACCCACAAACACCCATGGGCAATAAGCTTTCCCACAAACACCCATAGGCAATAAGCTTACCACAAACACCTACAGGCAGTAAGCTTACACATAAGCAATAAGCCTACCCACAAACACCCATAGGCAATAAGCTTACCACCAAATACCCATAGGCAATAAGCTTTCCCACAAACACCCATAGGCAATAAGCTTTCCCACAAACACTCCTATGCAATGTCAATTTAAATATGAATTTGTTATTGGTGACTTTTTTCATGTATTTCCTTTTTTGGACTCCATGGGTGTCTTCTATGCATGTTAATTTAAATAATACTTTTCTACAATACATTTTTGAGTGTTTAAAAAAAAAGTCCAATGAACATATTCTCTTCTCATTTTAGACTTATTGACCTCACAGATATGTATTTTTTGGGGGGCGGAAATAAAGAACATTATTTTCAAGGATCCTCTGTCAGCCCAGGACCAATGACAGGGGGTTAATGATGCTGGATTCCTTTTATTTGAGGAGTTGTTCATTTATATATTCACTTTCAGTAATAATCTTTTCATGTATTTCCCTTTGGCTTCAATGTTCTCAATCTTCCTTCTCAGAAACACGGGTATACATGTTAATTATGGGTGGAGCGAGTGATTTAAAAATGAGGGAAGCCCATTTAAAATCACTCCACCAAAATTCCATTTTTATTGCACATGTACGAAGCTAATTTGCTGTCTACTATGGAACTATATTCTAGAGACCGGGTGCGGTGGCCGAAACTGTAGGGTGTGCGCCTCGCGTGCTGGAGTTTGGTACCCGCTCGAGTCAAAACCAATGACTCATCAAATTGATACTTGTCGCTTCCTAGCCTGGCATTACATTAATAGGATCGGGTAAGGACTGGTTAACTCAGTGTCAGGATAATGTGACCGAGAGGGATGTCGGGCCATGGTGCCAGCAGCCTGATTTCCCAGTGGGGCAGCACTATAAAGTCAGCATGTCGCCAGGACGCAAAACAACCAACCAATCAACTATATTCTAGTAACTTAATATGGTACTAGTGCCATTCTACTGTTTAGTAGGCACAACGCAAGATCAAAGTAACGGCCATACGATAGCAGTGCTGATTTGTCTCGTTTGCAGAGTGATCGACAGAAGTATGAAAAACCTGAAGGCCTTCTTCAGATGGTTGTATGTAGGTAAGTAGGATTGCTGAAAACATCAATGAACATAATTAAAGCAGTTTATTTTTCGACCATCCATTTAATTTCTCTAAGCAATTGTCTTTTTGTTATTGTAATAATAATGTTTATTATCATATTTATTGTAATTGTTTTTATTAATTGTTTTAATAAATCACTTCACTCGGATAGGAGAAACAAGAGACATGGTGTAAATCAGGGATGAAAGATCTCCGCAATTTTGCGGATTTCCGGCATTTTTCCTGTAGGTCCCTACTGCAACGCCAGAGCACTGTCAGTGTATACTAATACGTTATTAAACACCGCAGCACTATCAGCGTATGCTAATACGTGGTGCAGACGGCGCAGCACTGTCAGCGTATACTACTAATACCTGCTTCAAATGCAGCAGCACTATCAGCGTATACCAATATGTATGAGACCTGACTTCTGAGAATTTTCTGCGAATCCCTGACAATGCTAAGATTATGGGAGAATTTCCGCTTTTTTTGCTGGATACCACTTTCATCCCTGGTATATATTATTAATTTATTAAAAGTAATCAAAACGTGTAGATTTCAAGCAGGTGAAGTAAGTGGGTGACAGGACCCATGGTATCGAGTTACGCTTGCAGGGGGCGCTGCAGTTGCCGAGTCGGTGCCATGACCTGAGCAGATAGTTCAAGATGTAGCGCATCACTAATAGCAAGTAGATTAGCGCTCACCCCCAGAGAAGAGGGTGGGTGGGTGGGGAAGCGAAGTGGACAGGTAGAACCGCAGTTGTAGTATGCCGGGAAAGTGGGAGGGGAGCAGCGAGGAAGCCAGAAATAGCCCCAGCCTCGTTCGCAAATTACCCATGTTAGCCTCGCCAACATGCTTTAATTGTTATCATAATCTTCATTTTTATTATAATAATTGCTATAATAATCTTAATTTGTAATATAATAAAATCAATTACCGTAGTCTTTCTTGTTAAAACCCTGGGTGTTTAAATTGGTAAATCACAGAAGTGGGGGGGGGGGGGCCATTTAACCACACATGGGTGTTTATGGGGTGGGTGTTTACGAAATATTGGCCAAGTGGGGGGTGGACATTAACCCACACATGGGTGTTGTTAACCCATGAGAATACAGTATTCTAATTAGTATTATAATTAGTATGATAATGTTGTACATTGATCACAGAGCCCTCACTAGCAGGAGCCATTCCCATGGAACTGTAAAATAAAACTACAAAATTATATTTTGACAACCAGATTTGTCAAAAAGCATAAAAAATGTAATATAGACACTATTTCAGTTTTTCATTTGAGCAGACGACAATTTTAAATTAGCACCGTTTTGACTTCGATGGAAGGTGTAGATAATTTAGTGAACTTGATTAGATAGCTAAAGGACACAGATACACCATTTTCTTGTTTGTATAAATATCTTATTACTGATTCGGGGAATCGTCTTAATAATTGTTTTAAAAATGTTTTCTCCTCAACAGTAATTAAAACATTATCCGATGAGCCTGTGCCTCAGGAACTTAGTAAGGTGAGTCCAGCAGATACAAATCTAATGAATTCCTAAAGACAGCTGCAGTGTATACATCACCTCTTGTAAATTTTACACACGTTTATCCTTGTTTTGGCATTATTGTTTTCTAGTACAAATTTCCACCATTTTAGAATTATATTGTAGTTTTTATAGTACTATATAGAAATGATGGACAGAATTTTGTTTAAGCAAATAAATCAAACTTAAGGCACTATTTTTACCGTGAATATGGCCCTTGTTGCTGACTTGGTGTAAATATCAGACTCACTCACTCAACCACTCAACCACTCAATCACTCACTGAGTATCAATTTGTTTGTCCATCATTCTCCTTAGATGACTCAGCAGGACCTGAATTTCGTGGCACAATTTCTGAAGGAGAACTTTACGGAGGACACCGACACCGAGTCAGGTTTCAAACTGGAGAAGGTTGGCCAGGTACAAGCAGTCCCGCTTTCTCTCCTAACCCTTTAAGTATAGTCAGTATTAGTAGCCTGACATTGAAAGTTTTTTTTGTGTTTTTTTAACAAACAAAAAAGTGTCAACAGGATGTCAATAAATTAAGCAATCAAACTAAGTAAAAGCGCATGGAAGAGAAACTGTATGACGCCAAATCGAGAGAATTTTTTTTTAACAGGGAATCAATAGATTAAACAATCAAATTGAACTGCATGACATTGACTTGAAAAATCGACAACCTTTCATTAATAGATTAAGCAATCAAATGGAGTAAGCACATAATAAAGAGAAACTGCATGATATCAAATCGGGGGGGGGGGACTGAACATTTCAACGGGAAATCAATAACACCAACACTACAGCTGACCAGCATTGAAAACAAGCCTGAATACCCAGGCTTATATGCTATGGACAGTATAAATACAGCCTCAATGAAAAAATTTAAAAAAAAGATTAAACAATCAAATTGAGTAGAAGCTTAATAAAGATGAACTGCATAATGTCAAATCAAAAACAAAAAACCTCTTTCAACAGGAAATTATAAGATTAATCAATTAGGCTGGATAAATAATAAAAAAATAATAAAACATTTATATAGTGCCCGATCCTGCAAGCCGTTCTCAGGTGCAAAGCATAGCAGGCATAAAAGCATAGGAAAGATAAACTAAGCACTTGATTTGCAGCTACCAAGTCAAGGATATTGACAATATATTCAAGAAGTGACGCTAACAAATGCAAGGGTGCAAATTAACATTTTTGCAAGCAATAGAAAGTGATTCCTGAAAGAGATCTTAGCCGCATAGCTTGATGAAAGCATAACATTTTCAAAACTGTAGCAACATATCTAACTTAGATACCGATGCGCTTATTAAGCGTTTGTTGCTACATAGAAGGGAATGCTGAGGCTATTTAATAGAACCTGTTACTGCAGAAGCCTATGGATCATTATAATGTACCTTACTTTTATTTTAACTGGCTAACTTTAGAGATATTTGCAACTTTCTTTCTTTTTTGTATGTGGTAAATATGTTTATTCTGCTGAATAAGTCTTTTGTCAGTGCCGAAGCAAGCATGCCAAAATTCTGACACCAGAGCCTTCTGCAGTAGCAGGTTCTATTAATTTGCCTCAAAATTCCCTTCAGTGGGGCAACGAATGCTTAATAAGGGCACCAGTATCTAAAGCTCTGTTCACACATACAACGTTAGGCCGACTTAGATGAGGCAAACTAGTTGAGGCGAACTAGTGGCGCGTTCACACAGGCAACTTGAACCAACTCAGGTTAGTTCGCCTCATTTAATCTACCTCGCGAAGCGGTTTACAAGAGGCGAATCAGCCCTAATTCGCCTCAGTGGCGTGTTCACATGCTCGATCTGAGTCGGTTTACATGAGGCGACTTAAGGCCTGTGTGTGAACGGGACTTAAGTTAGATATGTAGAATCAAATCTAGATCACTGTTTTGGTTTTGAAAATTTGATGTTTTCATCAGACTATGCAGGTCTAAGTGTCGTGTTTCTGTTTCTCGGCTCGGTTTGTAGTACCTTGTAGACGAGGACCTCGTGGACCCCCCAGACCAGTCAAACAATCCGTGGGTCGCCTTCCTACAGCAAAACCCAGCAATCAAAGGTAACGCGCTGCCACCATTCACACAGCCTGACCCGCAATGCAATTAGGACGTCTGTGTGTGTGTGTGTAATATGTATGCCTCTTAAATCAGGGTGTGTGTCTGTGTGTAATATGTATGCATCTTAAATCAGGGTGTGTTTGTGTGTGTAATATGTATGCATCTTAAATAAGGGTGTGTGTAATATGTATGTATCTTAAATCAGGGTGTGTGTTTGTGTATGTAATATGTATGCATCTTAAATCAGGGTGTGTTTGTGTGTGTAATATGTATGTTTCTTAAATCAGGATTTGTGTTTGTGTATGTAATATGTATGCAGCTTAAATCAGGGTGTGTTTGTGTGTGTAATATGTATGCATCTTAAATCAGGGTGTGTGTTTGTGTGTGTAATATGTATGCATCTTAAATCAGGGTGTGTTTGTGTGTGTAATATGTATGCATCTTAAATCAGGATATGTGTTTGTGTGTGTAATATGTATGCATCTTAAATCAGGATGTGTGTTTGTGTATGTAATATGTATGCAGCTTAACTCATGGTGTGTTTGTGTGTGTAATATGTATGCATCTTAAATCAGGGTGTGTTTGTGTGTATAATATGTATGCATCTTAAATCAGGATGTGTGTTTGTGTATGTAATATGTATGCATCTTAAATCAGGGTTTGTTTGTGTGTGTAATATGTATGTTTCTTAAATCAGGATTTGTGTTTGTGTATGTACTATGTATGCAGCTTAAATCAGGGTGTGTTTGTGTGTGTAATATGTGTGCATCTTAAATCAGGGTGTGTTTGTGTGTGTAATATGTATGCATCTTAAATCAGGGTGTGTTTGTGTGTATAATATGTATGCATCTTAAATCAGGATGTGTGTTTGTGTATGTAATATGTATGCAGCTTAAATCAGGGTGTGTTTGTGTGTGTAATATGTGTGCATCTTAAATCAGGGTGTGTTTGTGTGTGTAATATGTATGCATCTTAAATCAGGGTGTGTTTGTGTGTATAATATGTATGCATCTTAAATCAGGATGTGTGTTTGTGTATGTAATATGTATGCAGCTTAAATCAGGGTGTGTTTGTGTGTGTAATATGTATGCATCTTAAATCAGGGTGTGTTTGTGTGTATAATATGTATGCATCTTAAATCAGGATGTGTGTTTGTGTATGTAATATGTATGCAGCTTAAATCAGGGTGTGTTTGTGTGTGTAATATGTATGCATCTTAAATCAGGATGTGTTTGTGTGTATAATATGTATGTATCTTAAATCAGGATGTGTGTTTGTGTATGTAATATGTATGCATCTTAAATCAGGGTGTGTTTGTGTATGTAATATGTATGCATCTTAAATCAGGGTGTGTTTGTCTGTGTAATATGTATGCAGCTTAAATCAGAACATGGATATCAGTGCGTACATATAATATATATGCACCTTAACTCAGGAAATGTATGTTAGTGCGTCTTAAATCAGAATATATATATATATATATAATGTGTGAGGATGATATTTTTCCCGCTTTTAGGCAGATTTCTGGGGGTTTTCACAGCCTATGGGCATTTTTGATATAGATGTAAATTTGAGGAGAAATAGAAATGAGGGGAATACGTTTCATGTAGTACTCTCGAAGCATAGGTTTTGCAAAATGCCTATGACCAATCATTACGGGGTCTGCCTGGAGAGTCTTCTGCTGTGATTAATGGGATTGTATTCAGAACATATATATATATGTGTGTGTATATAATATATACGCATCTTAAATCAGAACATTTATATATGCGTGTACATAATATATATGCATATTAAATCAGAACATGTATGATTCCTTGACAATGCTAAGTCTATGGCAGAAGATCTGCACTTTCGCAGAAATTCGCCGTCGCTGTAATAATCTTGGCTTGATTTCCGCGTTTTTTGCTGGAGACCACTCCTCCCTGTATATAATAATCATGCATAAATTGAAGCCCTCCTGGAAGACGCTGGATGTGTGAGGTGGAACCAATAGGTCCTAATTGAACCATTTCCCGCTTCTCTGCGCAGACTCGGGCTTGCTTTACGAGGCTCTACCACGCAAGTCGCTGCTTCAGGTCTGCAAGATGCTCCAAACCAGCATCAACACCGCTCTCAACAAATGTTCGGTGAGTGAGATGGCGCTAGCGAAAAGGGTTCTCCGCTATCTGTGTGCAACTCTGGGTTATCCAGAGATGGGGTGAATGACAACCCTGCTTAAATCCGAGCAAAAACTGCTTCAGGAGGAATTAACAGTGGCGGTGATAATTCCAGTGTACAATGTTTATCTATATCGCCATGAAGTTGAGAAATTGAACGAGAATGAAAAAACTTTTAAAAACAAGATGGTGGCGACAGAAAACTCTCGATTTGACTTTTAATGTGTTTTGATCTAGATAATCATAATTTCTTCACTAAATAATAGCAGGCTATGATATATAAGCATTTGAGCTATACATTTACCACTTTACATTACTTTGTAATGTGGTTATTTCCATAACCCAGCCTTCCAACCCTTTTTCTAATGGGTTCTTCCAGGAGGAGGGCTACGGGAGTAACTAGATTATTTTTGTTTTCCTTTTCCTTTTAATTAAAAAAAAAAAAGTTTTGGTTATGTGATTTGTTCATCAGAATATTAGTCTTATTTCAGCGTCAATATGCTGATCTTCCGGTCGTCAACAAGTACAATTATTTATACAAGTATTATGACACTGAGTGACGATAGCAATATAGTAGGACATCGGTGTATAGTGTATAAATGTGAGCTCATTGAATCATAATAATACATGAATTACAAGAAAGTAGCGGATGGGGCTTTTTAAAAATGGAAACCATATAGGCCACTGAGACGCGAACCGTACTCCGACAAATGCTCTCCAAGCATACCGTTGTGGGTTTTCATCATATGTGAGGGGAGAGTGCTGAGGTTGGTTGCTCCTGCTGTGTTGTAGTTAGTCCAGCAGCACTGTCAAAGCTTCTAGACAGCCCTATGGAGAAAATTGTCAGAATTTGCAATCTAAAATTCTAAATATGAAGTTCAAATGTTTATTTATCATAACCAACTACTTTTTGCGGGATAATTTATTAAATCATATAGATTAATAGACTTTAAAAGTTGAATTCAGAGCTTTCTGTGGCTGCCATCTTGGTGGTTTCCATGGATTCCCCTGTGTGTGGGTAACCCCTCTAGGTCATGTGATGAGAGAATCCCACCCATGATGTCATTCATGCATTACATACCTCAACACTCTCCAAAAATCAATGCGCTCTATGCTCTAGAGGCGTCGTTAAATAAAACAAACTTTTCAACACTCTGCCCCCACATGTTCGGTTGCATGAACTGAAAAAAACTAAGCAACGGTGTGCTTGGAGAGCTTTTGATACCGGATTCGTTTGTTTCTAGGTGAAGTAAACCGGGCGACTTTTATATGGTAGAAACTCAAATCCGTCAGATTATACAATTTTAATTTAGAAAGAGGATTGATTTTGTTGCACTGCTGTTGCAGGGGGTGATCGGCGAGTCGTTGCAGTGTGTGCTCACCGGATCACTCTTCACTGTACCTGAGGCAAACGAAGACTACCCGTTCAGGATATCACAGTAAGAACCGCCCCTCGAAGTGTGCGTGCACTCTTATGCATTTCCGCTGGTGTAGAACCAGAAACCAAGCTTTGAATTATTTAAGGAACTGTCCTGCTAAATACAAATACAGTAAAACCTCTCTAAATTGACCGACCATGGGACCGACTATAAATGGTCGATTTAGGGAGGTGGTTGGTTTAGGGAGTTTTTTTATCGTTACAATGGTATTGTATGGGCGATCGTTTGGGACCCAAATAAAGCGATCGATATAGGGGAGTGGTCGATCTGTGGAGGTGATCGGTTAGAGAGGTTTTACTGTAGTAGTGAATAATATAGTTACTCTCGCAGCCTGATACTCCATGACTGTTAAGCTACCCCCCACAAAAAGTGTCAGATTGCAGGGTTATGGACATATTTATAACAATTCCTGATCTCAGAAGCTGAATATACTGCTTAAATACTTATTCAATTGTGCAATGATATAGACAAACATAGTGAATGATGATGGTTATATATCCTGGTAACATCTGAGGTCATATTAGGAGAGGCACATTTTCGGGGGAAAGACCTATCCAGATTTGATTTGACATTTTTTTATTTTTTTGGGGGGGGGGGGGCTAAATATGTTTATTCTGCTGAATAAGTCTTTTGTCAGTGCCGACGCACTGGTCTTCCAGCCATTTTTCAATTCAGGGTTATTTACACAAAAGATATATAGAATAAGGTATACAATAACTGTTGAATACACAATTTGCAGCATGTAGCACAATGAAATTCTGTAACCCAAAAGTTCCATAGCAATATGGTAACAGTAGTGTCATATAACTAGATTAATATTAGTCAGATCAATGTAAGTATTTATATTGTATTTAGAATGTAAGCAGAAGTTATCTTCTGTATTCAGTTGGTAAAGTTGTAGTAAGTTTGATACTGTTGCAGGGGTGATCGACGAGTCGTTGCAGTGTGTGCTCACCGCATCACTCTTACCTGTACCATTTAGATACTGGTGCACTTGCTAAGCATTTGTTGCAGGATAGAATGGGAGACTAAGTTAATTTAATAGAACCTGTTACTGCTGAAGCCTATGGTGTCAGAATTTGTATGTGCATGCCATAATTAATTACGCATGTTTCTACTTCAAGTATCTCTAAAATTAGCCCTTTATAATAAATAAACATAGTTCAGATGAACGTACTGTAGATATCATGATCAACCTAATATTAATCTCTTCTTTTTGTTTAAAGAGAGCAGAAACTTAAAATTATGAGATTATCCAACTGTAACTCACTTTTCTTTTTCTTTTTTGTTGTTGTAAATATAGTTTATTCATTGAATAAAGTCTTTTGTCAGCGCTGTGGCACTGGTCTTCCAGCCATGTGACAATACAGTTATTTACAATATATGCAGCTAGCCCAAATCAGCTGAAATAACAATATCAAACATTCAAAGACTTACATATGGTATAGTTTGACAATTCACATACAAAAATAGCAGTTATATGTTGTATTCCTACACACTTGATATATGGGGCGTTCTCAGAAGTTGTGTACCAATAGTGTGACATCAGTACCAGAAAATCAAAATGCTGCCAAAGTCCTATAAGCAAGTTTCCTCAATGTGTATGTCCTTTTGCATCTGAATAATTGAAAATAAACATATTCTGGCATTTTTAAGTAGGTCAAATGATGCTCACACCCAATAAATAGCAGTATAGCATGGAAACCAATCTGACTCCAAAATCAAATATTTTCCACACAAAACTTGACATTTTTAGGACATTTCACATGCCACTTGCTTTATAAACAGTAGTAATAATAATTTGAAACCTCATTGCTATGGTTTTGTCTTATTTGTGAATATTAAAGAGAAAATCATGAAAATATTAGCAGGTTAACAGATTAGCAGAGTAACAAAGTGGAAACAACAATTTTACACAAATGTTCGGCTCAAATTTCAATGTTTAGGGGCAATTTCAGGATTTATCTTTTACTATACCATAATGGGTCCATGCATAGAGTGTCAAATGGTGAAAATAGTTCCTGTACTGTATCTGTACTGAGTGTTTGATACAGAGTTTCATAGTACTTGCAAGTGGAAACGAAATGTTACGATGTTAATGACTCCAGAAAATGTTAACTATTTCATAATTTAAAATTTTTTTTTAGAAATAAATGTCTTCAACTTAATGAAGACATTGTATATGACCATTTGAAGTGAAATGAGCTGTTGTTCAGAGGTTTTCATTAAGTTTGTGACACTTTATTTTCAATGCTGTTGACAATGTCACAAATTAGTGATGTAATTTTCTATGTATTTAGCTACATCCATCCCAATAAGATACATAATACACAATATTAACATTTACTTTTGATCTAAAATATCTCCCACATTATTGGGCTAAATGATGAAATCTAAATATTGACACTCCAATAAAGGGTTTCTTTGAAATATGCATTTCTAGTAGACTACCTCAAGTGGTACACAGTTTCTGAGAATGACCCATATACATGTGTATTGGTTAGACCTTTACATTACGGAGTGGTTAGGTGCATAGTTTCCCTTCATAGGTTTGTATGCCTACTATGTTGTGAATTGCAAAACTATCATGTTGTTGGAGTTAACATTTTGAGATGGAGTGAGTGTTAGTAGAATGGTTTGTTTATTCTGTTAGATAGAGTGTGGTTAGCTTATAGGGTTATGCTTAAAAGGTTAATACCTCAGGTGTGTTTTTTGACTACATGAAGTAGTTTGAGTAAGTAGGTTGTTAGTAATGATGGGATAAACAATGCTTGGAGGATTGTACGTTTCAGTCATTTAGTAGTCTAGTGCAGACTTTATTAGTGTCTATGTTTATACAAAGACCCTATAAAGAAACTTAAAGTTACAAAGTCGGATCATTTTGAATTTCTGTCATATTCTTTCAGATAAATATATTAGATTGATCCTTATAGTCGACTTTACTTTGCTTTGAAGTAACTTCTAATTTTGTTATTTTGTGTGTGTGATGAATTTATTTACTCTGCTCATAAAGGATTAGTGTGTTAACACTTGTTTTAACCGCTGGGCAGCACTAGTCCAATTTGATTTAAATATTTTGATTTTTGTCTTAGCAATAATTTAGGTTTTCTTGCTTCTTGTTTATGGTTTAAGTAACTAACTTTGAAGATATTTGAAGTTCTTCATCGTGTCCTTCCACCAGTTTATCTCAAGGGATTTTCGAGCAGAGGTATGATCTTTATTCGTGGGACATGCTCTCGGTGGTGGATGGTGGTAGCAGGATTTGCAATCAGATAGCTGATTCCCATGGCCGCAATGTGGACGCTCCCGCTGTGGCCAGTTTGTCGATAGAAAGCCCGGTCCTACACTTTTACCGACCCAAGGGATTTTTAACCTCCCACACCACATAGACATGGTATGAGAGCAACCGGCCTTTGATGACGCTGTAAGTTATACACAGCGGTGGAAATCCAAATTAGCAGAGGTGGGGGGGGGGCACAGGGACTCGAACCGCCGATCCTCAGATCAGGCATCCGACCTAGAAAAAAGTCAGATACTCTAACCACTCCGCCACAGAGAACGCCATATTTGAAGTGAAACATGCACAATTATTGTTATTGTGTACACCGAAATGCTGAACAGACTTTCTAACTTGAGATTCTGTGAAAGAACCTTTTTTTTCCTTCTTTTTAATGGAGATACCCTTAAAGCTGCATAGTCCGATGAAGCATCATATTTTCAAAACCAAAACAATTATCTAGATTTGATTCTACATATCTAATTTAGATACTGGTGCACTTATTAAGCATTTGTTGCCACATAGAAGAGGACACGGATGCAATTTAATAGAACCTGTTTCTGCTGAATCCTATGGTGTCAGAGTGTTGGCGTGCTTGCCAAAACTAATTTGACATGTTTACACTTCAAATATCTCAAAAGTTACCCATTTAAAATCAAAGTTACTTTAAACTAAAGTACGGTGGATTATAACGATCAATTTGATATATTTATTTAAGAAAATTGACAGAAACTCAAAACCATTGGACTATGCAACTATAAAGACCGTTGTCTCTTGCATTTGTTGTCGCCCTTCGTCACCAGGTACAGTAAGACGGTGGGTGACGACACATACATGTACACCGCCTTCACTGCCCAGCCTCTGCCGTGCACCAACTGCCACATACTCCGACAGTCCACCACAGACCACAGGTAACCGTAACCTCTATCTATGCCACTACACATATGTTAGAAGAAGGTAACCCGCCACCTCTACAATCCCTGCTCACAACGAGTAACTTCTATACCACCCCGCACGCACCACAAAGTGCTGGTAACCAGCGACCTCTACGCTCCCAACTTACATCCATGTAACTTCTATATCACCCCGCATGCACCACAAAGTGCTGGTAACCAGCGACCTCTACGCTCCCAACTTACATCCACGTAACTTCTATACCACCCCGCATGCACCACAAAGTGCTGGTAACCAGCGACCTCTACGCTCCCAACTTACATCCACGTAACTTCTATACCACCCCGCATGCACCACAAAGTGCTGGTAACCAGCGACCTCTACGCTCCCAACTTACATCCACATAACTTCTATACCACCCCACATGCACCATAAAGTGCTGGTAACCAGCGACCTCTACGCTCCCAACTTACATCAACATAACTTCTATACCACCCCGCATGCACCACAAAGTGCTGGTAACCAGCGACCTCTACACTCCCAACTTACATCCACATAACTTCTATACCACCCCGCATGCACCACAAAGTGCTGGTAACCAGCGACCTCTACGCTCCCAACTTACATCCACATAACTTCTATACCACCCACATGCACCATAAAGTGCTGTAACCAGCGACCTCTACCTCCCAACTTACACCACATAACTTCTATACCACCCCGCATGCACCACAAAGTGCTGGTAACCAGCGACCTCTACACTCCCAACTTACATCCACATAACTTCTATACCACCCCACATGCACCACAAAGTGCTGGTAACCAGCGACCTCTACACCCAACTTACATCCATGTAACTTCTATACCACCCCGCATGCACCACAAAGTGCTGGTAACCAGCGACCTCTACGCTCCCAACTTACATCCACGTAACTTCTATACCACTCCGCATGCACCACAAAGTGCTGGTAACCAGTGACTCTACACTCCCAACTTACACCACATAACTTCTATACCACCCGGCATGCACCACAAAGTGCTGGTAACCAGTGACTCTACACTCCCAACTTACATCCATGTAACTTCTATACCACCCCGCATGCACCACAAAGTGCTGGTAACCAGTGACTCTACACTCCCAACTTACATCCACATAACTTCTATACCACCCCGTATGCACCACAAAGTGCTGGTAACCAGCGACCTCTACACTCCCAACTTACATCCACATAACTTCTATACCACCCCACATGCACCATAAAGTGCTGGTAACCAGCGACCTCTACACTCCCAACTTACATCCACATAACTTCTATACCACTCCGCATGCACCACAAAGTGCTGGTAACCAGTGACTCTACACTCCCAACTTACAACACATAACTTCTATACTTCTCCGCATGCACCACAAAGTGCTGGTAACCAGTGACTCTACACTCCCAACTTACAACACATAACTTCTATACTACTCCGCATGCACCACAAAGTGCTGGTAACCAGCGACCTCTACACTCCCAACTTACATCCATGTAACTTCTGTGTCACTCCTCATGCCCAACAAAGTCACCAACGGTCTCTGCATTCCCCGTTCACATCGACTTGCACCTTTTACCACTACATCCAAGAATAACTCAGTTTTATCTATGTGAAGTAAGTTTGATAGTCTAAGTATAAATCGCACAACCAGGTGTACTGATCATTATTGGCCGATACAGCAACACGTTAGTCTGTCCATCCCTGAGTGGCCAATCCTAACCCTGCTACCACCTCCCCCACCCCCACTAGAGGTTATAACAGTACCTAGACATGTAGATAAACGATTCTCCCCATACTTGCAGTAGGGGTGAATGACAAGGTAGTCTAGATGCAGGCGAAAATTGCTTTAGTATGGAACAGGAAGGGGACTTCCTTGTTCCAGTATCTAATGGGTACTTATATCAGCACAGAGTTGGTGAAATAGGAGAGCATACAAAAAGACAAGATGGCAACAATAACCTGCAGTCTATTTGACTTTTAAAGTCTATTAAGCTACAAGTAACTACTATATTTTTCAGATCAAAAGTAGTGGTTAAATATTAAGATATATGTGAAGACTATATTTTTCTTCTTAAATTAAGAATTTATCTGCTCATTTCATTTACCCAGGTTTTCGCCACTTTTTCTAATGGGTTGTTCTTCACCCGTACTGCAAGTGTGGGATGAATCTTTTATCTACAAGACACGCAGTTGTAGGTCACTTCTACTAGCGGTGCAATAAGCCGGGAATGACCTGGACTGAAGCTTTTAATTTGTGTGCTGTTTCAAGTCCATTAAAGGGATCCGCAATAGGCCGCTGAGACTGGAACTCTACTACGACAAATGCTCTCCAAGCACACCATTATCAGTTTATGTAACTAAATATGTGGAGGGAGAGTGCTGAGGTCAGTGTCCATGATCAATGGTCAAGCAATTTATTCTTTCAGAAGAATTCCTTAGCACACATCCCAATGGGGCAGCACTATAAAGTTACCAAGAAGGTGCGTCGTTACAAGTGGGAGTGGTTCTCATCAGTGTTACTAGGTTACAAAACCTCTAATAAGTCAAATATTATGTGCTGACGATTCGGGCTGACAATGACATTTTCTTCACAGCTGGCTCGAAACACTGACGTTGGATTTCCGGGAGGGGCCAACGGACGCTGATCCCGAGTCAAGATCAGCATTAAACACCTCAAGGTCAGATCCACCAAGGTCAGTGCCCATGCAATCGTTATAGATGGCAGGCTGTGGTTACTGGATATTCATATTAGGCAATTAGGTGTGGAATTTAAAAAATAATATATACAAAAATATAATAACATAAAATAAAATATTAAATTATTTACTAGGATTGTAACCACACACACAAAAAAAATTCAATGGAAATTCGTTTAGGTTGTGTTTCCAATTGAACTGTGTTTTGTTCAAATTGACGGACACGCTAATGGTGTTCGTGTGGTTGTATTTACGAAAATATTTTCTTGGATTCACTGAGTGTTATTTTCTGGGTGCAATGCACATATGCAGACACGTTACGCTATAAACAATGTGTTTTTAAATGAATGGTCAACTCTAATTTCAATTCCATTCTAGTTTACGCTTGCATGTCGTTTCGAAGTGCTAGTTCTGCCTGGTGGCGCCCCACGCGTACACTGCTGTAGTCCGACACTAGGTGGCGCCACCATAACGGCCATTGGGTACAGTACATGCACGGTCGTGTTACTGCAGTTGCATTCCGTTAGGTGGCGCCACAATAACATGAGCTATGATTCACTAACGAGACAGCTCTCTTACTGAGTTACTCTTACTCGCAAATAGAACCAACATTGACTGGCAAAAAGGATCGTTAGGAGCAGTGCCACGATGCCCACATCACAAATGGTCTATTAGACCCACAGGTTGGAGCCATCCACGACGTGGCAATTGTGATTCCTTGGGGGCCACGACTGTGCCCACCAGTTCCTCTAACTGGAAACCCACTCGATGTGAGAAATCGGCAGGACTCATAATAAGTATTGTGCATCATGACTTAACTGAGTTAAGAGATTAGAAGCACTATGAACCCTGTACCACTAATACCAGCACCACTATCAGTATCACCACCACCACCACCACCACTATCATCAGTACTATCACCACCATCACCACTATCAGTATCACCACCACCACTATCAGTATCACCACCACCACCACCACCACTATCAGTACTATCACCACCACCACCACCACAACAACCACTACCAGTAGGCCTACCACCACCACCAGAACCACCACTACCACCATCACAACCACCACTATCACCATCACAACCACCAATATCACCATGACTACCAGCACTATCACCACCACCACCACTACCCTCACCACCACACCCCATCACAACCACCACTATCACCATGACTACCACCACTATGACCACCACCACCACTACCTACACCACCACCACCACCACTATCAGTACCATCACCACCACCACTACCACTACCCTCACCACCACCACACCACCACCACACCACCACCACACCAGCACCACCACCACCACCACTACCACCACATCAATACCACCACATCAATACCACCACCATCACCATCACCATCACCACCACCACCACATCACCACCACTACTACCACCACCACCACCACCACCACCTCCACCTCCACCACTACCACTACCACCACCAGCACCACCCACCAACAGTACCACCACCCACAACCGCCACCATCCTGTGTCCAGAACGCGTGGGAACCAGCGGTTAACCAGTCAGCAGAGAAGGTGATGTATGGACAATTTCCACCACCAACCCGCCCCCTGGCGGCAGTGGGAGAACTAATGTGGGTAGCAATGGGGGACATTTAGCGTAGTTATTTTTTCCGACAATAGGTGGCGGATCGGTATAGTGCAGCGTGTTCTGCGGAAAAGGCCTCATAGACATAGAGGATTTCTCGCCCGCCCAGCCCTCTGACGGTAGTGGCAAGAACTAACATTGTGGGTAACAGCTCACCGCGCATGCGCCGTGGACAGGGTCTATTAGTGCGCCATTCCCCAGGGGTTGAGCCCGCCTGGCCCGGCCCGGTGTGAGATAAGGCCGGCCCGGCCCTGTCCCTGCCCTGTCCCCCGGCGACCCCTCCGCCTGGGTCCGGCGTACATACACCCACCTGCACGCCGATCACTCCGTGAGGCTGACTCCGCGCTTAATAACTGACATCCTAATAACACACTGACTGCCCCCTCCTAAACCGCACCCCCGCACCCCCGCACCCCTGCAACACACACAACACACACAGATGGGCGTAAATTATGATGGCGGGTGATTCCGGCCATTAGCAAATAGCAGACGACATTTCGTGCTTGCTGGTACCGGGCGTTCCCTCGGGCTGTGGTACGTAGGCTGGTTACGGGCGGGTGTTTCGAAAGGGAAGCTTGCACTGAGTGGTTTCATGGGTCAGCGCCGACGTCACCTCACCTTATTCCACATGGCCCCCCCCCCCCGCACCTCCACCTCCACCACAAGGCTCCTTTGTTGGTTTATATTTCTTGCTATATTTCATATACCTACATCATTATTTTATATTATTATATATCTACATGTATATTTAATACCAAACAGTGGTTAAAGCTGCATAGTCCGATGAAGCATCAAATTTTCAAAACCAAAGCAATTATCTAGATTTGATTCTACACATCTAACTTAGATAGTGTAGTAGTCTGCACTGACCTCTCTGGCAAGTAACCACATAGACAGGTAGTGTGGGTCATCATCATCATCATGCTGTCGGTCACGATGCAACAAAGACTGCTTTCCTTACTTGACTGCTGCTCTCCATTTAGCTCTCTGCTGTGAGAGTTGTGTCCATGAGTCAGTCTTAATGTCTCTCAGCTTCAGGTTTCTTTTGATGGTATCCTTTAACCGGAGACGAGGGCGCCCTCTCTTTCTGTAACCAGAAGACAGTTGAGAATAGAGGATCTGCTTTGGTAGCCTGGCTGATGAGAACCTTTCATGAAAGCTGCCTGCAAAAGTGTTGAAGTGCTGCTAGCTTTTGCAAGTTACCAGCGGCACTCTCTCGGGGAGCAAATAGAGGTTTCACACCGGCAAGAACATGTCAAGACAGGCGCAAAACTATTTGTCCCTGCAGTGGCTGGTCGGGAGATGTTGGGAGGTCCATACATCAACCACCCTTAATGCTGCCACAGTGACATGGTTTTCTGTTTAGGGTTTGCTCCCTTAGCCTTCGGTTCTGTCAAGAACCTGTACCACAAGGCAGTGGCTTACAACTCTGCAGGGCAGGGGCATCAAACTCCCTGAGGTATTGCTATACCTGCATACCGTAGGTAGTATGGTGATATCAGGGAGTCTAGGTGGTATAATGGTTAGCACACTGGCCCAGAATGCAAAGAGATGTGGGTTTGAGTCCCGCTCTAGGTGCAATATTTCCCATTTTCATCACCCCACGACAATAGTGATGCACTTATTAAAAATGTGTTACCACATAGAAGGGGATACTGAGACAATTTAATAGAACCTGTTACAGCTGAAGCCTATGGTGCCAGAATTTTGGCGTGCTTGCCAGAACTAATTTGACATGTTTGCCCCTCAAATTTCTCAAAAGTTGGCCATTTAAAATAAAAGTTACTTCAAAGTAAAGTAAGGTAGATTATAACAATCAGTTTGATATATTTATCTCAGAAAATTGACAGAAACTCAAAACCGTCGGACTATGCAACTTTAAGTTTTAGGGTCGTTCTCGTCACAACTCCTCTGTTAGTCGGTGCTACCAACATGCATCATCATACTCCACTGATGCTTCACCATGTATGGGTTGTCAATAGCATGGTATTTTTGTGTCTACCATACACATTTCATATTAATTTTGATGTATTTTTTTTTCTAACTTTGGTCACTTCGACCAGAGTGGCATCCATTTTCAGTTAAGTAACCGCAAGTGTTGTTAACTCCGCCATTAGATAGCACCACCGATATGGTTTACCGCATAATGGTACAGACGGGATTCCACCAGATGGTGGCACTATATTGAAACGGGACCGTGCATGAGTCCGGATATAGTATATATATATATCTGAATATAGTCAGAGACTGTGAATATATTATATATGTAATGACAGTTCAACACAATATTGGTCCAGAGATTATTATCATCATTATTATTATTATTATTATTAGAGATCAATACAGGGAACACTATATTGCTTTATTGCTGGCAGTGAGCAGCTGCATGTACCAGGAATGCGGGGGGAGTGTGAGTGATGGGGGGGTTAAAGGTCGTGGGTGTGTGTAGGGCCCTCAGGGCTTTCCGTTTGTGGTCTGTGTGTACCCATGTAGTGTGGGGGAACTGACTGGTCATCTCCCACGCCCAGGCCAACTGGCAACACCTCCGGTCAGCCAGGGCGGGGATCTGCTCGCCAATCTGGTCACCATGGCGACTGGTACAGTGGTAGAGGGGGAGATGGTTGGCTGATAACACGATCAGGAGATAACGCGAGTACTACGAGCCTGAAGGCACGGAGCTGGTTCCGGTGTGGCACGGTAGGTGGCAGCACCACGGAACATGAGCACCGAGCTTTTGTGTATCACTGGAAGTAATAGTCAAGGTTTGTTGACAAATGGTTAGGTATGTACAAAGGTGCTAGCGCTATCCCCTCCCAAATCATTCTTTTCCCTGCAGATGTCAGTAACAACCCCAGGGGAATAAGAGCGGGGGGGGGGGGGCTGATTTTAAAGTTGCATAAATAGTCCGATGGTTTTGAGTTTCTGTCAATTTTCTGAGATAAATATATCAAACTTATTGTTATACCTTACTTTACTTTGAAGTAACTTTTATTTTAAATGCCCAACTTTTGAGATATTTGATGTGCAAACATGTCAAATTAGTTTTGGCAAGCACGCCAAAACTCTGCCACCATAGGCTTCAGCTGTAACAGGTTCTATTAAATTGTCTCAGTATCCCTTTCGATGTGGCAACAAATGTTTAATAAGTGCATCGATATCTAAGTTAGATGTGTAGAATGAAATCTAGATAATTGCTTGGGTTTTGAAAATTTGATGCTTCATCGGACTATGCAGCTTTAACAAAAAGTTAGATCCTGCACAATTCAACTTTACTCTAGGAAGTTAGAATGCAAAGCGAGGAAAAAGTGAACTTTTCCTGCAAAGCACCAGTGAGCATCTGCCAAAATTAGTTCTTGCCATCGCCCTCAGAGGAGAGATTGGTGGTGGAAATCCTCCGATAGACCATTACGACATAATATGTAGAACAGTGAGTCGCTATCTACAACATTAACTCTCCAACTAGAGCAAGTAGCAGTGGAATGGGGAAGACCAATCGTCCGCGATTGAAATTTCCCCTGATTAAACAACTAATGTATCCCCCCGCCTAGATAAAAGATTCACCCCGTACTTACAGTACAGGGGTGAACGACAACGTAATTCTAAATACGGGCGAAAATAGCTTTAGTATGGAATGGGAAGTAGTATGCCTGGTACCAGTGTCAAATGGTTACTTATATCAATACAGAGTTGGTGAAATGGGAGAGAATGCAAAAAGACAAGATGGCGGCCAGAGAACGCCGTCGATTTCACTTTTAAATTGCATTATTATATTTTCCAACTCAAAAGTAGCGGGTAAATATGAAGAGGTACATAAAGAATATATTGTGCTTCTTAAATTAAGAATTTAACAGCTCAGTTAATTAACCCAGCATGGCGAAATTCTTCGCCAGTTTTTCTAATGGGTTGGTTTTCACCCCTGTACTGGAAGTACGGGGTGAATCTTTTATCTACCCCCCTGCCCTGCTCCAACCCAAATGACGTCAAAGGGCAGGTTGATGGTGGAAATCGTTAAACTACATTGGGGGAGAATGGAGGTTGTAGATTGATGTGTATGGTATGAACATACTTCAGATGCTGTTCAAGGCATTCCCTTCGCATGCTTTTCTAGGCATCTTTCACATGAACTTTGCAGCATGCCAATCACATACCCCCCTCTGTCTGTGGAATGCCCTTTATGGCATGCCCATGATATGCCCTTCACATCATGACCTTCACATGCCCTTCGATGAATGCCTTTCATATGCCCTTTGAGGCATTCCCGTCACATACCTCTTTCGTCATATTCCTTACATGCCCTTTTCGGCATGCCCTTCACATGTCCTTTTCGGCATGCCCTTCACATGCCTTTTGTGACATGCTCTTTACATGCCTTTTGGGGAAATACCCTTTGAGAAATGGCCTTTGAAAAATGCCCTTTGAGACATTTCCTTTGATGCATGCCCTTCAAGGCATTCCTTTTGTGGCATGCCCTTCAATGCCCTTCTCATGCCCTTCACCCAGCTGGACGGCCATCTTGTTCGACTTCCAAATGACCATATTTTTAGGTCATGGTTCATTACCCTCAGACCACCTCGTCTATAGCGTTTCATGATAATTGCTATTACAATGCCTGATTAGCTAAAACTAAAGGCGATTGGTTGATTAGTTGTTGGAGTTTTATGTCCTGACAACATCTACGGTCATATCAGGGCGGGTACCGACTTGTGACATTGGTTTGACTCAACCGGGAACCAAACTCCCGACCTTCCGCGCACAAGGTACGCTCTGCCGATTATGCCATCGCGCCCTGTAACTAAAGGCTAACCGAACCGCCCAGTGACTTGTTGGTTATTCTGGTTTCATCTGCTAAAACTACATATTCCAATGAAAGCATCACATTTTCAAAACCTAACACTTACTAACTTATCTAGATTTTATCCTAAATACTCAGCTTCGATAATGGTGTAGTTGTTAAAGCTGCATAGTCCGATGAAAACATCAAATTTTCAAAACCAAAACACTTATCTAGATTTGATTCTACATATCCACCTTAGACACTGGTGCACTTATTAAGCATTTGTTACTGCATAGAAGGGCATAATACGTCAATTAATAGAAACCGTTACCACTGAAGTCTATGGTGTCAGAGTTTTGCAGACTATGCAACTTTAAGCATTTGTTGCTGCATACTACAAGGGAATAATACTGAGTCAATTTAAAGCCGCATAGTCTGATGAAGCACCAAATTGTCAAAATCAAAAACAATTATCTAGATTTGATTCTACATATCTAACTTAGATACTGATGCACTTACTAAGTACTTGTTGCCATATAGAAGGGAACGCTGAGTCGATTTAATAGAACCTGTTACTGCTGAAGCCTATGGTATCAGAGTGTTGGCGTGCTTGCCAACATTATTTTCACATGTTTGAATTTCAAATATCTGAAAAGGTAGCCATTTCAATTTAATGTTACTTCAAACTAAATTAAGGTAGATTATAATGATCATTTTAATATACTTATCTCAGAAAAATGCCAGAAACTCAAGACCATTGGACTATGCAACTTTAATAGAACTTGTTATTGCTGAAGCCTATAATGTCAGAATGTTGATGTGCACCAAAAATTGGGCCATGGTGCCAGCGGCCTGGTTTCCCAGTGGAGCAGCACTATGAAGTTATCATGAGTGTGCACTGTTATGATATGATCTTAGAATAAGTTAGATGTCAGGACGTAAATCCCAAACAAACAAACTTGGTAGTTTCTATAGCCTTGTTGTGTGTTTGTGTTTCTGTCTGTCTGTCTGTCTGTCTTTCTGTCTGTCTGTCTTTCTGACTTTCTGTCTTTCTGTCTGTCTGCCTGTCTGTCTTTAAATACACCATTTCATGTTTGATTAACCGGGCGCGCTGGCCGAATCGTTAGAGCGTAGGCCTCCTGTGGCAGGAGATCGGGAGTTCTATTCCAGGTTGAGTCAAACCGATGACATAGAAAATTGATACTTGTCACTTCCTAGCTTGGCGCTCAGCAGTAATAGCATAGGGAAGGGACTGGTTAGCTCAGTGCCAGGATAATGTGACTTGGTGGGATGTCAGGTCGTGGTGCTGGTGACCTGATTTTCCAGTCGGGGAGCACTATAAAGTCGCCATGAGTGTGTACTGTCACAAGTCAGTTCCCGTCCTGATATGACCTTAGATGTTGCCAGGACATAACACCCCCAACAAACAAACTTGGTAGTTTCTGTTGCTTTCTGTGTGTGTCTGTGTCTGTGTTTAAACTCCACCATTTCATGTTTAATTCATGGTAGATGCCACCACCAACTTGTGCAAAGTGTTGCATTTGTTGAGTATTCGACTTGATGTGTTGATTGAGGTACCGGTTTCCATGTGTATCTATGTGGTTAACCCCCCAACCGGCCGACTGCTCATCCATCAGGCTCCACAAACAGACAGGCTATTGATGAATGACATCCAAACTGACCTTCACCTCTCACCAGTTGGCCCATTTGACCTTGTGCTACTATGTGACCTTCAATACTACGACCTTGATACCCAATGGGCAGCTTTGCCGTATCATCTCTGACGTCATCATTTTACTATTCTTTGCCTAATCTCCCTCTCCTCTCCTCATCTCCCTCTCCCTCTCCCTCTCCCTCTCCCTCTCCCTCTCCCTCTCCCTCTCCCTCTCCCTCTCCCCCTCCCCCTCTCCCTCTCCCCCTCCCCCTCTCCCTCTCCCCCTCTCCCCCTCTTCGCCCCTCCCCCTCTCCCTCTCCCTCTCCCTGCCTCTCCCCCTCCCTCTGCCTCTGCTGTTGCCTCTGCCTCTTCATCTTCCCCTTCTCCCCTCTCTCTCCCCTCTCTCTCCCCTCTCTCTCCCCCCCCCCGTCCTCTCTCTCCCGCCCTCTCTCCCCTCCCGTCCATTCCCCTTCCCATCTCACCCACATCTCCATGCCCTTTCTCTAACCCCTCTCAACCTCTTCTTCTACCCCCCCATTTTCTCAGTCTCATATTCACACACTCTTTCGCTATAATTATATTTCCTATTTAGAAATATGTGAAAGGCATTTGGTGTTTAAAAAACAACTTTTTTTTTTTTACCATTGCTACAGTTTTTTCATCCCGCCCCCACCCCCACACCTCTCCCCCCACTCACCTGCACATCTTCCCCAGTATTGAAAACGGGGTGTGGGCGATAATTAGAGTACCGACCGGTGTGTGCCGGCAGTGAATGGTCCAGCGCGGCGGTGTGTCTGCGCATGTCTCTGCGCACACGGTCAGAGGTCAGAGGTTGCGCACAAAGGCGTACAGCCCATGGGACGCCGCCATTGTAACCATAGCGACCCTTCACGTGCACACGCATGTCGCCAGCATGCAAGTGGCCGAGGTGATTGCCGGGAGTGGTCGGGTATCACGTGATGGTTAAATAGCGCGTCACTAGCGGTTCTCTGACCACTTCCGGTGGAATATACATAAGTGAAAGCGATCGATCTATGTCATGTGCTTTTCTACTGATCTCATGGCGCATGCGCACGTCCTTATGATCACCGGAAAGACGCACCGAGCCATGTCACTTCAGATGGATAATTCGGAAGTGTAGCACATTGGACGCCATTAGGATTAGTTAGCTGGTAGTTGGGCGGTGTTTGGTTAATAAATGCCCATGGAGGTGAAGTGTGATTTACAAGCGTTTAATGGCACGTAATGGCGTCATTCACCGCGCGCAGTGATACACCCACAAAACTTGCGCATGCGCAGCATGAAAAAAACCCAGTGGATGCAGACAAGTAACACGTGTGTGTATGTGTGCATGCACGTGTGTGTATGTGTATGCATGCGTGTGTTATTTACGCCTCTTCTGTATTAGTGCCGGTAGGTGTCTGTGGAAGGACTGAAGCTGCGACCAGGGGCCGTATGCACCAATCGGTGTTAGGGCCGTAACCGCGGTTTGGCTAGCTCCACATGGCTAACTGTGGAAAATCTGTATGCATCAATCAGTGCCAACGCTAACCGCCGACCATAGCCTCGGCTAAGCTACCCCACTTTCAAATCAGGTTTAACTGCTAGCCAGGGCGGTTAGTGTGCGTGCATTGAATAGATTGGGGTCAATCTATTCAATGCTATCATATTGAACAGAATTACATACTCAATAAGTGAAATTTGGTAAAATTAACCCTAAATGCGAACCGATATTAACACCGCCACCGCATTGGCAGCGTTATTCATATTGTCGAATCGCCGAATGTAAAGTAAACAAATCGCCGCCGTCGCATCGACGTCGATATCCATACTGTCCAACATCAACTAAAACATGGCCGCGGCAATATATTAGGCGCAAATCTATTCAATACTGTCATATTTAACAGAATTACATACACCATAAGTGAAATTTTATCAATTTAACCCTAAATTCGAACCGATATTAACGCCGCCGCATTGGTGACGTTATTCATATTGTCGAATCGAGGGAATTCCCGAATCTATAAATAATGTCACGGTTAGCTATCCGCCCCGGCTAGTACATTGGTGAATACCACTTGACACATTTCTCCAACCCGCCTCTACCCAGAGGTAGCTACCCCAGAGTTAGCGCCTAACTCCGGCTAAGCCTATCACTGATTGGTGCATCCGGACCCTGGTATGTTTACACACCAGAAATAGGTTAGGGAACAAGTTCTGAATTAGTGGTAGGACTGAAGCTGCGACGTGGCCTGTTTACCGGCTAGAAGTAGGTTAAGGGCACAGCTTCTGAATTAGTGTGAAAGGACTGAAGCTGTGACCTGGCATGGTTAAAGTTGCAGAGTCCAATAGTTTTGAATTTCTGTATTTTTTCTGAGATAAATATATTAGATCGATCACTAGTATCTACTTTACATTAGTTCAAAGATACTTTTATCTTAAATGGTAAACTTTTGAGATATTTTGAGTGCAAACATGGAAAATTAGTTTTGGCAAGCTTGCCAAAACTCTGACACCATAGACTTCTGCAGTAACAGGTTCTATTAAATTGACTCAGTATTGCCTTCTACTTAGAAACAAATGCTTAATAAGTGCATCAGTATCTAAGTTAGATATGTAAAATCAAATATAGATAATTGGTTTGGTTTTGAAAATTTGATATTTCATCGGACTATGCAGCTTTAAACGGCAGTGTATGACAAGGTTTTCTTCCCAGTGTTATCCCTCAAAATAGACAAAATACTTTAAAAAATCACCATGAACATATAAACACCATATTCCCAGTGACAAACTTAATACACTTCTCAGCCTACATTTGTTTCGGAATTGGGTTGTGGTGAAATGGTGCTGACAACTATGAAATGTATTACCAGTACTACTTCCAGGGGCGTAACTAGAAATAACAAAAATTGTAATCACTCAATTGTTTGCACATGCTTACAGGACATTTTTTAAATTGTAAGCACAAAATATTAAAAAATGCATATTATAAAAGATGTATGGAATGAATATGACGCTGAGACTAGTGAGAGAAATTGGTTGTGACAATGTAGCTACACCCAGACCGACTTCCTGTATGTATGTGTAGCAGCAGTGTGTAGGTGTTGGAGTGTGCCCAACCCATATATGAGCCTGTCTCAAAAGGTGCTAACTCTTCGTTTTTTTGTCCATAGTAACAATTGACACAAAACAGCACAGAAACGGTTGCACTGAAAACACAAGGACATTTGCTTCAAATCAATATGTATTTTTATTAGGATTATGAAACACCATGTAAAAACAAATCAGTTTATCCTGAGCAAATGCATAAGTAGATAGTGTGTTGATCGTTACTATGAACAAAGTTTTGTCCCATATTGCTTAGCACCTTTTGAGACAGTCTCATATGAGAATCTTCCAGATTTATTCGGAATTCCAGATTTTTGATCAGCCCGATTTTTTCCGGATATGGCCAACATTTGCGACCATTCCATGTTTTGCACAAACCACCCGTTACTTTAGAAGTCCCAAAGATTCGTCAAATATCTGTCTTGTTTTTGTGTGTGTCAGGCCATTATCATCTGTGCTAACCCCTGCCTCCACACTAGCATGACGAGGGGCCAGACTAGAGGCTGGATGGACACCAACTTTGGCATCTCGGAACTGACATATTATCCACACAACCCCGCGCCCGGCCGGGCAATTTGTGCACACAGTGGAAAATTCGGAGAGCGTGTGTGTGCGCGCGTATATGTGTGTGCACGTTTGTGTGTGCGTGTGTGTGTGTGTGTGTCTGTGTGTGTGTCTGTGTGTCAGAGAGAGAGGCCTAAATTTGCGAGTGTGTTACAGGGGAAGTTTGTGCGCGTCGCGTGTCGGGAACGCTGAGCCGTAATCCCGGCTCGCTGATTGGTGGTTCGTGGTTGGTTACAATGGCGCTGTGGTTACACGCATAGCTACCCACAATGCCTCGTAATGGTGCCGGTGTGTGTGTGGGTGTGTGTGTGGGTGGGTGGGTGGGTGTATGTGTGTGCCGGTGTAGCAATTAGATACATACAAGCGCATTGTGGTCAGCATGCTAAACGTCTGGTTGTGTAAAGTGCCTGCCACACCTTACCGGATTGAGCACCGGACAAAGAATTTTCTAGTCCGCTGGTGTTCGGTAACAAAATGTACTGAAATGTTTTGAAATGTTGCGCTATCGGGTCGAAGGCTGCCGGACGAAACAAAGCTAAACGGACAAGGAATGTACATTAACAAATAGCCACCGGACGATAACCAGACGATAACTGGACACCGGATAACAACAGACAAGCAACAGTGAACCGACGGGCGAAAACTGAATGTCAAACGGACGGACTAAACATCAACCGGACACGTACCCGACTGTTCACGGACACACTGAAAACATAAAAAACTGATGGACCGAATTCCCGCAACACCGTCAATGAAACAAACCGGTGACGTTACGGGTGGGTACTGGACATGAACCAGACAAAACAGACTAACGGACTTAAACCAGACACCAACCGTACACGCAGTCTGGCGGCATCCGGTACAAGTTTTGTGCATGTTCAAAACTTGCCACCGTACAAGCGGACACCACTGGACAGAGAACGGAAACGTCGGATGCCTACCATATATAAGCTGGACATTGACGCATTTCACCAGACAGTGTCCAGTTTCTATCCGGTTCCCCAATCCAGTAAGGTGTGACTGAGCCTTAACATGGGGACGCCCGGGTCTCTAGAACTAGCACTGTAGCAGGCACTGTGAGTAACAGTGATGCCAACTCTCACGAAATTCCCGCGATAGTCGTGTAAATTGAAGGTTCTGATCAGTTACCTCATGAGTCACGGATCGACCCCAAAATCCCACGAATTTCATGTCTTTGCACGGATTTCTGTGCCTTTGATTAAATGCAAGTAAACATCTTGTTATACACATATGCTAAAATATCAGCCTATAATTCCTTAGAAATGCATTCAAATAAGCCATTAATATATTTTTTTAATTAATAAATTAATAATTATATATGTACATGAGAATATTATATGTATATATAGTATCAATTATATATAATATATAATATCCCAAAAGTTAGCCATTTAAAATAAAAGTTACTTCAAGCTAATATAACTATTGTAGGGTAGGTTATAACGATCAACCTAATGTTTATCTCAGAAAATGACAGAAACTCAAAACCATCGGACTATGCAACTTTAACGCAAAAGCAACATGTTCCTGGTAATAGTATAGCACCCCCCCCCCCTCACCCCTCACCCCACACCCCACCCCTCACCCCTCACCCCTCACCCCTCACCCCACCCCTCACCCCTCACCCCACCCGCATACACACACTCGAACATTGGAACCAAGATGCCCGTTCCATGGCCGGCAGGTCACGTGTCCGACGCAGGGCGATGCTGCCTTCTGGGGCACTCGGACGCAGCGAGCCGTGACCGCCACAATAAGCTGGCGCCATCTGGACTTATATCACTCTCCCACCCACTCACCCTCTCACCCTCCCACACAGGCACACACGGCCCTTACCCATCAGGTCCCAACGGGCGACACCCCACCGCACCCCGGCAGGCCTGTCACCCTGGCAACGGGCCCGGTAATTTACACACCACGTTCACCGTCCACGCACCGTCCGTAATAATTATTGTCGCACAATTGACTACTGCTTGAATAACCGCCAGCACTCCAAGGTTAATTTGATTTGCAGTTTGGTTGAATCAACCGGCAAGTATTTATAATTGCAATGCTTTTTGTGTTGGGTTTAATCATGTTACTACGGTACCGGCAGGAAAGGGCTATAGACTACATCACGGTTCCACGTGCGCATGCGCTGAAAACGGTGTTGGGAGCAAAGTAAAGGCGTACGGCCATTGAGTTTGCCGATACGTGTAGGGTAAAACTGTCATTTTATTGAAAATAAATAGAAATACATAACAATTTGGCACAAACATGGACGGAAGGATGCAATATAATAATATAATGAATATGTTTAAGACACAACTCTCCATAATTAAGCATTTTGAGCTAAGAAACATACAATTTCAGTCACTTTACAGGCTGATGTTTACATCACCATTGATTAGCTAGAAGTAATTCTTGTTCTAAATATTAAAATGTCAAATGTGTCAACAAAAACTTGTTTCAAAGAAATATATAACCAATATCTGATTAACCCTACTCATTTTCTATTTCTACATATGTCATTAACCATAGGATATAAATAAAAACATGAATAAAATAAGCAAAACTGACTCTGGCTATGGCTCTAACACTAGTCTGAGTGCCTAGATTTGTCTAAATCTAAATGCACATGGCATAAGATGTGCTGATTATATTGATGTAAATGCAATGCTGGATAAAAGATTAATATCTTAATTTATTATATATATTTTTTTAGTTAGTGTTCTATTTTTCAAACAAGAGCTGAGATGAGCTGAAACTAACACATTTCATAGCTGCACCCAGTGTATTAGCATGTGCCATGTGCTTCTCGCGGGTTTGTTTTGCTCTGACGCATCCCACAATGCACCGCGCCACTGGAGCTGTGATGTAGTCTATTGGTTAAGAGTGTCCGCTTCCCATGTGGGTGGTTGTAGGATCAATGTCTGGCCGAGACGAGCCAATGACCTACTTAAAGTTGCATTGTCTGATGGTTTTGAAGTTCTGTCATATTCCTGGGACAATTATATTGGACTGCTTGTTATGATCTACCTTACTTTAGTTTGAAGTTACTTTTATTTTAAACGGCTAACTTTTGAAATATCTAAAGTGTAGATATGTGAAATTAGTTTTGGCAAGCATGCCACAACTCTGACACCATAGGCTTATGTAGTAACATGTTCTATTAAATTGGCTCAGCATTGCCAGAGAGCGTGTATATAAACAGATGAGAGGGACAACTCCCCCGAAAATCGGTAACACAGGCTACGGTGGCGTTCCTGGCGGTTAGTGTTGAACAAGCTTTGAGTTTGACGGTACGTGCAGTGCAAAACATTTGTTTTTATTCAAAATTAATAGAAATGCAGAAGCCTGACCTTATAAATTTAATATAATCCTTTTGGTAAACATGTTTTCTATATGTGTACTAAGCGGCTTGTTTCTATTTGGTGTAGTTTTAGAGATATTTCACTTTTTCTGTAGGAAGATTGCACACGACCATTGACAATGCCTTGAGTTTGCCGTACGCGTAGTGAAAAACGTCAGTTTTATTCCAAATTAATAGAAATCCAGAACCCTAACCATATCAATTTAATATAATCTTGTTGGTAAACATGTTTCCTATGTGTATTCCAATCAGTTTGTTTCTAGGTGTTGTAGTTTTAGAGATATTTAACGTTTTCTGTAGGAAGATTGCACACGACCATTGACAATGCCTTGAGTTTGACAGCTGTGTCATATACTGTTCAACAACCACCACTTGGAGCGCCACAGTCGGCAGCTGTTACACGGTCTAGTATGGGAGTTGTCCCTCTCATCTGTTTATATACACGCTCTCTGGCATTGCCTTCTATGTGGTGACAAGTGCTTAAAAAGTGCATCATGATCTAAGTTAGATATGTCGAATCAAATCTAGATAATTGTTTTGGTTTTGAAAATGTTATGCTTCATCAGACTATGCAGCTTTAATAATTCTGAGTGCAATGCAGTTAACACGTCTACAGATTGTTTGTTTGTTGTTGTTTTACGTCCTAGCAACATCTAAGGCCATATCAGGATTTTAATATTTTGTTAATATATTATGAATATTCATGAAAGCAATACCTGATGAAATCACGTGACCAGACCTTTAAGCGCCAGTGTGCGGCAGGAATTAATTAGGTCAACTGTTGCGTTGTCAGCCATCGGATAGATGATTTCCACCACAAATCCGTCATCTGATGGGGAGTCCGAAGAATAAATAGTATGGGTAACAGCCCACTGTGCAGTATACATAAACTGTGGAAAAGGTCTTATAGGTTATAGAGGATTTCCACCGGTAATCTTAACCTTGTTTAATGTGTACTTGCGTTTGTCATAGTGCTAGGAGATTAGTGCCATGTTAAAAACCACTTTAACCAACAACAACAACAAATCACCCCCCCCTCCATCACAGCCAAAACAACAACCCCCCACCCAAAAAAAAAACCACCATGCATGCCCCAATGATGGCAGTGACAAGAAACTAATATTATGGGTAACAGCTGACTGATCATGTTCGTGTAAAAGGCTTATTTCCACCAGTGTAAACACCCGAGCTTTAATGGCACGGGGCTCCCCCCCCCCCTCCCCCCGTCCCCTTCTTCACCCCCTCCCCCCCCCCCTCCCCCAACCCTCCAGGAACATGGTACACTTACCGAGCACGGCCCTCGCAACCAGCGCCATCTGGGCTGACGTCTCCATAGCAACAGCTCGTTTCCCGGCTGCGCGTCACCTGCCGCAATTTGTTGGCGGTACGCGTCAGGCATTTGATGACATTATACCCCAGTCACACGAGGACTGCGTTCGCTTACGATCAAACATGTGAAATTAATTTTGGCAAGCACGCCAAAATGCTGATGAAATAGGCTTTTGCAGTAATATATTCTATTAAATTGACTCATCGTTCCCTTCTATGTGGCAATAAATTCTTAAAGTCGCCTGGTATTCCTCACCCAGATACAAACGAATCCAGCATCAAAAGCTCGCCAAACATACCATGGCAACCACCAAGATGGCAGCCACAGATAGCTCTCAATTCAACTTTTAAAGTCTATTAATCTACATGATTTAATCAATTATTCACACAAAAAGTAGCTGGCTATGAGAAATAAACATTTGAATTTTATATTTAGCATTTTAGATTGCATATTCTAACATTGTTCTCTATATGGTTGTCTAAAAGCCTTGTCAGTGCTGCTGGATTAACTACAACATAACAGGAGCAACCAATTTCAGCACTCTCTCTTCCCCCTCCCTCCCCGCCCCCCACACAAACACACACGTATACAGTTAAATAAACTGAAAACCTGCAACGTATGCTTGGAGAGCATTTGTCGGAGTATGGTTTGTGTCTCACTCTCAGCAGATTATACCGGGTCCGTTTAATATAATAAGTGCATCACTATCTAAGTTAGGTTTATATAATTAATTCTAAATAATCGTTTTGATTTTGAAAATGTAATGCTTCATCGGACTATGCAACTTTAACTTAAAATGTAATCTACCTGGCGTTGCGACACCGGCGGGTGGCACGTGACGTGATGCGGCCCGTTGATTGGGTATTAGCGCCGTGATGTGTTTGCGCCGGCTGCACTGCCACCTGGTGAATCAAGCCCGAAGCACTCACTGAACAAATACGCAACTACGCCATGCCAAATGGGGTGCTAAGTGTCGGCGCTTCGTGGTTTTAATTATGACGCGGCACCGAATGTTGGAGCTGCGTTAAAGCTGCACAATCCGATGAAAGTGTCAAATTTTCACAATCAAAGCACTGACCTAGATTCGATCCTACATATGCAAATTAGATACTGGTGTAATTACCGCTGTGGATAACTTACAGCGTAATCAAAGGCCAGTTGCTCTCATACCATATCTATGTGGTGTGGGAGGTTAAAAATCCCTTGGGTCGGTAAAAGTGTAGGCTCGGGCTTTCTATCGACAAACTGTCTAATCGTGAAAACAAGTCTATTCAGGCTTATCCATAATAGGCAGTATAAATCTTCAAGAAAAAAAATGAAGCATTTGTTGCTGCATAGACGGGATACTGAACCATTTTAAAGCTGCATAGTCCGATGAAAACAACATTTTCGATTTGATTCTGCATATTTAACATTAGCCCCCTCCAATAGCCGATGTCTATTTTTTGTGCCGGAGGGGGTGGGGTCGTTAAACGAACCAATTTAACTTCGATACTGGTACATTTAGTAAGCATTTTCTCACCACCATAAAAGGGAATTTAATAGAATCTGTTACTGGTGTCAGAGTTTGGGCATGCTTGCCAAAATTAATTTAACATGTTTTGACTTCAAATAACTCCAAAGTTAGCCATTTAAAATAAAAGTCACTTCAAACTAAAGTAAGGTGGATAATAACGATCAACGTAACGTATTTATCTCAGAAAATGCTAGAAACTCAAAACCATGGGATTATGCAGCTTTAAATTAAAGCTGCATAGTCCGATGAAAACAACAAATTTTCAAAACCAAAACAATTACCTAGATTTGATTCTACATATCTAACTTAGATACAATTGCACTTATCAAACATTTGTTGCCACATAGAAGGAAATACTGAGGCAATTTATTAGAATCTGTTACTGCAGAAGTCTATGGGGGGTCAGAGTTTTGGCATGTTTGCCGAAATCAAATTTCGCTTGTTTGCACTTCAGATATCTCAAAAGTTAGCCATTTAAAATAAAAGTTACTTAAAGCTAAAGTAAAGTAGATTAGAATGATCAACCTAATATATTTATCTCAGAAAATGACAGAAACTCAAAACCATCGGACTATGCAACTTTAAGAAGTGCGGTTACCATGCCTACTGAAGCGCATCCACCCTCCACGCGCCGGACGTGACGTCAAATTGCGCGTTATGACGCGCTTCCGTTGCCATGACTAATGGCTGCGCGACTAACCCTGTGATTCTCGCGCCACAATGGCCCGGTCCAGGGGTCCTAAATGCCACCAATCTGTATGGGTTTGCATCGGTTCGCGTGGGTGTAGGAGCGGGGGCACACCAGTTAGTTGTTGCTGGGTGTTGAGACATTGTCCCATAGAGAACACAGTAGGTTCAGCTGGACTGTATGGATTTGTATGGGAACTTTGAAAAATAAAAATAAGTGCCTCTCAATTGGGCGGAAATTAAATAATAATTTAAATATGTAGACGGGCGGATGCACATTATATCAGCTGTGACATTCGATGTTTTGAAGCAAAGCAGGAATCTTTATTTTTTTAAATATTATATTCACTTTTTTTTTTCATGGCAGTAGCGTTTGTTTTAGTTTGAGGTTGGGTGATAATGATCGAAGAACTGTTGGTGCATCATGCCTCACACAGAGACGCCAGCAGATGGGCACGCGCTACTCCTAGCGGCACAATGTCCCCGGTCACGTGGGGCTGAGTGTCACGTGGGGCTGAGTATCACGTGGGGCAGGCGAGGAGATGGGTGTGTGGGAAAAAATCTCACAGCCTTCCGGTTAGGCGTGTTACCTTATAGTTCACTAACATTTTCTTACTAAAAATAGAGACCGCATCAGTAAGAGATAAGATGACAATGCAACTACCAAATTGAGACTATTGCTGTTCAGCGATGAAAACAAACCGTGATGCGACTTATCCGTTATGGACAGGGTAAATATGCCATCACAAAAAGAGTTCTAGCTGTATTCCTGGCTGGCTTCCTGTTTTGGAGGTCGTGTGTTTGAACCCCGGCCGAGGCAAATCCATGACTTACAAAATGTATGCTTGTCGCTACCTAACCTGGTGCTTGGCATTACTAGGATAGGACAAGGACTGGCTTGGTAATGTGACTTGAGTGGGATATCGGGGCATGGTGAGGTCTATCAGGCGGGTAGCACTATAAAGCCACCATGGCTGTTATCTCTTACAAGTCAGTACCAATCCGGATATTAAAGTTGCATAGTCCGATGGTTTTGAATTTCTGTATTTTTTTTCTGAGATAAATATATTAGGTCGATCACAAGTATCTACTTTACATTAGTTCAAAGTTACTTTTATTTTAAATGGTAAGGCTTTGAGATATTTTGAGTGCAAACATGGAAAATTAGTTTTGGCAAGCTTGCCAAAACTCTGACACCATAGACTTCTGCAGTAACAGGTTCTGTCAAATTGACTCAGTATTGCATTCTACGCAGAAAGAAATGCTTAATAAGTGCTTCAGTATCTAAGTTAGATATGTAGAATCTAATTTAGATAATTGGTTTGGTTTTGAAAATTTGATATTTCATCGGACTATGCAGCTTTAACTTTATGCATACATACATGCCTACACACATACATACATACATAAATACATACATATATATGCATATGTATGTATGTATATATTTTACATATAGATATAGTAAGAGGTTATCCACCCTTTAGAACAATTTTTTTTAAATGTTCACAGTGCATGACAGTGACACAGATAGGCGCCGCGGGTGTTTAGTGAGGTGGACACTCATTGGGTTGGTTGTTGGAGTTTTACGTCCTGGCAACATCTAACGTCATAAGGTTGGATACCGACTTGTAACAGTGCACAGTCATGGCAACTTTATAGTGGTGGCCCACTGGGAAGCCAGGCCACCAGCACCATGACCTGATATCCCACTCAGTCATATTCTCCTGACACTGAACCAATGAGTCCTTGTCCTATCCTAATAATGCAGAGCGCCTGGCTAGGAAGCGACAAGTATCATTTTTTAAGTCATTGGTTTGACTCGACCAAGGTTCGTTTGAATCCCATGATCTACCAAAATGGGAGACGAATGCTCAACTCATTCCGCCATCCCGTCTGGTCGACACTCATTGGGAGAACATACAGTACTGTTTGAGCGAGGGTGGGGGCTATATCGGGAATAATTCTTTACACTCACATAAGTCCTTTTAATGCATCACACGTAACGCTTTCCCATGTGTCAATTTTTAATTTGTGCTGCGAATTCTCTATGGATAGATGGATAGTTGGTTAAACGGCCTCTCAGTTACTTAAAAGGCACAATGCAAAGTAGTGGCTCCTCGTGCAGGATCAGTCACCACGTGACCGGCTCAGTCGTCACGTGACCGGCGTGTGGCGGCGCTGGTTGAGTCCGTGAGGGTTCTCCGAGACAATGGCTGCTCGCGCTGCGCGGCGGGCGACCCAGCCAGCTCTCCTAGAAAAGAGGGAACAATGCAGGGCCGAGGCGGGAAAAGCAGTTCTCTTGTTTCATGCACCCCCAGTCGGGCTTCTCGGCCAGGAAGCCGCCATCAGTATATTACCAGCTCCCTGTTAAACTGCCGTCCTGATATGACCTTAGATGTTGCCGGGACGTAAAACTCCAACCACCAACACTGTTAAACTTGGGTTGAAATGTTTCAAAGTTTCTTTTAAATATGTATATTTTACAATTGGGAAGGATTTGTATGTTTTATATTTACTTTAATATTATGACCTTAGATGTTTCCAGAATTAGAATATATTTTAACCATGTATATATATTTAATATATTTTCATAGATAGTTATAGTTACTATATACTTGTACAGTTATAGCTATTAGATATTGATGATTATTGTATTTTGTTTTAAAAGCTTCATATTTATCAGATTTTTTATATTTATTAATAGCATTGATCTATATTTTATGCATTTCTATAAGTATAAATAACAATACCAAGTATTTATATTTATTGAGTTAGCTTCTTTAGGCCTACACATAATGCATTATATAGCATATATGTATGCAATCCGGTACTAATTATACTTTATAGTTATACAAGGAGCGGGACGGAGCTCAGGCGGTAGGGTGTCCACCTGTGAAGGTTTGGATCATCCAATCGACCCTGCTCAGTGGACACATTTGCAATTTTGGCTATTTTCCGTTCCAACCAGTGGTCCAAAACTGGTTAATCAAAGGCTGTGGTGTGTGCTGTCCTGTCTATGGGAAAGTGCATATAAAAGACCCCTTGCTGCTTATCGGAAAGAGTAGCCAATGTGGTGGCAGCAGGTTTCCTCCAAAGAAATATGTCAGAATGACCATATGTTTGACGTCCAATAGAAGTTGGTAAAAATAAATGTGCTCTAGAGGCGTCATTAAATATAACAAACTTTTTTGCTATAACTAACAATACCAGTTATTTGTATTTAAGGAGTTATGTTGTTTACACATAATGCATTATATAGCATACATGTAGACCCCTCTATGCATAATATACTACTATATAATTATTATACAGTACAACCCCATAAAACCAAGCTCGGTTAAACCAAACTTTTTTCGGCGGCCCGCCAAAATACTACCATTTATCATATAAAAAAGTTGGTTAAACCAAAGTCGGTTAATCCAAATAATCGGTTAATCCAAACAAAGTTGTCGGGCCCCAAGCCACCTCCGGTACAGTTAAACCAAACTTTCATGTGGTTATAAGGTCATCTGAGACTTTTATATGATAAATGGTAGTATTTTGCCAGGCCGCCGAAAAAAAGTTTGGACTAACCGATTGTTTAGTTTAACCGAGATTGGTTTAACGGGGTTAAACTGTATATACATTAAAAACATTAATCAAATTGTCCACATACATTGTATATTACATTCTTAATGCACCCATGTTTTTGCCAAAGCCAAGTCAAAGTCGATGCCAAAGCTTGGTAATGTAGCAGTCACACTACGACGACAAGCGGCGACGACAGCTCTGCGACAGCGACTTCCGGTGTCGCGCAGGTGTCGCGCAGGTGTCGCCGCGACACCTCTGCGGCACCTCCGCGGCACCTCCAGTTTCTCCACTGTCGCTGGGTTGTCATGGGCGTTTTGGATATGTTGAAAAACTTTGATGACAATCGATGACAGCCGATGTTGCGGCACTGTCGCGGCACTGTTGCGGCACTGTCGCGGCACTGTTGCGGCACTGTCGCGGCACTGTCGCGGCACTGTCGCGGCACTGTCGCGGCACTGTCGCGGCACTGTCGTCTTGTTGTTAAGCTGTAGTTGCTTCTCTCTCCATGTATGTGTCTCTGTGTCTGTGTCTATGTGTCTATGTGTGTGTCTGTGTGTGTGTGTCCGTGTCTCTGTGTGTGTGTCTGTGTGTGTGTGTGTCTGTCTGTGTATGTGTGTGTGTCTGTGTCTATGTGTGTGTATGTGTGTGTCTCTGTGTGAGTATGTGTGTGTCTGTGTCTGTGTGTGTGTCTGTGTCTCTGTGTGTGCCTCACTCTCAGTCTGACTCTCACTCTCACTCTCAGTCTGACTCTCACTCTCAGTCTGACTCTCACTCTCAGTCTGACTCTCACTCTCACTCTCAGTCTGACTCTCACTCTCAGTCTGACTCTCACTCTCACTCTCAGTCTAACTCTCACTCTCAGTCTGACTCTCACTCTCAGTATGACTCTCACTCTCATCTGACTCTCACTCTCAGTCTGACTCTCACTCTCAGTCTGACTCTCACTCTGACTCTCACTCTCAGTCTGACTCTCACTCTCTCAGTCTGACTCTCACTCTCAGTCTGACTCTCACTCTCACTCTCAGTCTGACTCTCACTCTCAGTCTGACTCTCACTCTCAGTCTGACTCTCACGCTCACTCTCAGTCTGACTCTCACTCTCACTCTCACTCTCAGAGACACACAGAAACACAGAGAGACACACAGAGACACACACAGAGACACACAGAAACAGAGTGAGAGTCAGACTGAGAGTGAGAGTCAGACTGAGAGTGAGAGTGAGAGTCAGACTGAGAGTGAGAGTGAGGCACACACAGAGACACAGACACGCACACACACAGACACATACACACACAAACACAGACACACACAGACACACACAGACACAGACACAAACAGAGACACAGACACACACACAGACACACACATAGACACACATAGACACACATAGACACACATAGACACAGACACACAGAAACACAGACACACACATAGAGACACACACAGAGAACAGCGTATGCCAGCGTATTCAAAGCAGTATGCCATAGGTCTCGACATCGATATTGAACTCATTACGCCGCCAACGCTATGCATACGCTTGATGCATACCTACGCATAACGCTACCATAGGTTCCATCTGCCAATCAAAACTGTCAAAAAATGTCACAGTACGCTCTCATCGCTCACATACGCTACTCCGTACGCTCCACGTACGCTCCTCATACGTAACACATATCGCTAAAAAACACCGATAGGTTCCACCAAAGGTCAATCATAGGCCCGCATTCGGCAGGACTGTATATATACGTGTGTGTGTATACAATCTGGATATATAATCTGTGCTTTGAGTAATACTTGATTGAATATTGAAAATATGAGTTTTAAATATGTTATGCATACTGCCAGGAAGGTACTTTATAACTCTAAGAAGGCTCCAGTTCACATATATGCATTGCCACCGGAGTCCTACTGTCGGCTACTGCCCAGGAGACTACTGCCTGCGCAGTAGTAGGCTGCCATAATCCTCTCAGTCTCTATGACTCTTGCCATTTCCTTTGTCTGAGCACCACTTGATGTGCTTCTGCTGGGTGCAGATGGCATGACGAGCAAACAGCAACGCTCGCCTTTCACGGATTTGTTCTTCACACAACACCGCCCTTGTGTGAAGTCCACAGAGAGCCTCGAATGTGGCAGGCCCATTATACGGGCCCATTGCAATAATGCCCTCAGGACAGGGATCTCTCAGACATATTAAATTCAGATTGACATCGGGGCACGCGTGAAACATAGCAGTGTACTTATATCTGCATATCAGTTTATATAAAGAGAAAGAAAAATGTAGATGTTAAAAAGACGAAAAGGAGGAGGAAGAAATTATAGATTAAATAATTCCATATGATTATACATGTACAGTAAAACCTCTATACCGACCCTTTCACAGATCGACCCCTCCTCTATATCGATCGCTTTAGTTGGGTCCCAAAAATACCATTGTAATGATATTCTAACTCTCTAAACCGACCATCTCCCTAAATGGACCACTTAGAGTCGGTACCATGCTCGGTCGATTTAGAGAGGTTTGACTGTACATGATTTCGCGATTTCCTAAGAAAAAGATTTAAAAAAATTAAAAGTGTTTGAAAAAATAACTATTGTCACTTATTAGCCCCTAACGCCAGAACTTGTTTCTTGTCTGAAGTTCTTGTTTGTCTCTCTCCAAAATGTCCCCCTCCGCCCCCTACCAGTAGCTGGATGGAGACGGACTGGCTCATTTATAATTACCAAACTATCAATATTGTATCTTTTATATTTAACATCAAAGCAGCGTAGAAGCAGTGATCTAAGATATTCATTTGTTTCGCTGGTTTCCACAATTCTTTTGCTGGTTTCCACAGCCTTTCATGAGGTTATCACTGCCGAAGAATAGCGGAAAATTTACGGGAAGTCATATTTCTGTGGGATTTTGTTGCCTCTTTTCCCGGTCGAGCCGACTTTCATCCCAGGTTCATAGAATTTGACTTTAACTAACACTTATCATTAAATAACTGGGTAAATAACTGTAGCCAGGGACGGCTGGAAGACCAGTGCCATGGTGCTTACAAATGATGTATCTGGTGAATAAAATATTAGCATTAAACTTTTTTTTTTTTAATTTTAAAAACTTTTTTTTAGACAAGCAATTCTTCCCGCGACCACTAGGGTATGGCCGTTCTGATATGACCTTAGATGTTGCTGGGACGTAAAACAAACTAAGGTATGTGTGTCCTGGGGGTCGGGGTGAGGGTGGGGTAGAGGTGTTACCATCACATTTCGCCATTATAGCCACTAGTGAGTGTCCGTTCTTACTGACTGTAGTCTGTTGTCTTTGATGGCTGACTCAGCACATTGGGTAACACTAACAGCGGATAGAGAAGAAGAAAGGCTAACAATAATTACAGCAAAACTCGATTTTATTTAATCGCTATAAGAGACAGACTTGCCGTTTAAAAGTATTGATCCGTAATACTGATTTCACAACAACAAAAGCGAAGGCATTCTGAAAAGTAATGTGAACAGCAACAACAAACAAACCATCAGATGGGCCAGTCACGTGGTCACGTCTTCATGTGTGGATCCACCTATTGAAGACCATCTTAGCGAAATTACTGCCAGCTGGCATTGTTAGTCCAACCCCGAAATCTCGCTGTCTGACAAAAACATCCATGGAATGGATTTCCGCCATTGAACGCTTGTGAGATCTGGGATATAATCGCTTATCCGACCATCTAGCTAACCCAACATTGGGTGCTTGGAACAAAGTGGTCTGGATTTATGTGTGTTGATTGTTTGCCACATCGCTAGAAAAAGGACAAATTCAGTAACAGGGAACCTAGGCTGCTTGCTGACAGAAAAGAATTCTCATCACAGAATGGGTAGAACCATTGGAGGTGCTTAGTGTGAGTTGAACACTGAGCGCCAGGATAGGATTATCCTGCACGCGACCATAATGAGAAAGTGGTCCCCTATGCTTCACCACAAAACAAATAATTATTTATACTCAAATTAATTAATTAATTAATTACATAGCTCATATATGTCACAGGGTTTGTAATTAATCTGGACCCCCGGCGGAGAGTATCCTAGTGTGGGCCTGTGGTGCAGTCTGACATCACAAAGTACCATCTCTACATGATATGCGCATGTTCGTCCAAATTTTGCAAAGCGCTTCAGAAAGCTTTTAATTGCTAAATTTAAGCCAGCCTAAATTCAACTTCATGATTAATGACCAAAAACAAATGAATATAATCAAAGACCCACTTAGATAGCCTTCATGGGATCCTCTACACATCACTGCATTCTTTCGGTAGATGACTGGATTGAATCGATAGTCTTCATGCATTTGTTTTAGCACTGACTGCGCACACAATACTGTGAAAAAGCCATGCACCATGTGTGAAGCTGCCTTGGATCTAGACATACGCACAATGCAGTGAGCAGGCCATACGCCATGTTGTATATAACCACCTTTAATCGAAATATGCGAACAACACAGTCAGCATGCCATACGCCATGTCATATATAGCCATCTTTAATCTAGATGTGCGAATAATGCAATAAGCAAGCTATATGCCATGTCGTATATAGCCACCTTTAATCTAGATACGTGAACAATGCAGAGAGCAAGCCATACGCCATGTCATATATAGCCACTCTAGATGTGCAAAGAATGCGGTGAGCAAGGAATATGCCATGTCTGTATAACCGCCTTTAATCTAGAAGTGCACGCAATGCAGTGTGCAAGCAGTAGGTCATGTCACATGTCACTACCTTTAATCTAAATGTGCACACAATGCAGTGTGCAAGCAGTACATCATGCTACATGTCACCAACTTTAATCTAGAAGTACACACAATGCAGTGTGCAAGCAGTACATGATGTTACATGTCACCAACTTTAATCTAGAAGTGCACACAATGCAGTGTGCAAGCAGTACATGATGTTACATGTCACCAACTTTAATCTAGAAGTGCACACAATGCAGTGTGCAAGCAGTACATGATATCATTTGTCACCACCTTTAATCTAGACGTTCACACAATGCAGTGTGCAAGCAGTATGTCATGTCACATGTCACCACCTTTAATCTAGATGTGCACACAATGCAGTGTGCAAGCAGTACAGGATGTTACATGTCACCACCTTTAATCTAGATCTGCACACAATGCAGTGTGCAAGCAGTACATCATGTTACATGTCACCAACTTTAATCTAGAAGTACACACAATGCAGTGTGCAAGCAGTACATCATGTTACATGTCACCAACTTTAATCTAGAAGTACACACGATGCAGTGTGCAAGCAGTACATGATGTTACATGTCACCAACTTTAATCTAGAAGTGCACACAATGCAGTCTGCAAGCAGTACATGATATCATTTGTCACCACCTTTAATCTAGACATTCACACAATGCAGTGTGCAAGGAGTATGTCATGTCATCACCTTTAATCTAGATCTGCACACAATGCAGTGTGCAAGCAGTACAGGATGTTACATGTCACCACCTTTAATCTAGATCTGCACACAATGCAGTGTGCAAGCAGTACATCATGTCACATGTCACCACCTTTAATCTGGAAGTGCACGCAATGCAGTGTGCAAGCAGTACATCATGTCACATGTCACCACTTTTAATCTAGAAGTACACACAATGCAGTGTGCAAGCAGTCCATCATGTTACATGTCACCAACTTTAATCTAGAAGTGCACACAATATGCAGTATGTCATGTCACATGTCACCACCTTTAATCTAGATGTGCACACAATACAGTGTGCAAGCAGTACAGGATGTTACATGTCACCACCTTTAATCTAGATCTGCACACAATGCAGTGTGCAAGCAGTACATCATGTCACATGTCACCACCTTTAATCTGGAAGTGCACACAATGCAGTGTGCAAGCAGTACATGATGTTACATTTCACCAACTTTAATCTAGAAGTACACACAATGCAGTGTGCAAGCAGTACATCATGTTACATTTCACCACCTTTATTCTAGAAGTGCACACAATGCAGTGTGCAAGCAGTACATCATGTTACATGTTACCACCTTTAATCTAGAAGTGCACACATTGCAGTGTGCAAGTAGTACGTCATGTCACATGTCACCACTGTTAATCTAGGGGCTACAAATAACATGTATTAACATGTATTCCCGAACCCGCATTGATTCACGTCCATCAGTTTGTGCTATACATCCGCATGACTATGTGCAGGGTTTGCTTAATAGCAAAGGTGCTCTGCCTGTTCATGATTCCTATTCCTTCGCACTTAGTCTTTAAAAATAAATAAATTTGGGTAGGTATTTAATCTTTCGATAGCCTTCTTGGTTATAATATATAATCGCACCTGTCATCATCATCATCATGCTGTCGGTCGCGATGCGACAAAGACTGCTTTCATAAAAGCTGCCTGCAAAACTGTTGAAGTGCTGCTGGCTTTTGCAAGTTACCAGCGGCACTCTCTCGGGGAGCAAATAGAGGTTTTGCATCGGCAAGAACATGTCAAGACAGGCGCAAAACTATTTGTCCCTGCAGTGGCTGGTCGGGAGATGTTGGGAGTTCCATACATCAACTGCCCTTAATGCTGCCACAGTGACATGGTTTTCTGTTTAGGGTTTGCTCCCTTAGCCTTCAGTTCTGTCAAGGACCTGTACCACAAGGCAGTGGTTTACAACTCTGCAGGCAGGGGCGTCAAACTCCCTGAGGTATTGCAATACCTCAGGGAGTTTGACGCCCTGAGGTATTGCAATACCTCAGGGCGTCGCACCTGTATAAGACTTAAATGGAGGGGCTGGTGGACTGTAAGTAGTCATTGGATTTAATGCATCGATTAATTAATAGTCCTGTGTGCTGATGTTTAGTTGTTGTTTTTCTCTCACTGGTCCTGGTGTTCCGTCCTGTTCAGTATCCTCTCTGGCGATGTTCAGTTTAGTATTAGGGCACACTTGGTCTTTGTCACTCACCACTTGCTAGACTTGTTTCTCCCCGACTGCACAGGTGGCGCTGAAGGCTACGTCGTGAAACCAGGCACAAAGGTCGCCATCATTTCTTGTATTATAGATCAGTTAACGTCTTCAACACTTTCTTTTCTGTTACTATCTATATTATATACATATTGTATATATATATTATATATATATACAGTAAAACCTCCCTAACCGACCACCTCCACAGATCGACCACTCCCCTACATCGATCGCTTAATTTGGGTCCCAAAGATACCATATTAACCATATTTTAACTCCCTAAACCGACCACCTCCGTAAATCGACCACTTAAAGTGGGTCCCAAGGTCGGTCGATTTAGAGAGGTTTTACTGTCTATTATATTTATATATTATATATATATATATATATATATATATATATATATATATATATATATATATAATTTACTTTAAAACCACCACAAATCACATTCAAATAAATAGTACACATGCTATTTATGCATCACTGTACACAGGCTTTTGAAGATTTGAAGATTTATACTACCTATCATGGATAAGTCTGAATAGACTTGGTTTCAACATTATACAGTTTGTTGATAGAAAGCCTGAGCCTACACTTTTCCTGACCCAAGGGATTTTCAACCTCCCACACCACATAGACATGGTATGAGAGCAACCGGCCTTTGATGACGCTGTAAGTTATACACAGTGGTGGAAATCCAAATTGGGAGAGGTGGGGGTGGGGGCACGGGGAATCAAAGCACTGACCTTCAGATTAGGAGTCTGACCTAGAAAAAAGTCAGACATTCTAACCACTCTGTGACAGAGAACACCACATGTACATTCTTCATGCTTTCAAGCCCAGCACTATTTATTCCTTGCACATTTATTTATTATTGTTTGGCTGCAAGACAATCATTCCCAAGTAAGTGTCCTACCACATTGTACAAGATGTCCCTGGTATCATCAGTCTTATCTTATGGGACTTTGCAGTTATCTTAGCTTAGCATGCATTCTTGCCGCACAAAAAAGAAGAGAGCAACAAACAAAAAAGCATGCCAATTCATTTTGGTTTTCAACAACAGTTCATCGGGATAGCTTCTAGTGGTTCTATTGACTTGAGCCACTAGCTAAAAGAACCCCCCCCCCCCCCAAAAAAAAAACCACGCCCATTTATATGTTCCCTAATATAGGACAAGCACAGTCAAATGGTTTCCTCCGGTAATTAAAACATAGTTAGTTCATGTTTGTTCTCTAGGAGAGGATTCCAGAGTCAAATGATTTCATCCTGGATTTGAAACACAGTTAGTTCATATGTTCCCCGGTAGAGGAACACCACGGTCTAATGGGTTCACTTCTGTAAGTAGGTCAATGAGAGCACCGCGCTCCACGATTCCGTAGTTGTTGTGTGGCAGTATGAGACTGCTGCGGCAGGAACTGTAACTGTCAGCACCTTGACATGTAATCTCCACCCCCAGGACACTTCTTGGGGTCATCTTCACAATGCGACATGACGTTGCTTAGCAACCAATTCAGTCGGTGCCTAATGTCAAAGATGGCGTCCTCCATGAGAGGCCGTTGATGGCTTTTCACTGCTTTTCAAGCCTGGCCCGATCGGTTCTCTGTCGATTCGCACCTCGGTGTCCTTGACCTTGGTGATGGCGGCGGTGGCGGAGCACCGGTGCTGTGACGTCACGACGTCCTGCCTGACGTCTGCCGTCACGTGACTGCTCCAGGTCGCCTTGGCGCAGCCGGGCGGCGAACCTCTCCGGGGAGAGAATGACGAGGTGTGGTTGAGGCGTCGGGCGGTTCAGTGGTGGGCAGTATGAATCTGAGGGGAAAGGGAGGAAAAATGGAATATTTAGTGACTGAAACTTGAAGATTCTGCATATTGGGTACCAATCATCAATTACTTATTCTTGGAAAATTTGAAGTAACTTTTAATTTAAATGGCTAACTTTGGAGGTATTTGTCGTCAATAAAAGATGCCAAATTAATTTTGGCAAGCATGCCAAAACTCTGACACCATAGACTTCAGTACTAACAGGTTCTATTAAATTGACTTATTACAACCTTCTATGTGGCAACAAATGCTGAATAAGTGCACCAGTATCTAATGCCTGGTACACACCTACTGTATACGATTCGCGCACTAAACCTCGCGACTCGACCCGACCCGCTTAAAACTGAAAATGGGCCGATTCATTTTTCGAATCGCGAATCGCAATCGTAATTGGCCCGTTTTAGCCCTAAAACTGAGTTTTTAGTCGCGAATCGCAAACGCTAGGTGTGCGCGGGGAGCGCACACCTAGCGATTTTTGTGCGCAAAATGGGCAGTTTTAGATCGTATACGGTAGGTGGGTGCGCACAAACGGTAGGTGTGAACTAGGCATAAGTTGAATATATAGAATCAAATCTAGATAAGTATTTTGGTTTTAAAAATTTGATGTTTTCATCGGACTGCAGCTTTAATCAGATGGGATAGCTGAATGAGCTGAGTGCCCATTTGCCGTCTGGTCAGTCATGGGATTGGAACACCGAATAAAAATGTTATACTTGTTGCTACCTAGGCTGGTGCTTTGCATTTCTAGGATTAAGCAATGAGCAGTGCAACGAAGAAGACCTTTTGTCAGCGATTCAAAATTTTCCTACGAACGTAATAAAAACTAAATTAAATCCTTTAACAACAACAACACCACTAAAATCCCGACTGTGTTACCGTGTACAAAAGGATCTGCTTTTGTCAAGGGTAGCCTAAGGGCTTCTGCTTTGGTCAAGGCTAGCCTAAGGGCTTCATTTATGGTCAGTAGGTCCTCGTGGTGGGTGGCGCTCCTGGTGAGACGCAGACAAAGTTCCCGCCACGGGACGCTCAGTCAGACGACATTTGGCGCGCGATTACTGTGCCGCTTTAAAAAAAAACTAGCGCGTTCCTCCCTCTGTGTACACCGTTGTTTGAGAGCAAGAAGCCCTTCGTCAGCACACGCACGCACACTCACGCGCGCACACACACATACACACCATACACACGCGCGCACACAAACACAAACACGCACACAAATACCCACACAAACACGCACACAAACACGCACACAATACACATACACCACACACACACGCGCACACCACACACACACACACACACACACACACACACACACACACACACACACACACACACACACACACAGCCTATCAATGAAGTAAAAATTAAAATAGAGGTTCTTTATCGATGCGTGTTGTGGACCGGAACATGGAAAGTTGTTAAAGCTGGTTTCTTTCTCCCTCTTTTCTCTATTTCCCTCCATTTCTATTTCTCTCTTGTGTATGTAGCTCTGCCCGCTCTGTCTCTCGCTGTCTCCCTCTGTCTGTCTCCATCTCTCTTTTTCTCTCTGGTTCTCTGGCTCCCTCTCTCTCTTGCTCTCTTTCTCTCCCTTCCTCTTTCTCCTACCTCTCTTATCCCTCCTCCCTCTCTCCCTCCCTCTCTCCCTCCCCCCTCCCTCTCCACTCACCCCCCACCCTCTCCCATTCTCCCCCCCCCCTCTTCCCCCCCCCCTCCCTTCCCCTCTCCCTTTCTCGCTGCCCTCACCCCCTCCATCAATCCGAACTGACGCAGTCCTGACGGGCATTTAGTCAAATAATGTAAAAGGAACCAAATTGATATTAAGGCCACTCCAGTGTCTGCCTAACCTATTTCTCATAACAATTAGAGACTACCCCACCGCCCCGCCCCCAACAAAGCTATCCCTCTACAGGGTGAATCCCCCCCCCCCCTCCTAACCCCACTCTCCCATCGTCCTCCCCCCCCCCACCCTTTCCCCCCCCCCCTCTGAAAAGGGCGGAGTGAACAACAAGCGTCTCAAATTGAAAGAAATTGGAGTGGGGTGGTTTTGAAATGTCAGCGTGTCTCTTAGAGTTAATGGTTGAAGGGGCCCCCGTATGCCCTGAGGGCCATCACCCCATTGTTAGCCATAATGGTAGCTTCAAACTCCATTATCCTCCTAGCTTAAATTATAGCTAAGCATAAGCAGAAGAAGAAAAAGAATGCCTATATAAAAGGGCAAACAAAAATACTCATTTCTCAGTCACATTTGATCAGAATTTTTGGGCGGGTGGGCATTTGGAATTGAAATTGTTGATTTGGTTCAGGACATTTGAGGCGGTAATATTTTCTCTTTGATTTTTATTTGGTCGGGGAAATTTCTTGTGTAATTGACTCCAAAAGAATGAGCTTAGGTGTTGATAGGATGTAAAGCAAACAAACACCAACAAACCTGCTGAAATTGCCGTTAAAATTCAGTGTGGCAAGATTTTTACCCACCGACCCTAAACAAAAAACACACATAAATAAAACAAAACAAAAACACTTTTTTTTTCTTTTTTTTTCCAAAATTGCTATTAGGAAAAGAGTTGAATGGATACAAAATTGTCATAGCGATGTCTGAGAAACAAGTTGCATTATTTTGCCCTAACCTATGGACATGTTTGTTTTATCTAATCGTGCACTGGTCCCTCAATGGGCGTATAATGCTGAGGAGACCCCTGTTGGGCTTAGTGTGAGTGAGATGGTATTAGACGGTGGGTTGTGTGCAGAGAAGTGACTGTTGTTGTGTCCAATAGACCGTGACAGGCTAGGCTGTTAAATACGTCAGCGTTTAAACCTAGAGTAAATAGGCAGATTCCTTAATAGCATTAATGGGGATTTGGTTATTTTAATCAGAAATAAAGCAACCATTTTAGTCGTCCATAAAAAAAAATTAAGAGAAAAAAAAAGAAGTAAATTTCGATTAATTAAAATGATATAAATCTATTTAAAACAATTTAAAGACAAACAAAAGGAAACAGACTCTAATTAATTACAATTGTAAAAAGAAAAGAGACTATTTACAATAACGTTTTTTACTACTTAATTAAAAAATTAAAGACAAAAAAAGAAACAAACTTTGATTCATTAAAATAGTAATAAACTAAATTTAACTACTTAATTCATTTTTTTATGAATATACAAAACATATAGAGGAAACAAACTTTGATTAATTAAAATTGTTTATCATATGAACATATTTAGGATATTTGATATTCAATTCAAAGGATATTATTGTCTATCCAAATTCCAATGCAGTATGGCGCCTAGTATGATTACATTTAAGAAACAAAATTTGATTGAAAATGGTCAGTAAGGTTTGTTTTACTTTTCTTTTTTTTACCCCAAACAGAAGGTGATTTTTTTTTTATGGGTGAGGTGACTCAGGGGGTAGGGGTGGGAGGTGGGCGCTCATTGAGTGCCCTGATGGCAGCCTCACTGATTTAAAGCCTGGTTTAGGTTCGCTGCGGGCAATCTGTAATAGTCCATTACCCCAGAGTGGACTCTGCAGGCTTTACTCCCAGTCGGCTTGTCTCCGCCTTCCACTTACCCCCCTCCCACACACACACACACTTTTGCACACGCACACCTGCACAGGCACACACACATTCTCTCTCCCTCTCCCTCTCTTTCTCTCACTCTCTTACTCACTCACACTCACACACACACACATTTCTCTCTCCCTTTCTCCCTCTCTCCCCTATCCCTCTCCCCCCCCCCTCTCTGTCCCCCCCCCCCTCTCCCCCTCTCTCTCTGTCCCCCCCCTCTCCCCCATCTCTCTCTTTCTCTCCCCCTCTCACTCACTCACTCACTCACACACACACACATTTCCAGCATCATCAGAACCACCCTTGTGCAGATCCTTCCTTCCCACCCAATCACCCTCCTTCTATCTTGATTTAAATGGCATTCTTTTAGTTATTTACCTCTTTGATGCAGTGTATATACAGTCAAATCTCTCTAAATCGACCGACCATGGGATCGACTTTAAATGGTCCATTTAGGGAGGTGGTAAGTTTAGGGAGTTTTTTCAATTATTACAATGGCATTGTATGAGCGATCGTTTGGGACCCAAATAAAGCGATCGATGTAGGGTAGTGGTCGATTTGTGGAGGTGGTCTCTTAGAGAGGTTTTACTGTATGTATGCATTGTATGTGTGTATGTATGTATGTATGTATGTATGTATGTATGTATGTATGTATGTATGTATGTACATGTGTGTATGTATTTATATGTATATATATATATATACATATATATACATATATATGTGTGTGTGTGCGTGGAGGTCGGGTGTTCAATACCCGGTCGACTCAAACCAATGACTTACAAAATTGATACTTGTCGCTTCCTAGCCAGGCGCTTAGCATTATTAGGATAGGGCAAGGACTGGTTAGCACAGAATCGGGATAATGTGACTGTATGGGATATCGGGTCATGGTGCTGATGGCCTGATCTCCCAGTGGAGCAGCACTATATACTCACCATGAGTGCACAGTCACAAATCTGTATCCGTCCTGATATGACCATAGATGTTTCTAGGCTGTTAAACAACAAACAAACTATATATATGTGTGTGTATATATATATGTATATATATATATATATATATATATATATATATATATACATATATACACACACACACATATATATATATATATACAGCAGTTAGAACAACTTGCAGTGATACATTAACACTATAACTCGACACCTGTAAGGTGGGGGTGACAGACAGCCTGGAGGTGACTATAGGGTGTCTACAGGTGGGTAGGAGGGGTGGGGGCCGCGCCCCACCTGGGCAGGTGAGAAATGGTCCCGGGGACGGCCGCAGCTCTCGTCTGTATGCAAAGCGGACTGTCGTCTGGCGGTGACTGGGGTGTGTCTGCTGCACCGCGCGCTGATTTACGATGCCCGGCAGAGACGCCGGGGACCAGCTTCATTCACTGCCGTTAGTGTTCACAGCTCAGATCCCGGGAGAGTGAGTGAGAGTGTGAAGGGGTGGGGTGAGGGGGTAAGGAAGACAATCAATCTCCAGGTCTCTACAAGGGTCTGTATCTGATCAATCTCTCCCCTGTCCCAGCTATATAACCAGTTGTCCACCAACCTCGGGTGAGTGAATAAGAGCGTGGGTGAGTCCGTGTGGGTGAGTCCGTGTGGGTGAGTGAAAATAAAAGCATCGGTGAGTAAAAGTAAAGCTTGTTTTATTCAACGATGCAATTAGAGCACATGGATTTTTGTATCATCGGCTATTGGACATCAAACATATGGTCATTGTGACATATCTCTTTGGAGGAAACCTGCTGCCTCCACATAGGCTACTCTTTCCGATAAGCAGCAAAGGGTCTTCATATGCACTTTCCCATAGTCAGGACAGCACATACCACAGCCTTTGGTGAACCAGTTGTAGACCACCGATTGATGAGTGTGAGTTTATGTGTGTGAGTGAATGAATAAGAGCTTAAGTGTGAGTGATATATATATATATATATATATATTTTACCTCGGTAAACAGCCTCAGGCTAGCCTCAGGCTAGGGAGAGGTAAGCACGTCCGGTACCAGCAATTAGCATATACAACTCACGACTGGATAACGTGTCGTTGGGTTGCTCCGGCAAAATTAGTCTACATACAAGCAAATACGCAGTAAGTATAATAAAAACTGTGGTTAGCTTAATTATGATGCATTAGAGCATCAATATGGAAAGTTTAGACTTTCGTTGGTCCAATTTGGACGAGTTATTTGGTTATAAACAACCAAGGATAGAACACTCGAGTGGGTTTCTCGAAGGAACCAAACCGGTCATTAGCGGTTCTGTCAACACCCGGGTCACCGTGTGACTATGGGTAGAGATGTGGGTTTCGCCCTATCTCATGTGGAAATTCTCTCGTACTCTAATAGAGAGTAATGTTGGAGATGCTCCTGGGTTTCTTTTATAGACTCCCCTAGACAAAACTTTTTCAGGCGTTTCTCCGAGTTTCGTAGCATTTTCTCCAACTTGTTGACGTAGTAGTCACAGGTGGGAGAAGTGTGCGGAACAGAGGGATGGGCGGGCCGATACACTGGTCCCGACCCCGCGTAAAGATTTGGGCTTGACCCACAACCCACGCACAAATTTAGCTTATTACGCCTGTGTTATAACGGTATAAACACGTTCTTTAACACCAATAGATGTCCAAATGAGTTTGAAACAACCATATTGTGACATATATATATACCAGGACTGATCAAAAATGTTTGTTTCAGTTCCCGATGGCCACGAAGCGGAGTAAGCGCGGTGCAGCAGCAGCCGAGGGGCGTGTTCCGAGTGGAGTGGACGAGGAGTACGACTCCTCACCCGTGTTGTCGGCAGGGCCGTCGACACAGCCCCGGGCGCATATCCTCTCCGACCCGGACGAGGACGCAGTGCCTGATGTGCCTGCGCCTCCAGATTGGGAGGCTCGCTTTGCAAGATTGGAAAGCCACATCTTGACTGCCAAATCGCCTGTGTCTCGGAAGCGGCGTAGGCCGAGTGTCCAAGAGGATTCATTTGAGGATTTCTTGGACACAGACTCGGCGGTGGAGCTTAAGGCTCCTCCTCCTCCTTCTCCTAAACGGAGGAAGAAGAAGAAACAGGTGATTTCTTCGGGTGATGAATTCACCAAGGAGCGGGCAGAGACTGGTTTTGCGCAAAAAGCGGAAGACTAAGTCCAAAAAGAAGAAGAGGAAGAGGAAATATTCTTCTTCTGATTCGTCCACTGAGTCTACTTCTACGGAATCAGACTCAGACACCGTATATGAAGGGGTCTATGCGGACATTGGCACTAAAGTGGCTAAGAAGGTGGAGAAGCCAAAGGCTAAGCGGGTTAAAACCACTACGCTTATGCGCGAGACCGTGAATGGTCATTTCCGCACGTTTCAAACCGGCGGAGGTTATCTCCAAGTTAGGAGATGAGTTAACAGGCATAAAGGGTGTTCCCAACTCCATCATTAAAGAAATGGATCGGGATGTCAATATGACGGATGACCGTAAGAAGTTTGAGGATGTGTTGCACACAGTGCATAAGGCAGTGTTGGCTACCCTAACAGCTATTGTTCCTGTGGCTAATAGGATGCAGAGTGAAAATAAGTTCTCGTCTTTGGCTAAGACAATGGACAAAGGCATTGCAGTGCTAGCGGCGGCAGGTAATTACCTGTCGTTTCGAAGATATGAAAATGTCTTCAAGTCAGTTTGCACAGATGCTGGCAAGGAAGTGGCTCGCTCTAAGAAGGTTACCGATAATGAGGGGAAGGAGTTTACGCTCTATCTTGCTCCAGAGCCGATTAAAGGGAAACCTTTAGATAATACCAAGATGTTTGGCGGTCAACTACAATACCTCTATAAAGAGGTAGAGACTGCAGCCAAGAGTGGCAAAAACATGGATGGCAAGAAGAAACAGGAAGCTCCTCGTTTCAAAAAGTCACGAGGGGATTTTCGTCCACGACGGTTCACCAGAGGAACCAGACCGAGTTCAAACTTCGGTCAAGGGTTTTCGGGGCCGGGGCGCTCGCCCAGGCTGGACCGACAACACCGCACGGCCAATAGGTCGAGGGTTCAACTCGTCGAGACCTTTCCCCAGGGGCGGGTCCAAGTAGAGGTCCAAACACAAACTTTACAAGTCCCTGCAGCCTCTAAAAACACACAAACTGTAAGCAACTTTGTGGCTGGTAATATTAGTAATCATATTTCTGAGTGGCACAAAATTACTAGTGACCAAGAAATTATAGAAATAGTTAGGGGTGTTCAAATTCCCTTTACACAAATTCCTGTACAAAGTATAATACCTTTTCCATATAACATTCAACCAGTTGAACGAGACGCACTAACTAAACAGGTACATAAATTCTTTGAGAAAGGAATTATACAAAAAGTGACACACTGTTCAGGACAGTTTATTTCAAACATTTTCTCGAGACCGAAGCCTAATGGTGATGTTCGAATGATCCTGGATTTAACAATCCTTAATAAAAGGGTGGAATATCGACATTTTAAAATGTTCTCTCTAGATACGGCACGAGATCTGATTACACCAGATGCGTGGATGGCTAGTGTTGATTTACAGGATGCATATTATACGCTTCCCATAATGGAACAATACCGAAAATTTCTTCGATTTATTTGGGATAACCAACTCTATGAGTTTACCTGCATGCCGAATGGCTTAGCTTGTGCGCCACGTTTATTTACTAAATTGCTTAAACCTGTTTTCTCGGTAATGGCGAGGAAGGGTCACATAATGTTTCCATACATAGATGATTCTTTTATTATAGCATCAACACAAATTGGTTGTGTGAATGCAGTTTTGGATTTATGTGCATTACTCACTAAATTGGGGTTTTATGTACATCAACAAAAGTCAGTGTTTAAACCAACAAAACAACTCAAATGTTTAGGGTTTATTCTGGATACACAGTCCCTTACAGTGTCGATAACAGAACAAAAACTAATTAAGTTTATGACTACAGCGACTCAGCTTATTAAGTTATCAAAGCCAAAAATTAGACAGGTTGCTGTTCTTATTGGCATAATGACCTCATATGCACCTGCTGTGTTATATGGGAAGGCCCATATTAAGTCGCTAGAAATAGATAAAAATTTAGCGTTAACACGAACTAAAGGCAATTTTGAGCGAAAGATGTTTATTTCGCAAGAAGGGTTACAGGATATTGGATGGTGGATGCAACATATAGCAAGTTCACCAAATCCAATCCGCATGGCGGAACCTAATACAGTAATTACTACTGATGCTTCGTTAGAAGGTTGGGGAGCTCATCGAGATGGGGTCACAACAGGAGGTAGATGGCTTGATGATGAAAAATCAGACTATATTAATGCACTAGAATTGCGTGCTATTTATCTGGGCTTACGTAGTTTAGTAAAGATAAATAAATCACAGGTTAGAATACTAACTGATAATACTACTGCCATGGCATATATTCGTAACATGGGTGGAACCAAATCAAAGTCTTGCAATCAGTTATCTAAACTGATTTGGAACTGGGCACAGGCTCAACAAGTCTGGCTGACTGTAGCGCATATTCCAGGGTCACAAAATACACTTGCAGATTATAAAAGTAGAAATTTCCATGACCATTTAGAGTGGTCTCTCTCTACACATTTGTTTAACTTCGTTTGTGAAAAATGGGGTACACCTGAAGTTGACTTATTTGCATCACGAAATAATAACAAGTTACCCTGTTATGTTTCTTGGCATCCTGAACCGGATGCTTGGAAAGTAGATGCGTTTGCTATTACCTGGGAAAATAATTATTTTTATATTTTCCCACCATTTAGCATTATCAGCCGAGTAGTGAGAAAAATCGGCTTGGAAGGGACACATGCGATACTGGTGGTGCCCGATTGGGACACGCAACCTTGGCTGCCAGCAGTTTCACAACTGGCAAAAGATCGTATACGATTCCCAAGAAAACTCGGGAATCTGACGCACCACGGACCGCTAGTGGTTCACGGCGACGTGTCAACGACGCCCCTATTGGCATTCCTTTTCTAAGGAAGCAGCTACAGCAATTTGGATTGGACAGAATTACTGAGGATAGGATAGTATCGGATGCCTGGAGGCCAGGAACTGTCAAAATGTATACAACCTATTTAAAGAAATGGGGTGTACATTGTTTGTTAATGAAAGTTAAGCCAACAAATCCAAAGATTTCACAAGTAGCTCGGTTTCTTCGTTCTCTAGAGGATGAAGGACTTTCCTTTGGATCGATTAATGCGGCGAGGTGTGCGTTATCAATTATATTACCTAGAATTGATGGCGAAACAGTTGGAAAACATCATGTTATTTGTTATTTACTTCGTTCAATTTATCAAAGGAATCCTCCAAAACCAAAGTATAGTCGGTTTTGGGATGTTTCTATAGTATTTAAGTTGTTTCAGGCTTGGCCTCACAACTCGTGGTTAGATATAAAACAGTTAGGTTTTAAGGTCGCGGTCCTGTTATTGTTAGTAACCGGACACAGAGGACAGACGATTGTTGCTTTATCCTTAACTGGATTAGAAATAGACAAGCAACAAGCTACGTTTGATTTAGAAAAATTGCTTAAATCGAACACGTTAGGTGACCCTTTATCAACGGTTCACTTAGACTGTTTTCCGAATGATCGGAAATTATGTGTTGTGTCGGCCATACGGGCTTATATATACAAGACAAAGGATTTACGTGCATCACAACAACTATTAGTGAGCTTTATAAAGCCACATAAGGCGATTTCACGAGACACACTTGCCAGATGGACAATTACGGTGTTGAAATTGGCTGGAGTGGATACGAGTAAATACTCTTCCCACTCAACTAGAGGAGCCATGGTCTCCAAGGCACGGGTGCTTGGTATTTCTGTGAAAAGAATACTAGCGCATGCAGGCTGGAAGACGGCTAAGTCGTTTGCAAAACATTATAATAAACGACTAGAAAAGCCTACCGGCGTTGCAAAGCGTCTTCTCGCCAACTAACAAGAATAGGTGAGAACAAAAATTTAGAATGTTATAATAATAAGAAAGAATGATATTAAGGATAAAAATGAATTATGTAAAGGTCTCCCTAGCCTGAGGCTAGCCTGAGGCTGTTTACCGAGGTAAAATAGTATAGTTATACGAGTCTTACCTTGGTACAGATGATGGATAACTGTTGTTTTACCGAGGTATAAGCCTCGGATAGATGTGGGCTAGGGCCCTCCCGCCACACCCTGCCACATCTATTCCGTTGGTGTACCTTTTCGGTAAAGTAATAGTATCCATTGTTTGAAAGTCATTTTTATCCTCAATAAGTAGGTTAAGATTGCTGGTACCGGACGTGCTTACCTCTCCCTAGCCCACATCTATCCGAGGCTTATACCTCGGTAAAACAACAGTTATCCATCATCTGTACCAAGGTAAGACTCGTATAACTATACTATATATATATATCCCAAGTTAAAATTTGACCGTCCTGACGGGTCTACAGGCGATAACGGCCAGACGCAGCTGGCATGCAGTGCTTAGAGCCCCTCACAGGTGGCGCCAGTGTGGCCAATGCTGTACTACACAGAGTCAGTTAGATAGGATACAGTGAATATACTATTACATAGGGAACTGAAGATAGACAGTGTCCTTGTTTATATTCCCATAATAGATTATAGAGCACATATATAAAAGAAGTATATATATATATATATATATATATATATATATATATATATATATATATATATATATATGTTTAAAGGAGTTAGGTGAGTGGCCAACAAAATGGGAGTTGCTTTGCAACAGGTCGTTAAGTGGTGGGTTTACTTGTATGTATATGAGCCTGTCTCAAAAGGTGATAACTCTTCTTTTTTTTGTCCACAAAATAGCACAGAAACTGTTACACTGAAAATGCAAGGGAATTTGCTTCAAATCAATATGTATTCTATTGGGATTATGAAACACCATAAATCAGTTTATCTTGAGCAAATGCATAATCAGATAGTATGTTGAGAGTTACAATGGACAAAGTTTTGTCCCATATTACTTAGCACCTTTTGAGACAGCCTCATATATTATATTATGAAGACACCTGTCCCATCCGCCACACCCCCCAACAAATATCATCCTCCCCCCACCTCCACCGCGCGGTGCTGCCACCTACCGGGATGGGTGATGGTACATGACAGGAGGTGTGAGAGGTGCGGTAGTTAGATAGAACACATGCACGCACGTCGGCACACATCAAAGAGACACCTACAGTGTAGTACTAGTACTATTGTAATGAGGTGCACTCACCTCCCCAGGTGAAATGCCACATACACAGGTAGGTGTGGGCAGGTTTGATTACATCAAGGAACCGAGTTGCGCTATTTTTTTAGGACGCTAGCTCCGGAATGGCATAAGTATGGGTTCGGGTCCCGCTCTAGGTGCGATGGTAGTTGTTACCTTTGTTTGCAAGGACACATACCCCAGATGACATTGGTGCGGTGACCAGGCACCTGTATAGTATATACGACATGCTGTATGGTATTGAACCTTCATGTGTATGTACCGTAAGCGCGTTAACTGGGTATTTGTAATTGTAATTTATGAGACTTACAATTCCACGGGGACAAGTGCAGTGAGGTGCACTGACCTATCTAAGTTGATTGCATCGTGGAGCCTAGATAGTCTAATTGTTCAGACTCTAGACCTCGAATGGTAAAAGTGTGGGTTCTATTCCTACTCAAAACACAATGTCCCTTCGTTTGCAGACCCCCCTCCCCCCTCCCACTCCCCTTCCCCCTCCCCACGACTTGCACGTCTTCTCATCACCATATATACTACTTCTTTCGCTCCCTCGTTCTGGTTCCTTCCCCCTTCTCTCCCTCCGTCCCTCCGCCTTCCGTCCCTCCGCCCCTCCCTCCCTGCGCCCTCCTTCCATCCCTCTCCCCCCCTCCTCCATCCCCCTCCCTCTCCCCTCCTTCCTTCCCTCACTCCCCCTCCCTCCCTCATTCCCTCCTTCCGCCCTCCTCCCCCCTCCCTCCCTCATTCCCTCCTTCCGTCGGACACTCCCTCCGTCCCTCCCTCCCTCTTTCCCTCCCTCCCTCCCTCCCTCCCTCTCTCCCTCCCTCCCTCTCTCTCTCCCCCCTCCTCCACGTCCCTCCCTCTTTCCATCCCTCTCTCTCCTCCCTGTCCTTCCTTCCCTCCCTCCCTGTCCTTCCCTCCCTCCCTCTCTCCCCTCCCCCCCCCCCCCCCCCCGCCCTCCCTCTCTACCTCCATCCTTCCATCCTTCCCTCCACACCTCTCTCTGTTTGGAGTTACACACATTCACGCTGACATACACACTCACTTCCACACATTCACACACATTCAAACATATTCACACACACTCACACATATTCACACACACTCACACACCCACACACACACACGCTCACGCTCACATACATTCCCGCTCACAGTCACTCACACACTCACACACACACTGACACACATACTCACACACATACTCACACACTGACACACACTGGCACACACTCACACACTCAATGACACACACATACTCACACACTGACACACACATTGACACACTGACACACACACTCACACACACTCATACACACACAGAGTGATGGTGGGTGTGGGTGTGAACATCTGCCTGTCTAGTGTCAACTCCCTGAGGATATAAATCTGTTAAACACCTCACCTTGACCATAATGCATCATCTCAGCCTCTCACACTGTCATGATGGATGCGCATGCCCACATACACAGTGGACCCACGACCCGCGAACACACATTGACACACACACAGACACACACGTATATGCATGCTCATAAACATGCACTCACACAGATACATATATACATACAGTGGATATTACACGGCAACACACCCACATACACACACACATTGACACACACATATTTACACACACGATACATGCATGCCCACAAATATGCACCCACACAGATACATAAACATACAGTGAACATATGACCCGGTAAAATATATATACAGGGACACACACACACACATTGACACACACATATATACACATACATACATGCCCACAAATATGCACCCACACAGATACATAAACACACAGTGAACATATCACCTGGTAAAATATATACACAGGGACACCCACACCCACATTGACACACACATATATACACATACATATATACACACACATGTATATACACCCACACAGACACATACACACATAGTGGACCTCCGACCCGCTAACAGTAACACAGACACACACACACACTGTCATGGTGGACACACACGCATACACATATATATACACATACATATACACATACACGTACACAGTGGAACCGCGACCCGCTAAGACACACGCAGACATGCAAACACACACCTATATACACGTACATACGTGCCCACAAACATACACCCACACAGTTACATGCACACACAGTGGGCATATGACCCGCTATTAGAGATACACAGACATCTATGCACACACGCATGTATTGCCAGGTCTTACAACACGTGACTTTTATTTCCGCCACCCCCTCAAACAGTCAAAGACACTATTTATGATGCGCCTAAATGTACATCTGCCCTCACTCCCGAATATGTCTTCTTTTCTTACTTTCTTTCTTTCTTTCTTTCTTTCTTTCTTTCTTTCTTTCTTTCTTTCTTTCTTTCTTTCTTTCTTTCTTTCTTTCGTCACTTCTTTCTTTACTCCCTTCTTTACTCCCTTCTTTACTTCTTTCTTTACTGCTTTATTTCCGTCCTTCTCTTTGACTTTTTTTCTGTCCTTCTTTCTTTACTTCTTCCTTTCTGTCTTTCTTTCCTTCTTTCTTTCCTTCTTCCTTTCTGTCTTTCTTTGCTTCTGGCTTTCCTTCTTTCTTTCCTTCTTTCTGTCCTTCCTTTCCTTTCTTTCTTCCTCTCTTTCTTTCTTTCTTTCTCTCTTTCTTTCTTTCTCTCTTTCTTTCTTTCTTTCTTTCTTTCTTAAAGAAAAGATAGCAAAACCCTTATTGTCCATACATAGTCCTAATCTCTTTACTATCTTTAATATCGGGTGTTTTTTGGCAAACAAATAAAAACACTGTGCTTATAGTGGGACTCGAACCTCCACTTCTGCCATTCCGGGCCATTGTGCTTATAGTGGGACTCAAACCTCCACTTCTGCCATTCCGGGCCATTGTGCTTATAGTGGGACTCAAACCTCCACTTTTGCCATTCCGGGCCATTGTGCTTATAGCGGGACTCAAACCTCCACTTCTGCCATTCCGGGCCATTGTGCTTAGAGTGGGACTCGAACCTCCACTTCTGCTATTCCAGGCCATTGTGATTATAGTGTGACTCAAACCTCCACTTCTGCCATTCCGGGCCATTGTGCTTATAGTGGGACTCAAACCTCCACTTTTGCCATTCCGGGCCATTGTGCTTATAGCGGGACTCAAACCTCCACTTCTGCCATTCCGGGCCATTGTGCTTAGAGTGGGACTCGAACCTCCACTTCTGCTATTCCAGGCCATTGTGATTATAGTGTGACTCAAACCTCCACTTCTGCCATTCCGGGCCATTGTGATTATAGTGGGTTTCAAACCTCCACTTCTGACATTCCGGGCCATTGTGCTTATAGTGGGACTCAAACCTCCACTTCTGCCATTCCGGGCCATTGTGCTTATAGTGGGACTCAAACCTCCACTTCTGACATTCTGGGCCATTGTGCTTAGAGTGGGACTCGAACCTCCACTTCTGCCATTCCAGGCCTGGCGTCCTATTCCTAATCCTTACACTATCTAGACTCTGCTGCCACCTACCCACACCCGTTGTGCATATGGCATTTGACCTTGAAAGGTCAGTGCACCTCACTACACTCGTCACGCTGGAATTGTAAGTATTCCTTGCAGTAAGTACACAGAGATAATTCAACACCATACATGCGCATAGCTTGTACAATATTCTGGTCATGGAGCCAATGTCATGGAGGTGATTTTGAAAACAACGGGAAACAATAGACCTGTAGTGGGATTCAAACCCCCACTTCTGCCATTCTGAGGCTAGCGTTTGAACCATTAGTCAATCTCAGCTCCCTGATGCGGGACTAGAACCCCCATTTCTGCCATTCTGAGGCTAGCATCTGAACCATAAGGCGATCTCGGTTCCCTGACGCAATCTGCCTACCCATGCCTTCCTGTATATGTGGCATTTCACCTGGGGAAGTGAACGCGCCTCACTGCATTGGGGAGCCACCACCCTTTGCGTTATGCCGTTGTGGTGGTTTCAGCGTGTTCCCGTGCTCAGACGTGTCCCGTTGCTTCTGCGCATGCGCGGATTTCGCATCAACTCGGGTCACCCCAGCCACTTATTGGCGCATGCGCACATCCTACAAACTCGGGTTGAATAATCGAATACGCTCGGGTGGACAGTTTGTTCTTTTTTTTTTAATAACCGATAAAAGTACAGCAAAATAGGATTTAAAGTATTGTATCATGGCCCAGTTTACCTATATTTCCATTTCATTAATCTAAGTTATTCTTTTTTTGCACACGGGACGTGTATTTGTCGACTCCACTCGCGTGTTCTATTTGAAATTCGGATGACCCGAGTCGCCCGGTTCGTGTTAATCGATTACGGCCATGTTTACTAGATTCTGACGCATGTGCAGAAGCGAGGGACACGTCTGAGCACGGGAACACGCTGAAACCACCACACCGTCTCCACACAACCGGATGCAACCATCTGCTCCTTTATTCCCACCCCCGGGCTCTTCTCAAGTCCATGCATTAAGTACCGGACGGGATAGCCAACTGGGTAGAGCACTCACTTGCTGATTCCTGTGCGGCAAGTCGATGGGTCCTTCATGGTGGCCCAGCCAAACCAGAAACTTATCAAATTGATCAGGGATGAAAGATCTCCGCGATTCCGCGGATTTCCAGGATTTTTCAATTCCGCAGCTCCATCCGTGTAGATCTATACTAATAGGTGGTGGAGACGCCGCAGCACTATCAGTGTATACCACTAATAAATGCTCCAAACGCTGCAGCACTATCAGCGCATACTACTAGTACTACCATACCTGCTTCAAACGATGCAGCACTATCAGCGTATACCAATATATATGAAATCTCACTTCTGGAAATTGTCTACGATTCCCTGACAGTGCTAAACCTATGGGAGAATATCTGCATTTCCGCTTTTTTTCCCGGAGATCACTTTCATCCCTGATGATACTTGTCACTCGCTGCCTAGCCTAGCACTCACCATTGCTAGGGTGGGGCAAGGACTGGTTTGCTCAGTATTTGGATAATTTGACTGAGGGGGATATCAGGTTATGTTGCCGAAGATCGGTCTCTCAGTGTTGCAGAACTATGAAATCATGGCGGGTGTGCACTATCACAGGTTGATATAACAAACAAACAAACAAACAAACACACAAACACACGCATTCATCTCTTTAGAAGGTGCTTGTTGCTGGTGTGGTATTCCAGTTGGGCAGCAAAATAAGGTTGGTTGTTGGAGTTTTACGTCCAGGCAACATCTAAAAACATATCAGGACGGGACAGCGATATAAACTGGCCATCGGTAACAATTATGGGATGACCTTTCATGTTGCTTGGATGTAAAACCCCCAAATAACAAAGAAAAACATGACCCACGCAGCTCAAGGTCACGACGCTGCGTTGACCTTGTGCAGGATGGTCACGTGTGTCTGACACAAAAAGGAATGGTTTCCCAAACCGCCGACAGATGGCGGGGCGGATCCAGACCTGCGGCGGTCGGGGGCAGCTTTTGTGCAGGGATCTAAAATAGGTGTTAATGGGTGGCCTTTACAAGATCAACCCTCCATGCACAAACACCCCACCCCCTCCCATCACCCTCCCACCCACTCACGTGACCAGGGGTTACTAATAGCATTGGGGGTAAGGATGTGTGAGCTGGGTACACATACGATTGGTGATCCTGTATTCAAGTTGCATAGTCCAAGGGTTTTGTGTTTTAGTCATTTTTTTATGAGGTAAATATATTAAATTGAATATTATGTCCTACCTTACTTTAGTTTGAAGTAACTTTTATTTTAAATGGCTAACTTTTGATGTATTTGAAGTACAAAATGCTAAATGAATTTTGGCAAGCATACCAAAATTCGGACAACTACTATTGCAGTAACATGTTCTATTAAATTGACTCAATATGCCGTTTTATTTGGCAAGAAATGCTTAATAAGTGCACCAATATCTAAGTTGGATATGTAGAATCAAATGAAGAGTTCAGGTGCAAAACCACGTAAGTGCGAATCCAAAAATGGAATTTAAACAAATTAACTTTTTAAAGGTTTGTAATCAAACCTTTAAAAAGTTAAGTTTCTTTATATTCCTACTATTTTGTTTATTGCTCAGTAACCATGTGATTATATGAAATGTGGAATTAGTGACCTTTAAAATTATGTTCAGGAAAAAACCTTTTATTTAACCTACAATTTTGGATTGGCGTTTACGTGGTTTCGCGCCTGAACTCTTCAAATCTAGGTGAGTGTTTTGGTTTTGGAAATTTGATTTTTACATCGGACTACGTAGCTTCAAGCTCTGATTGTACACACAAACGTCTCCTTTAAAAAAAGCCGTTCAATTTGTTAAAAGAGAAAATGTGTGTGGGGGTGGGGGGTGGAGGGGGGTTTATAAAGGGGAATTGTGTGTATGGCTTTAACTGTGGAGAGGTTACTGCTGCACATGTTCTATATATCGTTGCTCGAAAGTAATTCTACCTTTCAGGGGAGGGAGATGACCAAATCAACGACCAAGTTCAGATTTTACGACTATAACATCACTAGAACTAGAAGCGTTGTTTTGTTATTTGACAATGTTATGACATTTAGTTATTTGACAAACTATTAAAGTTGTTGTTGTTTGTTTGTTGTTGTTTTTTAGCAAATAAGCAATCAGACGATGTTGGGGTGTTCGCTGTGGATGAGCCTTTTTTTTAAAGCAAAGATAAGCAAATCATTGACCGCATTTTCAAAACACCAAGTCAGACTATTTACTTCTATATTTGTGCATTCATTGTTTAATGTTAAATGATTAAAGGATGTGTGTAAACCCGTCCAATACCCTTTAGCAGTGCAAGTTATATGAAATGGTCACCGGGAGGCATGTTGTATATAAATTATAAATGCCAGAGTGAGTTTAAAGTATAGATAGAGTCCATAGTGAAGGATAGGGCTGGGAGGGTCGTCGAACGCCCACTTTCTGTGGTGTAAGCTGAAGCTGCGACCCGGCATGTTTATATACCAGGGCCGCATTCAGGATCCGTCTCGGAGGCGCCTCGGCCATTTGCAATGGAAAAGCTGCGCTGTGATTGGCTGAAACCACTGAATGTGGCGGCTATTTTCGAGGCGCTTTTCATCTCCAGTCTGAAAAGGGAGGCGTCTCCGAGACGTCGCCGAGATGCACCCTGAACACAAATATGCCAAAAAGCATCACAGAGACGTCTCCGCGGCTCCTCCAAGACGGAACCTGAATGCGGCCCAGGTGGCCGCTTCAGACACTTGTAGTTGTACCCTCCTACAGTGACACCTTTTCAGTTGCAACCCAATAAAATACTACTTTATTAAACGCCCATAAAAAGTCGCCCTCACCATGGTGTCCCCCAACTACCACATACATACGCGCACACAGATACAGACACACACACATACACACACAGACACAGACAGACACACATATACATACACATACACACACAGGCACACATACACAGACCCACACACACAACACACGCAGACACACACACAGACAGACATACACATACACACAGGCACACATACACACACCCACACACACAGACCTACACAACACACATACACACACAACACACACAGACACACACAGACTGCCACACTCACATACACAGATGACAGAAACACACACAGACACACATACAGACACATACAGACACACACAGACAGACACAGCACACACACAACCCACACACAGACAGACACACCTACACACCTACACCTACACACGCTCTCCCTGCTCAAAGGCACCCCACCCCTCACATGTATGTACACTCACTCAGGTGTGCAGTTCGCTCAGTACCGGGTGTACACCAGGTGTAGGATCACACATACACCCGCTAAGAACACCCACCCACCCACGCCCCCGACCAACCCCACCCCTAGATCTCTGCTTTAGATTATTATTATAATTACCCATAAGGCAACACACCTGATGGATAGATTCCAATTCCGGGCCCGACGTGCGAACAATGCCCATACAGGTTTTCTTGGGACAGTTGGCACCCGGACACTTGACTCCTCGATTCGGACGTGCATTTCGTTTGAATACTATGGATATCCGGCTTTTTTGGCCGTCAGGTTTTCCCGCCCACCTGCCTGCATACACGTATGGAGGCCCGTTTCACCTGCTGGGCAGCTTGAACACAGAGACTGAAAATTATAGTTTGAGTTTGAGTTATAATCTTATATGTCTGTGTTTTATATAGGCAAGTTTTTATATAAACAAATTTTCAACGGGGACAGTGTGCGTAGATGGGGAGGCAGTTGGCGCATGAACAGACAGGTGGCGCTCCCCAACGGATCTGAGGTTGACTAGGCTGGAACAGTAGATGACGAGATGAACACTCCTCCAGTCGATGACTGAGGGAGGAGTAAGGCCTGAGGAGCAGATGTAAGCTTCTGACCTTATTATACTGGTATAATGCCTTATACAGCATATATATACACATCATATATATTTTATATGTTATATGTGTGTGATAGAGAGGGAAGGGGATATGGGGAAGGAGTAGGAGGGAGAGAGAGAGACACAACCAGTGACAGTTTTATGTTGGCGTTTTATATATGTTATGTATAATGTATTATGTGAGTATAAATGTGTGGAAGATAATCTACCATCTATACCTTTCTATGCCAACTTACCAAGCTGTACCAGTGACGGCACCATCCAACCACCTCTCCCTCCACTGCACTAGATTGGTGTCAATCGCATGTATATATATATATACATACATGTATAATGTATAATGCTTATACACCACATATATAGGTTTATGTTTGTTTGAGTTTTACATCCTAGCAAGATCTAAGGTCATATCAGGATAGGCATCGACTTGTGACAGTGTGCACTCATGGTGACTTTATAGTGCTGCCCCACTGAAATACCCGGCTGTAGGCACCATGACCTGATTTCCCACCCAGTCACATTATCCTGATAGTGATACTGAGCTAACCAGTTCTTGTCCTATCGTTGTAATGCCAGGTGCCAGGCTTGGTAGCGACAAGCATAACTTTTTGTAAGTCATTGATTTGACTCGACCAGGATTCATACATACTCCAACCTTCTACCACATGGGAAGCCTGTGTTATTACCAATTCGGCCACCAGGGTACGTGTGTGTGTGTGTGTGTGTGTGTGTGTGTGTGTGTGTGTGAGTGTGTGAGTGTGAGTGTGATTGAATGGTATCAAATGGATCTTTGTTTGAGACCTTTATATCACACGGGTGAATCTTGTAACTTGAGATTCAACACTTTTAATCCTGGCTGAGGCTCAATGGCCATTGCATGATTCGCTAGCTCTCCAAACCTCCCCACACATTCCATCTCCCCCCCCCCCCCCCCTCCTCCCCCTTTCCAAACCCCTTTCTCATCTCGCGCCACACTTCTAACAGCAGCCATTGATTAATGCGATCAGCATCAAGCTAAGATTCCTTACACGCGGTATGCGGTATGCGAATGCGGCAAAAAAATTGAATCGCCTTGAAGTCAATGGGCTACATCCCTTACACGCGGTATGCAAATGAAAATGCGAATGCGGCAACTCGATCAGTCCCTGTTGCGATCGGTGCGGCATGCGGTACGCGGTATGCGAATAGAAACGTCAGTCGCACTTGTCCATTAGTCTTAGATTAGGAGAGGCGACTGATCATTACAGAATGGTCATACACAGGGGTGCTGAGGGGAAACATATGGTATTGGTGGTGGGGGGTAGATGCTTACCGCGTAGAAGGAATCCTCCCATTCACATACCGCATGTCGCATACCGCATACCGCATAGAAGGAATCTTAGCTTCAGCCAATATTATTCAGTGTCACAAGGAGGCGTGTTCTTAAAGCTGTACAGTCCGACGAAAGCACCAAATTTTATCAACCAACACCAAGGCACTTGTCTAAATTTGTGTCCTACATATCGAACTTAGATCTTGGTTCACTTAGTAAACATGTATTGCTGCATTAGAAGGGGAGCCTAAATAAATTAAATAGAACTTGTTGCTGCTGAAACTTGAAAGCCTATGGCGGTAAAATTTGTATGTGAACGACAACATTAATTTGGCGTGATTTCGCTTTAAATATGCCATTTAAAATAAAGTTTGCCATTTAAAATAAAAGTTACTTCAAACTAAAGTAAGGAAGACTAGAATTTTGTAGAAATGGCAATACTCCCGCACTCAATGTGGTTGGTTTCACGCGGTTTAGTCTGCACCTTACACCAAGAGCATTAAAATAACTTGTCTAATTATGATAGAGGTGTTAGTTGCTTGGCCGGGTCTCCGTCCAAGTGACTTTCTACTGTCACAAATACAATAAAGAGACCACCGATGAGGATCTGCAAATAGGTCTCAACTGACAGCTGCAATCAATTAGGGACACCCACTCCCCACACAACATTATACAGTATGTCGTGTTTAGGTGGGCGTGATATATGTATATATGTAGTACTTAGCTATGGGTATAGGTGTGTGTTGAAATACATTTGTTTGTTGTTTTATGTCCTAGCAACATCTATGGTCATACTCCAGACGGGATGGCTGAATGAGTTAGAGCGTCCATCTCCCGTGTTGGTAGATCGTGGGATCGTAGGTATGAACCCTGGTCGAGTCAAACCAATGACTTATAAATTTATACTTGTCGCTTCCTAGCCAGGCGCTCGACATTATTAGGATAGGGCAAGGAGCAGTGGAATGAGGAAGACCAATCATCTGTGATTGAAATTTCCCCTGCTTAAGCAACTAATGTACAATATATATATATATATATATATATATATATATATATATATATTATATATATATATATATATATATATATATCAGGATAGGTACGACTTGTGAAAGTGCACACTCATGGCAACTTTATAGTGCTGCCCCACTGGGAGACCCGACCGCTGACACCATGACTCGATACCCCACACAGTCACATTATCCTGACACCTGTGATAACTAGTCCTTATCCTATTGTATTAATGCTGAGTGCCAGGCTAGACAGCGAGAATTGTCAATTTTATAAGTCATTGCTTTGACTCAGCTGGGATACAAACCCCCGACCTTCCGAACTGGAAGCCAGCGCTCTACTGATTCGGCCACCACGTCCGGTATTGATCCAATGTATGTGTGTATGTATATATAGATATACAGATATACATATAGATATACATATAGGTATAGATATAGGTATACATATATGTATAAATATAGATATACATATATGTATAAATATAGATATATATTTCTACATACATAAATATACACACATGTCATGGGGGTGATGAAAATGGGAAATATTGCGCCTAGAGCGGGACTCGAACCCACATCTCTTTGCATTCCTCACCAGTGTGCTAACCATTACACCACCTAGGCTCCCTGATCTCAACACACTACCCATGCCTACCTGTCTATGTGGCTCCTTGCCTGAGAGGTCAGTGCAGACCACTATGCTCGTTCCCCTAGAATTGTAAGTCTTTTAATGCATACAATTACATACATACAGGCAATGCACTTACACAGGGTAGGTTCAACAACCATACAGCGTGTAGCTTGTATAGGATCATGGTCACGGCAACCAGTGTTATGGTGGTGATGAAACTGGGAAAAATTGAGCTGAGAGCGGGACTCGAACCCACATCTCTTTGCATTCTGGGCCAGTGTGCTAACCATTACACCACCTAGGATCCCTGATCTCAACACACTACCCATGCCTACCTGGCTATGCGGTTACTTACCTGAGAGGTCAGTGCAGACCACTACATGTGTATATACACATGTATGCATGGCACGCACAAGCATACACACACACACGTACGTACACAAACCGACAGACACAGACAGACACACACAGACACACACATGCACATACACACAAACGTACACACACACACAGACAGACACAGACAGACACACACATGCACATACACACACACACATACACACACAGACAGACACAGACAGACACACACATGCACATACACACACACACATACACACACCGACAGACACAGACAGACACACACATGCACATACACACACCGACAGACAGACACACACAGACAGACACACACATGCACACATACACACAGACACACACATGCACACATACACACAGACACACACATGCACATACACACACACACACACACACACACACACACACACACACACACACACACACACAAAAACCCCACCCCACGCCTCGATGACTGAATATTGTGGAGGTAATTTACAGCATGTATTGTGCTTCAGGACTAATAAATCTGGTGTCTATGCCTTTCACGAGACGGTTGGCTTCCATACAACCCACTAGGGTTAGTAGTAGGAATGTAATAAACCTCGCAGTGCATGCGCTGCCAATTGTTGAATCCTATAGACCTATTTCATATGACGTCAGCAGGGGTATTTAGGTCAGTGCGCGCGCTGTTTGGCTGCAGGGTGACACACTGTCACACTGCAAGCTCAATGAGCAATCTTCATACAGAAAAAGTGAACTATCTCTAAAACCACACCACCTAGAAACAAAGCGCTGGGCAGACAAACAGATAACATGCTTAACAACCAGATTCTATCAAATTTATACGGTTAGAGTTCGAGATTTCTATTAATTTTGAATCAAATTGACATTTTGCAATGCGCGTATTGGCAAGCTCAATGCATTGTCAATGGCTGTGAGCAATCTTCTTACAGAAAAAGTGAAATATCTCTAAAACCACACCTCCTAGACACAAACTGCTTGGCAGACAGACATATAACTTCCTTAACAACCAGATTATATTAGATTTATAAGGTTATGGTTCTGAATTTCTATTAATTTTGAATAAAACTGACGTTTTGCACTGCACGTATCGGTAAACTCAGTGCATTGTCAATGGCCGTGAGCAATCTTCATACAGAAAAAGTGAAATATCTCTAAAACCACACCACCTAGAAACAAAGCCCTTGGCAGACAACCAGATAACATGCTTAACAGCCAGATTATATTAAATTTATAAGGGTTGGGTTCTGGATTTCTATTAATTTTTAATAAAACTAACATTTTGCACTGCGCATATCGACAAACTCAATGGCAGTGTGCCTTCGTTCTGCAGCCAAGCTGCGCGCGCATACACGATGTTTGTAAACATTGAAAGGGGTCAATACCAACAAATACACAAGAGTAAGTTTGATATGAGACTCGGTCACAAATACACTAAGCCCAACATGGTTTAACGTGTGTGCATAGTGATATACACTTTCATTCTCTCATTTCCTCTCTTTCTCGCCCTTTCTCGTTCTTACTCTTGCTTTCTCGCTTGCTCTTTCTCTCTTTCTCGCCCTCTTTCTTGCTCTCACTTTCTCGTTTGCTCTTTCTCTCTTTCTCTCCCCTCTCTTTCTCACCCTCTTTCTTGTTCTCGCTTTCTCGCTTGCTCGTTCTCTCTTTCTCGCCCTCCTTGTTGCTCTCGCTTTCTCCTTTGCTCTTTTTCTCTTTCAGTCACACCCTCTTTCCCTCGCCCTCTCTTTCTCTCAGTCTCACTCTCCTGCTCACTGTCTGGCTCTCTATCGCCTGCTTTCGCTCTCTTTCATTCTCTCTCGCACCACATATATTTATGATGTATATTCAATTATATCTGTATCTGAGTGGGATATCGGGTCATGGGTCCTGGCGGCCTGATTTCTCAGTGGTGCAGCACCATAAAGTCGCCGTGAGTGAACACTGTCACAAGCCGGTTCCCATCCTGATATGCACCAGACGGGATGGCCGAATGAGTTAGAGCGTCCGTCTCCCATGTTGGTAGATCGTGGGGTCATGGGTTTGAACCCTGGTCGAGCCAAACCGATGACTTATAAATTGATACTTGTCGCTTCCTAGCCTGGCGTTCGGCATTATTAGGATAGGGCAAGGACTGGTTGGCTCAGTGTCAGGATAATGTGACTGAGTGGGATATCAGGTCATGGTGCTGGCGGCCTGGTCTTCAAGGGGGGCAGCACTATTAAGTCGCCATGAGTGCGCACTGTCACAAGTCAGTACCCATCCTGATATGACCTTAGATGTTGCCAGGACGTAAAGATTTCAACAACCAACAACCAACAAACAACCCTAAAGTGCTCAATTTACTTAGGAGCGGGGACCTCTTTGTACAGTGGTGGACATGGAGAAAGAAGGGCTGTCATATCTTTGACAGACACAACCTCATATCAAGTGTAAGTTGTTTACGCGTTTCATTCCACTCTCTTGTTGGTAATCAAATAATGAAGTAACTAGGGAATAATGCACTCATTGTAAACCCGAGAGTCACCGATAGTTCCCCTCGGGTCCGATAGGTGGCGCATGAGAGGCCCATGGGCGATAAATGGGGCTATAAACAGTTTAACCACCAGGGCCTGCCTTTGTAGAGTTTTTAGATTGTAGCGCAGAAAGGGACACACGTGACTATATCTGGGTTTGATTTATTTATTTTGTTGGTACAGTAGTTGTTTAAGCAAGGGAAATTTCAATCACCGACGATTGGTCTTCCTCATTCCACTGCTCCTTGTCCTATCCTAATAATGCTGAGCACCAGGCTAGGTAGCGACAAGTAGCAATTTTTAAGTCATTGGTTTGACTCGACTAGCATTCGAACCAATGGGTTGCTCTTTCTCTCTTTCTCGCCCTCCATGGGTTCGAATCCCACAACCTACCAAAATAGATGTTTCTGCCCTTTTTTCTTTACTCACCCACAAATAAATGTATTAGGTTGACCTTTAAAGGATTTTTTTATGAACAAATGTCTAGCTTTGGATATATTTTAAAGTGAAAACATAATAAATTGATTTTTGTTTGGCATGCACGTCAAAATACTGACCAAGATAGGCTTCACTAGTAGCAGGTTCTATTAAATTGAGTTAGTATTTCCTTCTAGGCAGCAACAGTGCACCAGTATCTATGTTGGATATGTAGGATCAAATCTACGTAGTGTTTTGGTCTAGAAAATGTTATGCTTTCATTGACTATGGAATGGTGCTCATAGCATTGAAGCCACTGCTATTTATTTTGTACACAGATCATATATCATGTGTCATGAATGAAGTCTGCTTATGGAATTACCAGACGGGATGGCCGAATGAGTTGAGCGTCCATCTCCTGTATTGGCATATCGAGGGATCCAAACTCATGAGTTCATGGGTTCGAACCCTGGTCGAATCAAACCAATGACTTTAAAAATTGATACTTGTCGCTTCCTAGCCAGGTGCTCGGCATTATTAGGATAGGATATGGACTGGTTGGCTCAGTGTCAGGATAATGTGACTGCGTGGGATATCAGGTCATGGTGCTGGTGGTCAGTGAGGCAGCACTATGAAGTCGCCATGAGTGTGTACTGTCACAAGTCGGTACACGTCCTGATATGACCTTAGATGTTTCTAGGATGTAAAACAACAACAAACAAACAAACACAAGCTGATGGAATGTGGGTTTAAAGCTTCGTACTCCGATGAAAGCATTAACATTTCTAAACCAAAACGCTGAGCTTCATTTGATCCCTACATATCCAATTTATATATTTAAGCATTTGTTGGCATGAGTGCACCCTGTCACAAGTCGCTACCGATCCTGGTATGATGACCTCAGATGTTGCCAGGAAGTAATACTTTTTTTTTTAAACCAAGCTATAAATGGTTTTTGTGATTTTGAATTTCATTTGCGCAATTGTGACGCCTTTCTCGATTTCGGCCTAATAATTAAAGCTGCATAGTCCGATGAAATATCAAATTTTCAAAATCAAAGCAATTATCTAGATTTGATTTTACATATCTAACTTAGATACTGATGCACCAATTAAGCATTTGTGTCTGCTTGGAAGGCAATACTGAGTCAATTTAACAGAACATGTTACTGCAGAAGTCTACGTTGTCAGAGTTTTGGCAAGCATGCCAAAACTAATTTTCCATGTTTGTACTCAAAATATCTAAAAGGTTTACCATTTAAAATAAAAGTAACTTTGAACTAATGTAAAGTAGATACTAGTGATCGATCTAATATATTTATCTCAGAAAAAACACAGAAATTGAAAACCATCAGACTATGCAACTTTAAAGCGAGGTATGTTTAACTACCATGTGACATTATTTATTCAGAAAAGGATTTAAAACTCAGATCACTCAAACCGCCAGTTAAACCAAAGACAGTTTGTTTGTTGTTGTTGTTTGTTTGTTGTTGTTTTACGTCCTAGCGACATCTAAGGTCATATCAGGACGGGAAAACCAAAGACATCTCGACTGACTGATACTGACATGGCTCTCATTTGGCCTACATGTATATAGTGTCAGGCAAATTTGTTGTGATGTGCTATCTTATTCTTAGGACGGAACCACGGTATATTGTATGGTCTTGGACTGACCTGGGAAAGAAGAAGAAAAATGCATGGGAAATTTGTTATGTGTGAGTAACAATGTAAAATGAGCGGTCCCTTCAGGGTAAATGCCCTCTTACACCCTCACACACACACCCTCACACATACACCCTCTCACACACACACTTCAACAAGAGTCCCACCTAACATTAGTCCACTGAAGTGGATTCTACCAAAATTAATTAAATATACACAAAAAATTATTAAAAAGCTAATCATTTTTTGCTTTCGCCCTAGTGTAAAACTGCTACCGGGAACCTAATTAATAGTTTAGAGAAAGAATGATGCGAGAATTATCCGTCAGCATATCACAAGAAAATGGCTGTTTTGCATTACTTTCTGTGTGCTCCTGGGTTGTGGAGCTTGTTTCTTTTGTGTATACATGTGTGTTTCTTTTCTCTGTCTATTTTATTTTGTTGGCGAGTTTTGTGAGTGAATTAGATTTCTTTGTAAACGTGTGCCGAGGAGGAGTACAATGTGTCACTGTGGCGGAGCGGACATCTGTCCGGGCAGTAATGACCCCCTTCTCCTGAACATAAATAAAGTGTCGATAACACACCGCATTACCATACACACTGCACGAGGTGCAGTACACACGCGGCATCACTAGACAGGTCCTCATGTCCAGTTATAGCGCGCCACGTTTACCTCATTTTCTACTTTTTTCCTTTGGGGGGAAAACATTCCAATAAGCAGACGATCTTTACACCCCGCGTTGGTAACTTCAGCTTCGATCGTGGAGAACAGCGTTCGGTAAGACTTAGAGAGCGATCCCGGCCGATCTAGAAGTCGCTGCGCAGTGCGGTGTGCCGTCGCTGATCAGAGGCCCACACGGCTCGTGCGCGCGCACCCTATCTTGTCAATCAGGCCCGCGCATGCGCAGCTCCCGCCAGGCACACAATGGCGGCGTTCATTTGGCGGGGGGCAGGCGACTTCGGGGCGACTGTGGAATGGTCACGTGACGCTTGCTCGGACCGCTGCGGGAGGAGCCCTGTTTGCACATGGCGGCGGTCGTGTCTCCAGGCACTCTCACTCAGAGAACAGGCAGTCACTCTGAAGGTGATGCTCTGATATGATAAATTCCACATGCCTTTCCAAAACACCAACATGCCCTCCTCCAATACCTTCTACTGGTTAGCTCAGTGTCAGGATAATGTGACTGAGTGGGATGTCGGGTCATGTTGCTGGTGGTCTGATTTCCAAGTGGGGTAGCACTATAAAGTTGTCATGAGTGCGCACTGCCACAAGTCGGTACTCGTCATGATATGACCTTAGATGTTGCCAGGATGTAAAACTCCAACAACCAACCAACCAACCCAATACCTTCTTCCAGTCTTCATTCAATCCGAGGGCGGTTCATAGGCTCACAAGTCACATCAAAGACTTCCTTTCCTGAAGCCACACAATTTTCAATTTTGATTTGTTGATGTTGGTTGTGTGTGTGTATGTATGTATGTATGTATGTATGTATGTATGTATGTATGTATGTATGTATGTATGTATGTGTGTATGTGTGTGTATGTATGTAATGACCCCCAATAGCCGATCTCTACTTTTTATGCTGGGGGTCGTTAAATAAACAACAACAAAACAAAAAGTATGTATGTATATTTGTATGCATGTGTGTATGTATACATGTATCATTGTATGTGTATGCATGGATGTTTGTGTGGATGGATAGACGGCTTGACAAAATCTTAAGATTATGTGATATATAACGTATTATATGAATAATATAAAGGGGTGGAGCATTCTTGTGAGATTTATTCCGCTTTTATTGTGCATGCTATTTATTATTCATCAATACCGCCTGATCAGGCGATTTGCTGCGGGCCGGATCCCGGCTGGCGAGTTTGGCGCCACCAGCGCCTAGTCATGTGCCTTTCCACATGGTTTGCGTCACATGAGCCTAGATTTTCAACTTTTGTATTAGGTAGGGCGGTATATTGCTCGGCCAGAGCCTCAGTCAATAAAATCGGTACAATAGGTACCAACTTGTAACAGTAAGCTCATGGAGACTTTATAGTGCTGCCCCACTGGGAGACCATGCTGCAGGCACCATGAACCTATATCTCACTCCGTTACATTACCCTGCTACTGAGAAAATGAGTCCTTGCCTTTTTCCCTATTAATGTTGAGTGCCAGGCTAGGTTGTGACAAGTATTAATTTTAGGCATCATTAGTTTGACTCAGTCAGGGTTAGAACATTGCGGTTGAAACAGAGATCAACTTAATTGACGGCAAACTCTTTAGTTCACTTCTTGTAGAACAGAGAACTACAAGTATTTGTCAGACATCAGGGATGAAAGATATCCCTTTTTTTTTTACTGATTTATGGATATCACACCACACTCTTATGAAGTCATAGCCTTAACATTGCCAGAAATCTATAGAAAGGTGACCAAATGACAGATTTGTATGTTCCTTATTTCTTGTTTCATTGTAGTTAATTATTGTTCTCGGTGCTGACTTTCATCGTTGTTGTTTCGGATTTAGTGATTAAGACAGTTTGATTGATTGATTGATTGATTGATTGATTGGTGGTTGCTTTACGCCGTGTCGGCAGCATAGGCCATATTCACGGCGAGAAACGTTTGTTTTTTGTTCAAACCATCGCTTTTACATGTAAAAGCAGACAATCAATTATGTGCCAATAGATAAGACAGAGACTGGGAAGACAACTAGGCTTTTAGGTCCTAGAAGTAGAACTATGGTCACAAAATGGTCACAAAATGGTCACAAAATGGTCCTCAGTGTTTGTCGACCTTGTGACTATTTTCGTCACAAGGAGGTTGCAGCTTGTGCACTAAAAGCTTCCTTGCGACCAAAACGGTCGCCCAGAGATCGACAGCCATTGCGTTTGTCGCATGGAGGTCACCGGTGACTGTGGGTTCTTTGGTCCAAAGTGGTAGCAAAGTAGTCACAAGCCATAGTGTGACTGGGGCTTTGCGTCTCAACTAATGCGCGTAGAGTGCCCAAGGTGGGTTAAGTGGAGGGCAGGCGTGCACAACAAACCCATTTATCAAAGCGATGAATGGTGCCACCTGGCTATGTTGCTAACTTCCAGAATAAGGAACCAAAGGTGGTAACAACTGGCATCCCACCAACAATAAAGTCTCAGTTTCTGGAATATATTATCCTCTAGCCCAGCAATAATATACATGCAGGTTGACTTTGCTGAAAGCGTGTGTAAAAAAAACAACCACAGCTGTTTCCATCAGTTCCGCATGGCTGATTAGGATGTTACATGGTGATTTGCAGAAAATAGTTTACTGTCACGACACACAAATATGTTTATGGGTATCTTAAAGTTGCATAGTCTGATGGTTTTAAGTTTCTGTAACTTTTCTGAGATAAATATATTAAACCGGTTGTCATAATCTACATTGCTTTAGTTTGAAGTAACTTTTATTTTAAATGGCTGACTTTTGAGATATTTGAAGAATAATCATGTCAAATTAGTTTTGGCAAGCAGGCCAAAATTCTGACATCAGAGACTTCAGCAGTGACATGTTCTATTAAATTGCCTTGGTATACACGATATTCACACGCATGCGCTGTGGCAACGGTCCCACAACCATAGTGTTTGCCGTCGGCGTCTGATGTCGCCTGTATTGTGAATATTGTGTATTAACAGTGACGGACAAAAGGGTCCAAACATGAAAATTATATTTTTCTTGGAAGCTCAAATGACCCAAAAGCAATATACTTTTGGAATTTTAAAGATATCCCAAAATTTGACTGACATACGTGCATTTGAAAGTTAGTAATTTCCATAGCTTTTGTATGTGCTGTGGCAACGGTCCCACAACTGTAGTGGTCATCGTCGCCATCAGATGTCGCATGCGTTGTGAATATTGTGTATTCCCTTCTATTTGGCAACAAATGCTTAATAAGTGCACCATTATCTAAGCGAGATATGTAGAATCAATTCTAAATAATCATTTTGTTTTTTAAATGTTGATGCTTCATCGGACTATGCAACTTCAATAATTCATCCGTTAGTATTTCAAAAGGAACACAATAATGCATAAAGGTTGGTAACAAAGCAACCTTTGAGATCGGCATGCAATGTCCGCATTTGAGAATTTGTACAACTCCAAAACCAAGCTGGGGGAAAGTTGATATAACTTTGTAATTAGGCTTTAGTGTTAGTCAAACTCTGCATATATTATGCCTGAGGGGGTTGAGGCCATTTAAATTCAGAGGCTTAGCACTCTTATGAACCCCGCCCCCCGCCCCGTCCCCCCCCCCCCCCCCGTGCCCCCTTCCCCACCACACACTCCTCACCCACAGCTTGACGGAAAATGACGTGGTTAAAGTTGCATAATCTGATGGTTTTGAATTTCCTCCATTTTATTTAGATACATATGTTAGATTGACCGTTATGATGAACATCACTTTAATTTGGAGTAACTTTTATTTTAAAGGATTACCTTTGAAGATTTGTTAAGTGAAAACATACTAAATTAATTTTGGCATGCATACCGAAATGCTGGACATATGCTTCGTAGCAGTGTTGCAGTGTAGCACAGGAGTACCTAGATAACAGATTCACCCTGTACTCGCAGTACACGGGTGAACGACAACGTAGTCTAAATACAGGCGAGAATTAGCTTTAGTATGGAACAGGAAGTGGAATGCCTTGGCTCCAATATCAAATGGACACTTATATTAGCAAACACTTGGTGAAATGGGAGAGAATGCAAAAAGACAAGATGGCGGCCATAGAACGGCATCGATTTCACCTTTAAATTCTATTAAACTATGTGTTTTATCATATTTTTCAACTCAAAGGTAGCGGGGAAATATTAAGATATATATATTGGTTTTTAGATTGTGGATTTAGGCTCTCATTTCATTTCCCCGCTTTTTCGACAGCTTTTATATAGGATTGGTATTCACCCGTGTACTGCGAGTACAGGGGGAATCCTTTATCTAAGGAGTACCAAGCTGGAATAACTGTTTAATGAGTGCACCAGTATCCCTGTCAAATATATATGATCAAATCTAGGTAAGTGGTTTGGTTTAGAACATTTACTGTTTTTATCAGATTATGCAGCCTTTGGCATTTACGGGGATTTGCGCCTCAACTTTTCATATTTAGATTCAAATCTGTGTTTTGTTTTAGAAAATGTGATGCTTTCATCGGACTATGCAGCTTTAACCGACCACAGTGGCCGAATCGGTAGAGCGCAGGCCTCCCATGCGGGAGATCAGGAGTTCAATTCCTGGTCGAGTCAAACAACTGACTTACAAAATTGATACTTGTCATTTCCTAGCCCGGCACTCAGCATTAATAGGATAGGGCAAGGACTGGTTAGCTCAGTGTCAGGATAATTTGACTGGGTGGGATATCAGGTCATGTTGCTGGTGGCCTGATTTCCCAGTCGGGTAGCACTATAAAGTCACCATGAGTGGGAACTGTCACAAGTCGGTACCCATCCTGATATGACGTCAGATGTTGCCAGGACATAAAACTCCAACAACCAACCAACTATGCAGCTTTAAGCAGGAACATTGAGCCCTGTCCGGTCTATGGGTAGGCAATGACCTGGGACTGTGACTAGTGTGGGGTGTCGAAGACATCCTGATGGTGGTACCGGCTTATACTACTTATACGTATACTGAAACCTACAGGTTCTATGAAAAAAATTACATTTTCAAAACCAAAACAGGTATCTAAATTTGATTCTACATATCTAAATTAGGTGCTGGTGCATCTATTAAATATTTGCCGCCACACAAAAGGGACTATTGAGACAATTGAATAGAACATATTACTGCAGAAGGCTATGGTGGCCGAGTTTTGGTGTGATTGCCAAACAATTTATTTTGCAAGGTTGCACTTCAAATATCTCAAAAGTTAGCCATTTAGAATAAAAATTACTTCAAGCTAAAGTAACGTACATTATGACAATCAACCTAATGTATTTATCTCAGAAAATGTCAGAAACTCAAAGCCATCGGACTATGCAAGTTTAAGTTATAGGCTCCCAAGTGTGTTGTGGGTAAATACACACGTGGCCAAGCAGACACCGCTTTAACTTCCACACACCGTCACAATCTAAGCGTCATTCAGATGATTGACCTGATTGCGCACTCGGTTTTACTCTCTGCCTTCCAATTATTCCATACACGCAACAATAATACAATAACACAAAATACCACCCAACGCAACAACAAGAACATAATAAGTCACATGTATTAAAGTAAGAACCACCCTCACCCTCTAGATACACATATACACCATACACACGTGTGCACATGTGCACATATACACATATACAGATACGCATATATACACATGTATTAAAGTTAGAACCACCCTCACCCTCTAGATACACATATACAGACATGCACACATGTGCACATATACACATATACAGATACGCATATATACACATGTATTAAAGTTAGAACCACCCTCACCCTCTAGATACACATATACAGACATGCACACATGTACACATGTGCACATATACACATATACACACATATACACATGTATTAAAGTTAGAACCACCCTCACCCTCTAGATACACATATACAGACATGCACACGTGTACACATGTGCACATATACACATATACAGATACGCATATATACACATATACACATGTATTAAAGTTAGAACCACCCTCACCCTCTAGTTACACATATACACCATACACACGTGTACACATGTGCACATATGCACATATACAGATACGCATATATACACATATATAAACATATATACACACATACACACATGTCAACATGTACACATGCACATATACACATGTACACATATACATATGTATACACATATACACATATATAAACATATATACACACATACACACATGTACACATATACACATATACACATATATACACATATACACATATATACACATATACACATATATAAACATGTATACACACATGTACACATATACACATATGCACATATACACACATGTGCACATATGTACATATACACATCTATAAACATATATACAAATATGCACATATACACATAAACATACACATACACACATGTCCACATGTACACATATGCACATATACACACATACACACATATACATACATACACACATGTCCAGATATACACATATATACACATGTAATTATGTATAGACATGTATACACATGTATACACATATACACATACACATATATACACAGATACACATACACATATATACACATATACACATACACATATATACACATATACACATACACCTATATACACATATATGCACATATACACATATACACATATATAAACATATATACACATATGCACATATACACATATGCACATATACACATGTACACATATACACACATATGCACATATAAATATATACACATGCACATATACACATATATATATATATATATATACATATACACATACACACATACATGCATACACACATACACGCATACACACATACACATATACAAGGACACACATGCACACACGCATACACTCTCTCACGCACATTCGCCTTCATTAACGCACACTCGCATACTACTAACACATACGCACACACACACTCACTCACACACCTCCCTTAGAACCTTCCCTACACCGTGGGAACGACCTGGTCTGGTAATAAGTCGATTACAACATGGAAAATGCGTCATTTGTCGTGACCTACTTGGTGCACTATTCTATGTGGTGTTTGGCTGTGTGTGTGTGTGTGTGTTTGTGTATATTATTATTAGGTGTACTTTTTTTTAAAGCCGTGTGAAAACAACACAGTTCCCCCACCCCCGCCCCCCCACACCTTTCATCGCATCCAAGTCATGCCCATATCGACGGTTATGCTGTTATTGTCGGCGGTGGTGGTGACGTAGATAAAAGATTCACCTGGTACTTGTAGTACACGGGTGAAGGACAACGGAGTGTAAATACGGGCGAAATTAGGTTTAGTATGGAACATGAAGTAGAAACTGTGGCTCCAGTATCAAATGGCTACCCATATAGGCACAGAGTTGGTGAAATGGGAGAGAATGCAAAAAGACAAGATGGCGGCCGCAGAACGCCGTCGATTTCACTTTTAAATCTTATTAAACTAGATATTATATTATATTTTTCAACTCAAAGGTAGCGGGCTATCAATAAGACATGTAAAGAATAATTGCTGCTTCTTAGATTGTGAAATTAGGCTCTCAATTCATTAACCCGCTTTTTCGACCATTTTTATATAGGGTTGGTATTCACTCGTGTACTGCGACTGCGAGTACCGGGTGAATCCTTTATCTAGTGGTGACGGTGGTGGTGGTGGTGGTAGTAATGGTGGTGCTGGTGGTGGTGCTGGTGGTGGTGCTGGTGCTGGTGGTGGTGGTGGTGGTGGTTGTGGTGGTTGTGGTGGTAGTAATGGTGGTGGTAATATTGGTGGTGGTGGTGGTGGTGGTAGTAGTGGTGGTGGTAATGGTGGTGGTGGTGATGGTGGTGGTGATGGTGGTAGTGGTAGTAATGGTGGTGGTAATATTGGCAGTGGTGGTCATGGTGGTGGTATTAGTGGTGGTGGTGGTGGTGACAGTGGTGGTGGTGGTAGTAATGGTGGTGGTGGTAGTAATGGTGGTGGTGGTGGTGGTGGTAGTAATGGTGGTGGTAATAGTAGTGGTGGTGGTGACGGTGGTGGTGGTAGTAATGGTGGTGGTAATAGTGGTGGCGGTGGCGGTGGTGGTGGCGTTGGTGGTGATTGTTGGGGTTTTATGTCTTGGCAACATCTATGGTCATATCAGGATGGGTGCCGACTTGTGACAGTGCGCCCTCATGGTGGCTTTATAGTGCTGCCCCACTGGGAGACCAGGCCGCCAGCACCATGACCGAATCAGTCGCATTACCTTGTCGTGGGGGTGATGAAAATGGGAAATATTAGGAAATATTGCATCTGGAGCAGGTTTCGAACCCACATCTCTTGCATTCCGGGCAAGTGTTTACCATTACACCACGTAGGCTCCCTGATGTCATCACCCTATCCACGCCTACCTGTCTATGTGGCTCCCTACCTGGGATATCAGTTGAGACTACTGCACTACATGTCTGACTCAGGTACTGGTACATTTAGTAAAGCTTCATAGTCCGATAAAATCATCAAATTAAATACAAAGAAAACACCAAAACACTTAGTTAGATTTGGTATGACTGACCTAGATACTGGCACAGTCTTTAAAGCTGTATAATCAAATTGTCAAAACTAAGACATTTACTTGGGTTTGTTGGGTGCACCAGCATCGATGTTGGATTTGATCCTACATATCCAACAAAGATACTAGTGCACTCATTAAACATTTCTTGCAATTTGCTGCTCCCGTGATATGCCGCTGCACTTAAAATTTAGGAAAACAAAGCATATGTACATCATTTTGGCGTGCACACTTAAATTCACAAAAATTAGTAGATAAGCACCAAACCGAATCAGTATTTAATGAGTACCACAGTATCTAATTTAGATATCTAGGATACAATCAAAGTACATTTTTCTGCATTAAACAATTTTATGGTTTTGTCATGAGGTGTGATGAAAATGGGAAATATTGTGCCTAGAGTGGGACTCGAACCCACATCTCATTGCATTCCGGGCCAGTGTGATAACCATTATGCCACCTAGGCTCCCTGATATCACCACACTACCCATGCCTACCTGTCTATGTGGCTCCTTGCCTGAGAGGTCAGTGCAGACTACTACACTCGTCCCCCTGGAATTGTAAGTCTTTAAATGCTTACAATTACATACATACAGGCAATGCACTTACACATACACAGGGTAGGTTCAACAACCATACAGCGCGTAGCTTGTACAGGATCCTGGTCACGGCATCCAATGTCATGGGGGTGATGAAAATGGGAAATATTGCGCCTAGAGCAGGACTCGAACCCACATCTCTTTGCATTCCAGGCCAGTGTGCTAACCATTACACCACCTAGGCTCCCTGATATCACCACACTAACCATGCCTACCTGTCTATGTGGTTACTTGCCTGAGAGGTCAGTGCAAACCACTACAGTTTCATTTGATCATGCCGCTTTAGCTAAGATGTGATCATTATTATGCCATCCCATGTAGTTATAATTGATATAAAACAAAATCAAATTTAGCTCTACTCATCTAGGCATTTATTATATATACATGTGCAGATAAAATTACTAATAATTATGTGGGGGAGGGGGACCAATGATTGTCAGCTGATAAGAGTTGTGTTTGAAGATGAGATTATTTGTTAATAGCCTGGCACCTGAACAGAATCCTGTGTTCGAAGATGGCATTATTTGTTAATACACTGGCATCAGAAGATGAGATTATTTGTTGATACACTGGTAACTTGACAGAATCCTGTATTGAAATATGAGATTATTTGTTGATGTGCCTGAGTGGGATGTAAATAGACATAGTGCTGCTGGCAGGTCTGGGTGTGATTGGACTCAGGGCCTAACCCTTCTGCTGGGGTAGGGGTCACCACACTCAAAAGGTTGGTGGTGGCCAAGGGGCCATACAGCTACTGGTGGTGCGCAAACCACTGGTATCCATAGAGACCTCGATTGCTCGATTCCCATTGGTGGAAGGAGGTGGTATGATACTCTACCATGAACCCATGTAATTATATAACAATAAACCAGAGGCCTGGACTCTCTCTCTCTCTTACACTTTACTCTGTTCCTTTCTCTTTGTCTGTATTGTTTTCCTCATAGCCTACCTACACAGCCACAGATCTGAGCATTAGATTCTACACGGTGTTTGAACAGAATCCTATATTCAAAGATGATATTATTTGTTAATAAACCAGTGCCTGGACAGAATCCTATATTCAAAAATGGGATTATTTGTTAATAAACCAGTGCCTGGACAGAATCCTATATTCAAAGATGAGATTATTTGTTAATGAACCAACACCTGGACAGAATCCTATATTCAAAGATGAGATTATTTGTTAATGAACCAACGTCTGGAGAGAATCCTATATTCAAAGACGAGATTATTTGTTAATGAACCAACACATGGACAGAATCCTATATTCAAAGATGAGATTATTTGTTAATGAACCAATGCCTGGACAGAATCCTATTTTCAAAGATGAGATTATTTGTTAATAAACCGACATCTGGGCACCCCTCATAGCCACCCACCTGGTCACCGTTACCATGACCACGGTCTGTTGAACTGACCAATGACCTGTCACCCTGACCTCCATGCTGACCCTCACACTAACCACCCCTTTATCCTCGCCCCTTTGCCCCTTCCGCCCTGCCTAATCAACCTTCCCCCGCCCCTCAGCCCTCCCCGCCCCGCCGCCCAGCCCCCCCCCCCCCCTCCCTCCGCCGCTGTCCGACCGGCGCCACAATTTGTAGCTGCTTACCGGGGAGAATCACGAGTGGAGGCAACTTGACAGGATGCCACCTGGAGTTCAAACGGAGGTGAAATGAGTTAAAGTGTGCGGAAGATGCGGGTAGAGGTGGTCAGTGTGTGTGTGTGGGGGGAGGGGGTGGGAGGCTGAGATAGGGGCAGTGTGTGGGAGGTGAGGGTAGGGGTGGTCAGTGTGGGGGGGAGGGGCTGAGATAGGGGCAGTGTGTGGGAGGTGAGCGTAGAGGTGGTCAGTGTGGGGGGGGGAGGGGCTGAGATAGGGGCAGTGTGTGGGAGGTGAGGGTAGAGGTGGTCAGTATGGGGGGGGGGGGGCTGAGATAGGGGCAGTGTATGGGAGGTGAGGGTAGAGGTGGTCAGTATGGGGGGGGGGGGCTGAGATAGGGGCAGTGTGTGGGAGGTGAGGGTAGAGGTGGTCAGTATGGGGGGGGGGGGGGCTGAGATAGGGGCAGTGTGTGTGCGAGGTGAGGGTAGAGGTGGTCAGTGGGGGGGGGGGGGGGGGAGGGGGGGGGGGGAGGCTGAGATAGGGGCAGTGTGTGGGAGGTGGGGGTAGAGGTGGTCAGTGTGGGGGGGGAGGCTGAGATAGGGGCAAGTGTGTGGGAGGTGAGGGTAGAGGTGGTCAGTGTGGGGGGGGGGGGGGGGGGGAGGGGGGGGAGGCTGAGATAGGGGCAGTGTGTGGGAGGTGAGGGTAGACGTGGTCAGTGTGGGGGGGGAGGGGGAGGGCTGAGATAGAGGCAGTCTGTGGGAGGTGAGGGTAGAGGTGGTCAGTGTGGGGGGGGAGGCTGAGATAGGGGCAGTGTGTGGGATGTGAGGGCTAGAGGTGGTCAGTGTGGGGGGGGGGGGGGGGGGGGGCTGAGATAGGGGCAGTGTGTGGGAGGTGAGGGTAGAGGTGGGTCAGTATGGGGGGGGGGGGGGGGCTGAGATAGGGGCAGTGTGTGCGAGGTGAGGGTAGAGGTGGTCAGTGGGGGGGGGGGAGAGGCTGAGATAGGGGCAGTGTGTGGGAGGTGGGGTGTAGAGGTGGTCAGTGTGGGGGGGAGAGGCTGAGATAGGGGCAGTGTGTGGGAGGTGGTAGAGGGTAGATGGTGGTCAGTGTGGTGGGGGGGGGGAGGGAGGCTGAGATAGGGGCAGTGTGTGGGAGGGTGAGGGTAGACGTGGTCAGTGTGGGGGGGGGAGGGGAGGCTGAGATAGAGGCAGTCTGTGGGAGGTGAGGGTAGAGGTGGTCAGTGTGGGGGGAGGCTGAGATAGGGGCAGTGTGTGGGATGTGAGGCTAGAGGTGGTCAGTGTGGGGGGAGGCTGAGATAGGGGCAGTGTGTGGGAGGTGGTCAGTGTGGGGGAGAGGCTGAGATAAGGGCAGTGTGTGTGAGGTGAGGGTATGTGCCTATGTGTGAGGTGAGGGCATCTGTGTGTGGGATGTGAGGGCACCTCTGTGTGAGTGTGTGTGTGTGTGTGTGGGGGGGGGGTGATGGCATCTGTGTGTGGGAGGTGATGGTATGTGTGTGGAGGAGAAGGAGGAGGATGAGATGGAGTAGGAGTAGAAAGATAAAAGTTGATTCAGTGCAACCCTGCCGGAAACAAGCATCAGAACAGTAATGAGTAAACAAAGGTTGCTTGTTGCTGTATGCCCGCGCAGACTGACCAGCGAGCAGGGTGGGTGGACAGACGGGGGTGGCTTGAAGGGAGCTGGGGAGACGGGGAGGCGGGAAGGAGGGGCGGGAAGGCGGGAAGGCGGGAAGGAGGGGCGGGCGGACGAGGGAGGGGCGTGGTTCCCCCTAAAGGTATTGGCTGACCATGACATGGGGCGAGTACATAATGACCACCCACGGCCTGTCGGGCAACCAGATAATGGGGGCTCCGGGCCGGTAGGAATGAGGGCCTGTGGATCGTTATGGGCGCCTGTGTTTGTAGAGGCTGAACACGCAACGCCCACACAGACGCCAGCGTCCGTCCCGCCCCGAGGGCTGGGGGGGGGGGGGGGGGGGGGGCGTCCCCCAGATTGGTTGGCTGTTGGAGTTTTACGTCCTGGCAAAAAAATCTAAGGTCATATGAGGATGGGTACCGACTTGTGAAAGTGTGAACTCATGGTAACTTTATAGTGCTGCCCCACTGGGAAATCAGGCCGCCGGCACACTGCATGACCTGATATCCCACTCAGTCACATTATCCTAACACTAAGCTAACTAGTCTTTGCCCTATCCTATCAATGTCGAGCGCCAGGCTGGGAAGCAATAAGTATCAATTTTTAAGTCATTGGTTTGACTCGACTGGGAATTGAACTCCACATCTCATGCACAGGAGGCCCTTGCTCTACCGATTCGGCCACCACGCTCGGTTTCCTTCCGGATGAAAACTGATGAAAGCCTCAAATTGTCAAAACCAAGGCGCCTACCTAGATTTGATCCTACATATCTAACTGAGATACTGGTGCACTGGTTAAATATTTACCTAGTTTGGCGCTCCTGTGCTACCTGGCTACACTCGGAAACAGGCAAAGAAAAGCCCCATGTCAGGCATTTCGGTGTGCACACTAAAATTAAATGTTGCCATGCTTCAATTTCAAATATCTCTACAAAGTTAGCTGTAAATAAAATAAATGTTTCTTCAAAGTAAAGTAAAGTAGATTATAATTAACCTAATATATGGACCAGATGGGATGGCTGAATGAGTTAGAGCGTCCGTCCCTCGTTTTGGTAGACCATGGGGTCATGAGTTCGAACCCTGTTCGAGTCAAACCAATGAATTAAAAATTGATACTTGTCGCTTCCTAGCCAGGTGCTCAGCGTGGTTAGGATAGGGCAAGGACTGGTGTGCTCAGTGTTAGGATAATGTGACTGAGTGGGATATCAGGTCATGGTGCTGGCGGTCTGGTCTCCCAGTGGGGCAGTGCTATAAAGTTGCCATGAGTGCGCACTGTCACAAGTTGGTACCCGTCCTGATATGACCTTAGATGTTGCTAGGACGTAAAACAACAACAAACAAACCTAATATATGTATCTAAAAAAAAGACAGAAACTCAAAACCATTGGAATATGCAGCTTCAAATAACACCACCAAGAAAGAATAAGAACAACAATCCGAAGAAAGGATATTCCTTGTTTTTCTATTATAACTCCGCCCTGATATGACCTTAAATGTTTCCAGGACGTAAAACTCCAATAACCAACCAATCTATTCTAACTAGTATGTGGATAATTGTAACAATTGTGTTTTGTGTGTGTGTTTGTGTGTGTGTTGTGTGTCTTTTGGGTGTCTTTAGGCTGGATGAAGTGAGGATTGGGTTTGAGATAGTTTTAGATTGTTTGTTTGTGTTGTGTTGTGTTTGTTCTGGAATGGGGTGGCTATATTTAAAGCAGTGAATTGTGGGTAATACTGGCCTCCCAAACTGCAGTGAGTGTTAATGGCTACACAGTGTCCACCCTCGTCCACACCCCTCAACGCTAAGTATACCCTACCCCGAGAACCTCCGCCACCGCCAGAACCCCCCCCCCCCCCACCCCCCCCCCCCCCCCCCCCCCCCCCCCCACACACACACACACAACACCACCACCACCACCTCGACCACCACACAATAACCGGCGTGGACAAGAAAATAACGAAAGATGGTTGGTTGTTGAAATTTTACATCCATGACCTTAAAAGTTGCTAGGACGTAAAACAACAACAAACAAACAACAAACAAACATCCTGGCAGCATCTAAGGTCATATCATGGTTGTGTACCAACTTGTGAGAGTGCACACTCATGGTGACTTTATTGTGCTGTCCCACTGGGAATCGGTTCCCGGTCAAGTCAAACCAATGACTAAAATTGGAACTTGTCGCTACCTAACCTGACACTCGGCATTAATAGGATAGGACAAGGACTGGTTAGCACAGTGTCAGGATAATGCGACTCTGTGGGGTATCGGGTCATGGTGCAAGCGGCCTGATCTCTCAGTGGGCCAGCACTATAATGTGGCCATGAATGCACACTGTCACAAGTCGGTACCTGTCCTGTTATGACCTTAGATATTGCTAGGGCATAAAATAACAAACAAATAAACAAACAGGCCGCCGGCACCATAACCCAATTTTCCACTCAGACACATTATCCTGACATTGGGCTAACCAGTCCTTGCCATATCCTATTAATGCCCAGCTTCAGGCTAGGTAGCAACAAGGACCACTTTTGGTAGTCATTGGTTTGACTCAACCGGGAATCGAACTCCCGACTTTCCGCACGGGAAGTTTGCGCTCTACCGATTCCGCCACCCCGTCCGGTAGGGGGGTGACTGGGCGGTTCCCGCACACCCCTGGTTTACCAGCCTTATTAACCTCTACAGTCGCCCTGTGGGTGTTAGGGTAAGGTGGTATCTATGTGTGTGGGGGGAGGGGAGGGGGGGGGGGTGGAAGGGTGTTGTTAAAGTTGCATACTCCAATGAAAGCACACAATTAAATTTTTTTTTTTTTCACAATTTTCTAAACCAAAACACTCACCCTTAGATTTGATCTTACATATACAGTAAAACCTCTCTAAATTGACCGACCATGGGGCCGACTCTAAGCGATTCATTTAGGGAGGTGGTCGGTTTAGGGAGTTAGAATATCCTTACAATGTTATTATTGGGACCCAAAGAAAGTGATCGAAATAGGGGAGAGGTCGATCTGTGGAGGTGGTCTGTTAGGGAGGTTTTACTGTACATCTTAGATGCAGGTGCCCTTATTAAGGCATTTATTTATCGCAGGGTATGCAGGGATTGCAATACCTCAGGGAGTTTGACGCCCCTGCCCTGCAGAGTTGTAAACCACTGTCTTGTGGTACAGGTTCTTGACAGAACCAAAGGCTAAAGGCCGCATTCCTTACACGCGGTATGCAGTATGCGAATGCGAATGCGACAACAAATCGAAACGCCTTGAAACCTATGAGCTACATTCCTTACACGTGGTATGCGAATGCGAATGCGTTTTTCCGATCGGTCCATGTAGCGATCGGTGCGGCATGCGGCATGCGACAAGCGGCATGCGACAAGCGGGGTGCGAATAGAAACCTGAGTCTGATGTGTCCATTAGTTTAACACTAGGAGAGGTGACTGAGCATTACGGAACGGCCTAGAGGGGTGCCGTGTACATCGTGAAGGGGAAAAATGCCAACAGATCCACAGAAATATGAATACTTATCTATAATTTGGCAATTATAATGAAAAGGACGGTCCTAACATGGCTCAGTTTAGCTTGCTCTGAGGGATGTTAGGACCGTCCCAGATTTTGTTGACCGAAAAGGACGGTCCTAACATGGCTCAGTTTAGGATGTTAGGACCGTCCCAATCGGGAGACTGACGGTTATGGGAAAGCTAAAAATGCTACCATATGCACAGAAATATGAATACTTATCTATAATTTGGTTATAATAAAGGTAGCAACCCCCATGTGACGTACAAAAAGGTACATAGATATAAATGCAATATTTGGTCATATACAGAGCAGTATGGAGAATAATTGTTTATTTTTATTTTTTAAATATAGCCAGTCATGTGCCGCATACCGCGTGTAAGGAATCATGCCATTCGCATACCGCATGCCGCATACCGCATACTGCATACCGCGTGTAAGGAATGCGCGCTTAAGGGAGCAAACCCTAAACAGAAAACCATGTCACTGTGGCAGCATTAAGGGTGGTTGATGTATGGAACTCCCAACATCTCCCGACCAGCCACTGCAGGGACAAATAGTTTTGCGCCTGTCTGGACATGTTCTTGCCGGTGTGAAACCTCTATTTGCTCCCTGAGAGAGTGCCGCTGATAACTTGCAAAAGCCAGCAGCACTTCAACACTTTTGCAGGCAGCCTTCATGAAATGTCAGCAGAGAGCTAATTGGAGAGCGGCAGTCAAGTAATGAAAGCAGTCTTTGTCGCATCGCGACCGACAGCATGATGATGATGATGATGATGATGATTTATCGCTGCATCGAACAAATATCAAATCGATTGCTGATGGTTTAATGATGTGTTGGCAGCAAGGGCCTTGTTCACAGTGCAAAGCTAGTGATATCTGTTCTGGCAGTCTTGTCAATCACATTCACACGCCTAGTTTGAAATTTACATGAAATTCTGAAATAGTCAGATCTGTGTCAAATGACTGCAAAAACCATCTCTGATGCAGTCTTGAACTTGTGTCAACTAACAGTAAAGTCCAACTCACAACAAAATAATCCAAATTGCAGCAGGTGATACAGCCCAAATGCACTTTCAGCAATCTCGTCTAAGATTTGTTTATGTTTTACATTGGTAAAGAGGTCTTGCGTGCTATTCACCTTAAAACATCATTAATGCATGGCCATGAAATATAAAGCACTCAAGCAGAATGTGTCCGCGTGTCAGTGTCCACTGATACTCAATGCATTCAGGAAGTGCTTCCCGGTCGAGTCAAAACCAATGACTTATAAAATTGATACCCCGTCCTGATATGACCTTAGATGTTGCTAGGACGTAAAACAACAACAAACAAACAACAAACAAACAAACGATACTTGTCACTTCCTAGCCTGACCCTCGCCATTAATAGGATAGGGCAAGGACTGATTAGCTCAGTGTCAGGCGGTCTGATATCCCAGAGGGGCAGCCCTATAAAGTCACCATCATTGTGTATTGTCACAAGTCGGTACCCATCCTGATATAACCTTAGATGTTGCCAGGAAGTAAAACTCCAACAACCAACCAATCTCACTGCACACACCTCCCTACACACGTCCCAAAGCACATCCCTACACACCACCCTACACACATCCCTACACACCACCCTACACACCTTTCCCAACACACCTGCCTATACCCCCCCCCCCCCCACACACACACCTGCCTCCACAGTCACACTGATACGCGCTCCTCCAGTTGACAACATTCATCGTTCACACAAAGGGACGAAACAACCTACTTTGAAGTTGAAATCGAACAGGGATAACAACAACAACAACAAAAGGCAGAGATGCAAAGTGAAGAAGGAAAAAACCACCAAAAAACCCCCACAAAAACCCCACACACGCACATACAAACACACCAGCTTTCCGTTATTCTGAATAGAGCCTGTGCACCTGCTGGTATGTACCCCTTCCCACCCACTTACGTCACCATTAAAAAAACACAAAAAAAACCCACTAACTTCAACATGAGTCCAAGTATAGGAGTGCGGCAAATTTGAAAAGTGAGATCTCAAAGATTGAAAGAAGAGAGCAAAAAAATGCTCCACTTTCAAAACTGTCGGGTCGGTGTCCACCCCCGGTGTGAAAGCGGATCTCTGGATGCCGCTGCTTGCCTCCATGATTGGTATGTCTGGGCCGACCCGATGATGTATATTACCTGTATAGCACAGCACACACACACCGCATTACCTGTATCACACACCTCACATTGCCAGATAGTCTGTCACCGTCAGTGTGCGCAGCGTCAACTTGAACAGTGCCACAGCCATCTCACAGCCACCTTACAGCCACCTCACATCCACCTCACAGCCATCTCACAGCCACCTCATGACCACCTCACAGTCACCTCACAGCCACCTCACAGTAACCTCACAGCCACCTCACAGCCACCTTAGTCACCTCACAGCCACCTCACAGTCACCTCACAGCCACCTCACAGTGGGCGTCCCAAACTGCAGCCACCTCACAGCCATCTCACAGCCACCTTAGTCACCTCACAGCCACCTCACAGGCACCTTACAGTCACCTCATAGCCACCTCACAGCCACCTTAGTCACCTCACAGCCACCTCACAGTCACCTGACAGCCATCTCACAGCCACCTTAGTCACCTCACAGCCACCTCACAGTCACCTCACAGCCACCTCACAGCCACCTTAGTCACCTCACAGGCACCTCACAGTCACCTCACAGCCACCTCATAGTCACCTCACAGTCACCTCACAGCCATCTCACAGACACCTTAGTCACCTCACAGCCACCTCACAGCCACCTCAGTCACCTCACAACCACTTCAGTCACCTCACAGCCACGTCACAGCCACCTCACAGCCACCTCAGTCACCTCATACCCGCTTCAGTCATCTCACAGCCTCCTGACAACCACCTCAGAGCCACCTCACCAGCACCTCACACCCACCTCACAGCAACCTCACACCCACGTCCATAGCCATCATCTCCACAAATTTGGTTTTAAAGTTGGATAGTCCAATGGTTGTTGAGTTTCTGCCATGTTTTATCCTCTGAGGTAAATACAATAGGTATATTGGTATATTCTACTTTGATTCAGTCTGTAGTACTACTAGTAGTTATTGCTGTAAGGGATTTAACTTTGGAGCTATTTCAAGTCAAAACATAAAAAAATAAAAATGGAAAGGCTGGATATCATAGTTTCTTTTAAATTGACTTAGTATTCATTCTCTACAGAAATAAATGTTTAACCATTACACCAGTTTCTAAGTTGATTATATAGAATCAAATCTAGATAAGTGTTTTAGTTCGGCAATTTGATTACATACATATACACATATATACGCATTGACTACTTACATACACATATACACACATACGTACATATGTACATACATACATATGCACATACATACATACATATTGTAGTGGTCTGCACTGACCTCTCAGGCAAGTAACCACATAGACAGGTAGGCGTGGGGAGTGTGTTGATATCAGGGAGCCTAGGTGGTGTAATGGTTAGCACACTGGCCCGGAATGCAAAGAGATGTGGGTTCGAGTCCCGCTCTAGGCGCAGTATTTCCCATTTTCATCACCCCCATGACACTGGTTGCCGTGACCATGATCCTGTACAAGCTATGCGCTGTATGCTTGATGAACCTACCCTGTGTATGTATGTGTAAGTGCATTGCCTGTATATATGTAATTGTAAGCATTAAATGACCATTTAAAAAACTTACAATTCCAGGGGGACGAGTGTAGTAGGTTGCACTGACCTCTCAGGCAAGTAACCACATAGACTGGTAGGCGTGGGGAGTGTGTTGATATCAGGGAGCCTAGGTGGTGTAATCGGTTAGCACACTGGCCCGGATATGCAAAGAGATGTGGGTTCGAGTCCCGCTCCTAGGTGCAGTATTTCCCATTTTCATCACCCCCACGACACTGGTTGCCGTGATCAGGATCCTGTACAAGCTTTGGGCTGTATGGTTGTTGAACCTACCCTGTGTATGTATGTGTTAGTGCATTGCCTGTATGTATGTAATTGTAAGCATTACAAGACTTACGCGATTCCAGCTGGGGGGCGAGTGTAGATGGTCTGCACTGACCTCTCAGGCAAGTAACCACATAGACAGGTAGGCGTGGGGAGTGTGTTGATATCAGGGAGCCTAGGTGGTGTAATGGTTAGCACACTGGCCCGGAATGCAAAGAGATGTGGGTTCGAGTCCCGCTCTAGGCGCAGTATTTCCCATTTTCATCACCCCCACGACAATATGTACGTACATATATGTATATGCATGCATACATAACTTATATGTGATGTTTAAGCATTATGCGAGTATAAAGCAACAGAAGGGATTATTCTATATATTATTATATATTCTGATAATATATTATTAGCCAATGGGCACTCTGCATCTATTTTCTCCTTACTCATACGGGTAGGCCTACTGGTGGCTCCACCACAGCCCGACCTTAACTTCCAGTGCACTGTCACTATATATATATATATCTAGTATAGTTATGCGAATCTTACCTGGGTACAGATGATGGGATAACTTGTGTTTTCCCGAGGTACTAGCCTCGAATAGTCGTGGGTCAGGGAGAAGGAAGCACATCCGGGTCCAGCAATCTTTTACCTACTTTTTAGGATAAAAAATGATTTTAACTTTGTATGGATACTTATTGTGTTTTCGATTTGGTTCTAGCGAAACCTGATAGTTGTGGTAGGGTAGCGTGGGTGGGCCCTGACCCACGACTATCCGAGTCTAGTACCTTGGAAAAACACCAGTTATCCATCATCTGTACCCAGGTAAGATTTGTATAACTATACTCTTTTACCTCGGTACTACGCCTCTGGCTACTCCAGGGAGACTTTTATGTAATCTCATTTTTGTTATCCTTTTATACTTTAATGTTGTAACCATACTATGTATATACTGGTGTAGTACCGAGGTAAAATGTATATATATATATATACACACACATGTACATATATATTCATATGTATATGTGTAGGCCTATATCTGTGTTCACATGTACAGACACACAGACACACAGACACACCGGCAATATAGCACGATCCTTACTATATCAATACAGCCACACCTCCAGGCAACCCCACACACAGATTCACGCACCAGTGAGCATCCCACTGATTCCCAGGGTGTCCACGTGAAGGCTACGACGTCACACGGGGGCAATGAGAGTGAAGGTGATATTGGCGGTAGGTCAAAGGTCAGACCATTGCTGTACGCCGCCTTACCCGACCTTAGCGTTACGATTCAGTGTACATATACTGTCCATTGTATATCAGCAAGTATATCACCCTAGTTAAGGCACATGCCTCTAACATACACCAAGGTATTCACTAAACTATGCTGCCTTACCCGACCTTAGCGTTACGATTCAGTGTACATATACTGTCCATTGTATATCAGCAGGTATATCACCCTAGTTAAGGCACATGCCTCTATCATACACCAAGGTATTCACTAAACTACGCTGGATTACCCGACCGTAGCGTTACGATTCAGTGTACATATACTGTCCATTGTATATCACCCTAGTTAAGGCACATGCCTCTATCATACACCAAGGTATTCACTAAACTATGCTGCCTTACCTGACCTTAGCATTACAATTCAGTGTACATACACTGTCCATTGTATATCACTGTCAGCAGGTATATCGCCCTAGTTAAGGCACACCCCTCTATCATACACCAAGGTATTCACTAAACTACACCGCCTTACCCAGTCTTAGCGTTACGATTCAGTGTACATGTATACACTTTCCATTGTGTATCAGCAGGTATATCACCCTAGTTAAAGCACATACCTCTATCATACACCAAGGTATTCACTAAACTACACCGCCTTACCCGGCCTTAGCGTTACGATTCAGTGTACATACACTGTCCATTGTATATCAGCAGGCGCTCGACATTATTATTTGGATAGGGCAAGGACTGGTTAGCTGAGTGTCAGGATAATGTGACTGAGTGGGATATCCGGTTATGGTGTTTGTGGCCTGGTCTCCCAGTGTGCCAGCACGATAAATTCCCCATGAGTGTGCACTGTCACAAGTCGGTACTCGTCCTGATATGACCTTAGATGTTTCCAGGACGGAAAACTCCAACAACCAACCAACCAAGCAACGGCTGTGCTTGGGAATATTTCACATCCTCACAGATTGCCTTCCGAAAGCTAACCGGAAGTCATGGGGGAGACGGATAAATGCGCGTTCCCACCACCAGGGGGCGGGATGAGGTGCATGATGGGAGCTCACCCTGGTAGATAACTGCAACGCAGCGGTGTGCGCGCGCAGCCCACGACTTGCCGGAACTGGAAGTTAGTATTGGAGGGGAGGGGGGAGGGGGGTAGTGGATCTTATCAACACCCCCCCCCCCCCCTCCCGGGGAGGACGCGGTGATGGAGGGTTGCAACCCCGGATTTATCCACCGGACAACAAAAACTGCCCCGCTCCGTCATCACACTGCGTGTCCTTTGCACCCAATATCCACGTTTATCTTTGTGAAGAAAGAAATGGTGAATAAATATATTTGAAAAAATAAATCACGGTGGTTGAGTTAGACCGGTTGGATAGTTTCTTATCCTCTCTCACATAGTGACTATATATAGTAATTAGTATAATCCCCACCCTCCCTTCACTCGACCACGAATACCTTACGTCTTTTCTGTACTATTATTAATATTATTATTATCATTATTATTATCATTACATCACAATTGCCATATCACAATTGATATATATCGTTATTATCACTATTAATAATAATACTTATTATTGTTGGTATTTATTTGTTCTATTATTATTATTATTATTATTATTATTATTATTATTTAGGGCGAGTTAGGGCCGCCTCACGCCCTCTCCCGGAAGCTGCCGTTGTGCAAACATTCCATTTCTAGGGTTCCCGCCCTTTGACACGGGTATGGGGAGAGGCATCCTACACCCGCAGTCATCATTGTGTATCAGTTGTGTACATACACCTCATCTAGTTACACGTGTACGCAGAAGTATATATATATAATATATTATATATATATATATATATATATATATATATATATATATATAATATCATATCTATAATATATATATATACATATATATAAGACATATATTGCAAGAGCGGGAGATGAGAACTTGGGTGAGCTCTGCACACATTTATTACTGCGCGTGCATATACAGAATGCTCGTCACACCCACCCCCCCCCCCCTGCATCCCCCCTCCCCCTCCCCCCTCCCCCGTCCCCCTCCCCACTCCATCCCCGCCCTACTTCCGCGCCTCTTCTGACATCACCCTATACGCTCCACCCTCACCTCCCCCAACTCCCCAACTCCCAACTCCCCACTCCCCTCCCCAACTCCCCAACTCCCCACCTCCCCCAACTCCCCCACCTCCCCACCTCCCAACTCCTCACCTCCCCAACTCCCCACCTCCCCCCCCCCAACTCCCCACCTCCCCAACTCCCACCTCCCCAACTCCCCACCTCCCCCAACTCCCCACCTCCCCCAACTCCCCACCTCCCCCACCTCCCCACCTCCCCCACCTCCCCCAACTCCTCACCTCCCCCAACTCCCCACCTCCCCCAACTCCCCACCTCCTCACCTCCCCCACCTCCCCAATTCCCCAACTCCTCACCTCCCCCAACTCCCCACCTCCCCCAACTCCCCACCTCCACCAACTCCCCACCTCCCCACCTCCCCCAACTCCTCACCTCCCCCAACTCCCCACCTCCCCCAACTCCCCACCTCCACCAACTCCCCACCTCCACCAACTCCCCACCTCTCCCCACCTCCTCCCACTTCTTCTCAACTCTCCCCTTTTTCTCCTCAACCCCCCCCCCCCCCATTCTCCCCAACTCCTCCCACTTCTCCCTAACTCTCCTCACTTATCCCCAACTCTCCCCACCTCCACTCACATTTCACCATCTTCACCACATTAGCCCCCCGCAGTTGGAATGAGTGAGTGAGTGAGTGAGTGAGTGAGTGAGTGAGTGAGTGAGTGAGTGAGTGAGTGAGTGAGTGAGTGAGTAACCTAGTGATGTATTCTAAGAACGCTGTACACACTGCCCGATTTTCCAGTCGCACTGGCCGACTGCCGACATGACCGACTAAACACCGCGAGTTCTCAGCCATTGTACAGCTCCAATAGTCGAGTTGAATTCTACTCTTTTTTTAAAAACATACACTAAATTCAAAACACACAAAGAAGCACACACAAAAACACAGACAGGGCGACAACAAAAAAGTGCATATCTAAAATGACTCAATCTGTCAGCGTCTGGCAGTTTGTAAGTAATCTATTTGTCGCGCAGTGATCGCCCCACTTTCACCAGACAGTATTAACACCATAAACTAAACTTAGCTGGTTGCTTTTTCATCTGTGGTAAAATGTATTCACACCTAACCCTCGCCTCACCTAGTAATACTAATAGTATATAGGCCGCGATACAATGCCACGAATTAAAGCCACTGACACACACACCTCTCACACACACTCACACATTCACACACACACTTACACACTCACACACACACTCACTCACACTCACAATTGAAGCCACACACATTCACATACATTCACATACATTCACACTCACACACACTCACACATGCACACACAAGTACTCACACTCACATACACTCACACACACTCACACACACTTTCACACACTCACACACACTCACTCACAATTGAAGCCACACACATTCACACACTCACATTCACATACATTCAAACTCACACATGCACACACAATTACACACACTCACACACACTCACACACACTCACATGCATTCACATTCACGCACACGCATACCCACACGCACACTTACTCACACACTTACTCACAGTCACATGCACACTCACAAGCATACTAACTTTCACACACACAATCACACACACACACTCGCTTACTCACTCACCCACACACTCACTCACACTTACATTCACACACATTAAGAACTGACCGCACAACGATCACATTGACACACAAATCCACACATGCATACATACATACATACATACATACATACATACATACATACATACATACATACATACATACATACATACATACATACTATAAATAAATAAATACATAACATACCTGGCGCCTCCCACAGTTCAGCGGCGATCACGTGACTCTCCTTCGACCAATCACGGCTCTGCACGAAGTGGTCACAGTCCCACAGCGCCACGTGACCGCCCACGTGACTCCCGCGGTAGCTGACGAGCCGCACGATGCCCTGCTTCCGCAAGAACGGCGCCATCACGCCACCAACGCCACTTCCGGTTCCTCCGGCGGCACCAGCCTTAGGCGCGTCGCGCATGCGCGAAAGGAGTGGGTTTCCATAGCGCGACGCGAGGAAAGGTCCATAGGCGGTGTTCCTGAAGATGTACTGCTGGTTGCCGCGTCCCAAGTAGCTGTCGTTGCCGTGCTTGGAGAGGCTGACCGTCGCCTTGCCGACGGAGTGCTGGCCGCCGCACCGGTTCAGCGTCCACGACAGACGCAGGGACGCCGTGTTGTGCATGTGCGCAGAGATGTGGCCGCCGATCATGGCGATGACCTCACGGTCCCGGTAGTGTCCGCCGTGCAGGTAGTAGCCCGGGTAGAGGAGCACCAGTTGCCGGAACTTTGGAAGGTCCATCTGCGGGCCGATGCGCATGCGCACATACACGCACACGCACACGCACGCGCACGCATACGCCGAAGTGGGTGTGCGGGTGTTTGGGAGGGGGGGGGGGGAAGAAAGAGAGAAAAAACAATGAGTTAGATGTGATTGTGAGCGATGAATTTTGTTCAGTGAGTTATTATTAATCGCAACTAGTGTGTGTTGTTGTTGTTTTACGTCCTAGCAACATTATAGAGGGTATTCCCATGATGTCATCAAACGGAAGTGTGGCCATTGTGGCGATATCAACTAGTAAACAACCTGACAATGCATTGAGTTTGCCGATATGCGCAGTGCAAAACGTCTATTTCATTCAAAATTAATAGAAATGCAGAACCCTAACCTTATAAATTTAATATAATCTGTTCTTTGAATGTGTTTTCTATATGTATTCCAATCAGTTTGTTTCTAGGTGGTGTGGCTTTAGAGATATTTCACTTTTTCTGTATTAAGATTGCTCATGGCCATTGACAATGCATTGAGTTTGATGGTACGTGCCGTGCAAAACGTCTAGTTTATTCAAAATTAATAGAAATGCAGAACCCTAACCTTATAAATTTAAGATAATCTGTTCGCTGAATGTGTTTTCTATATGTATTCCAATCAGTTTGTTTCTAGATGGTGTGGTTTTAGAGATATTTCACTTTTTCTGTATGAAGATTGCTCACTGCCATTGACAATGCATTGAGTTAGTTTGGTTTGTTATTGTGGTTGTATCGCCACAATGGTCGCACTTCCGTTTAGCGTGACGTCAGTGCATACCCTCTATTAGTGCTTATCAGGACGGGGCAACTATTACCTTTGTGTATGTGAGTCAGAGAGTGAGTGGTTGTTTGTGCGGTGGTGTTTGTGGTGAAGGGGAGGTGGTTTTTCTAGCAATACACTGAACGTGTATTAGAACGGGTAGCGACTTATGACAGTGACTTGTGGCAGTGCACACTCGTGGTGACTTTATAGTGCTGCCCCATTGGGGAGACCACGCCGACATGACCCGATATCCCACTCAGTCACAGTATCCGGCTGTCCTGATATGACCTTCCCTTCCCTTCCCTTCCCTTCCCTTCCCCTCCCCTTCCCTTCCCTTCCCTTCCTTTCCCTCCCCTTCCTTTCCCTTCCTTTCCCTCCCCTTCCTTTCCCTTCCTTTCCATCCCCTTCCTTTCCCTTCCTTTCCTTCCCCTCTCCTCCCCTCCCCTTCCCCTCCCCTTCCCTTCCTCCTCCCCACCCCTCCCCTCCCCTACCTTCCCTCCCCTCCCCTTCCCCTCCCTCCCCTCCCCTCCCCTCCCCTCCCCTTCCCTCCCCTCCCCTCCCCTCCCCTCCCCTCCCTCCCCTCCCCTCCCCCCCTCCCCTCCCCTCCCCCCCCTCCCCCCCTCCCCTCCCCCCCCCCCCCCCCCCCCCCGGATGTACCGCTTGGTCGGTGCGGCTTGGTGCGGTGTAGAGGGTGTTGCCGTGGATTGAGTGTCCCGGGTGTGGGGTCACCACGCCCGGCGCCTCCCCACAATGCCATTTCAGGCACAATTTACTGGTGACTCGCCTGTAGCAAGATTCAGCCACATTAGGACGCCCCGCGACCTCTCCGCTGGAACTGACTAGAAGGAAGCGTCGGGGTTTGTTCGTTCAGAATGTTCATTTTCTTTCCATTAAAACAAGTCAAGCGTTATGCACACCGTCCTGTTATGACCTTAGATGTTGCTAGAACATAAAACAATAACAATAGGAAAAAAACACTGTTGTGCACATACACTGTTATAGTGAGATACGAACCATGGTTGGTTGTTGAAGTTTTATGTCCTGGCAACATCTAAGGTCATATCAGGACATGTACCGACTTGTGACAGTGCGCACCCGTGGCGACTTTATAGTGCTGGCCCCCAGCACCAGTCCTGATATCCTACTCAGTCACATTATCCTGACACAGAGCCAACCAGTCCTTGCCCTTTCCTAATAATGCCAAGCGGCTGGCTAGGAAGCGACAAGTATACATTGGTTTGACTCGACCAGGGTTCCAATCCCATGATCTACCAAAACGGGAGATGAACGCTCAATACATTCGGCCATCCTGTCTGATCTAAGAACGATGGACTCATGGTGTATTGGTTATGCTTATTTCCAGCTATGAAACTATCATATCGATTTGATTGATTTATTGATTGGCACGTGACTGCGTGCACATGGCAGCTTTATAGTGCTGCCAAAACAAGATACTGTAGTGAGTTGGACTTACCTCCCCAGGTGAAATGCAACATGCACAGGTAGTTTGGGGTGGGTGGTTTGCAATCGTAAGGACCCTTGCTCCGGAATGGCAGAAATATGGGTTCAGATCCTGTTCTATGAATCGACCCCTCACTCAATGATAGTATGCAACTATCACGGTGATAGATGAAAATACATGTTTACTGAATTCACAAGTATCTACGTTGGCTATGTAGGATCACATTTACCTTAGTGTTTTAATTGAGAAAATAAATATTTATCAAATACATCAATATCCAAGATGGCTTTGCAGGACCAAATCTAGATAAAAGATTCACCCGGTACTTGTAGTACACGGGTGAACGACAACATACTGTAAATACGGGCGAAAATAGCTTTAGTGTGGAACAGCAAGTAGAATGCCTGCCTCCAGTGTCAAATGGTTACTTATAAGTTATATCGGCACAGACTTGGTGAAATGGGAAAGACTGCAAAAAGACAAGATGGCGGCCGCAGAACGCCGTCGATTTCACTTTTAAATTGCATTAAACTAGATATTATATTATATTTTTCAACTCAAAGGTAGCGGGCTAACAATAAGACATATGTAAAGAATAATTATTGCTTCTTAGATTGTGAAATTAGGCTCTCAATTCATTAACCCGCTTTTTCGACCGTTTTTATATAGGGTTGGTATTCACCCATGTACTGCGAGTACCGGGTGAATCCTTTATCTAGACCAAATCCACCTCAGTGTTTTGATTTAGAAAATCAAATGAGTGAACCAGTATATAAGGTGGATTAAATTTAGTCCGTTTAAAAAACCTTGAATGTTTCACAGGACTGTGTAGCACCAATCCAAATATCCGGAAGGAGATTGAGTTTGTTGGGAGTTTTACATCCTGCAGGGATGAAAGATCTCCGCTATTCCACGGATATCTGGGATTTTTCAATCCCACAGCACCATCAGCGTAGATCTATACTAATACATGGTGCAGACGCCGCAGCACTATCAGCGTATACCAAATATATATGAAACCTCACTTCCGGAAATTGTCTGCGATTCCCTGACAATGCTAAACCTATGGGAGAATATCCGCATTTCCGCTTTTTTTTCTCGGAGACCACTTTCATCCCTGATCCTGGCAACATCGATGGTCATACTAGAACAACCTGAAGGAGAAGGCGGGTGTTGAGTGGAGCATGTTTTCGGGTCCCTAATGAATATTTATGTCCGCGCGTCCCTGCTGCCAGCCCGCAGACAACGCGTCACAATGCCCGCCCAGGTATTGATTTACAGGTGAGCATTGTGAGGGGGGCGGCACTCTGTAGTTGTTAATGTGGTATACAGGGGTACCCTCAGCCACCACGGCACAGACAAGCTCAGGGTCAAGTGTCGCCCGACTCTCGGGGTGTGGCAGGGGTCATACAGGTCACAGGACCTACACCTGGAGGTCAGCCACCAGACACAGGGGTCATCCCCGCTCACGCCAAGGTCAAACTTCACTATTTACTACTACTACTACCAACCACTGCTGCTGCTACCGGGATGGGCCACAATTAGGGTAGTTGTAGTACTCCAGGTGGTCGCGTGGTGGCGCTAGGTCGAGACCCAAGGTCACGCATGGGTCAGTGCCGGAGTTCGCATCGAGGTCAAAAGTGGTGACCTTCTGTCAGGGAATCATTAACCCAATTGTTGAGGTTGCCTATGGGCACGGACAGTACCAGATTCGATGAGGAAATTGCACGCCACCTCCCCCCCCCCCACCCCCCACCCCCCACCAATAAAAATGGCTGTCTTATTGATGTAAACTACCCTAACCCCACCCCTCCCGCCTCTCCCCTCCCCTCTCCCTCTCACTCCCGTGGCCTCCCTCCCACTCTCACTCACCTGGCTTCCACCCCCCTCTCCCTGCCTCGCCCCCCATCCCCTCCCCACCCTCCCGTCACTGTCTCCCCTCCCCCTCCCGTCCCTGTCTCCCCTTCCCTCCCTTCTCCTCCCCTCCCTGTCTCCCCTTCCCTCCCTTCTCTCCTCCCTCCCCGTCCCCTTCCCCGAACCCTTCCCCTCCCCTCCCCCCCTCCCCTCCCTCCCCTCCCTCCCACCCTCCCTCTCCTCTCCTCTCCTCTCCTCTCCTCCTCCTCTCCTCTCCTCCCTCCTCCCCTCCCCTCCCCTCCCCTCCCTCCCCTCCCCTCCCCTCCCCTCCCCCTCCCTCCCCTGCCCTCCCCTCCCCTCCACTCCCCTCTCCTCTCCTCTCCTCTCTCCTCTCCTGCACGGTCGGTGGGTCGCAGTGATTTGAGTGAGACTGAGAGTGCCCCACGGGGTAAATACAGGTTCGCATTCTTGCATGAATTCACCCTTGATCCCGGGTTTACTTCAAGGCAGGGATCGACCCCGACCTCCTTCCGACCGCGCATTGTCCGGGAAGGGGCGCCGGGCGCATAGCCTCGGGCCCCGATTATTGCCATCAGTTCGGGCAGGCCCCCCCCCCCCCCTCCCGCCTCTACTCCCTACCCCCGCCTCACTCCCCCTCCCACACTCCCACACTCCCATCCTCCTGCACTGCCCCCCCCCCTCCCCAACCCACCACCCTACAGGCTGACTAGGTAGCACTCCCGGTATGAGTATCATGTATGCCATGGGTTGCCATAGTTATTACTTCCAGCCCTGGAGGTATGATTTCAAAGTTCTTTTAAAAGTATGTCTTCTTTTTTTAATGAAAAAAAATGTTACACACCTTTTTTACCCATAGGCCCAAATGCGATGGTTTTTGAGTTTCTACCATTTTTCTTTATAGATAAATATATTAAATTGATTGTTGTAATCAACCTTACTTAAGTTTGAAGTATCTTTTATTATATTATAATATAAATAGTTAACTTTGGAGATATTTTAAGTGAAAACAGGCCAACTCAATTTTGGCGTGTTTGACGAAATTCCGATATCATATTCATAGGCTTCAGCAGTGGCAGGTTCTATTATTTAATTGACTTCATATTCTCTTCCATCCAGTAACACATGCTCAATGAGGGAATCAGTATCTGTTTTGTTGGTTTGTTTGTTGTTGTTTTACGTCCTAGCAACATCTAGGGTCATATCAGGATGGGTACCGACTTGTGACAGTGCGCACTCATGGTGACTTTATAGTGCTGCCCCACTGGGAGACCAGGCCACCAGCACCATGACCTGATATCCCACTCAGTCACATTATCCTGACACTGAGCCAACCAGTCCTTGCTCTGTCCTAATAATGCCGAGCGCCAGGCTAGGAAGCGACAAATATCAATTTTTAAGTCAATGGTTTGACTTGACCAGTGATTCGAACCCACGACTCGGTATCTGAGTTGGATATGTAGGATCAAATTTAGATACGTGTGAAGCTTTAAAAGAGATGGCATTAGGAACGTGTTGGGGGTGAGAGTTGTTTGTCAATCGTTGTTCAATGTGGGGTTGGTGATGCCCGAGTGGTTGGGATGGCAAAGCCAACGTCGATATGCAACCTCAGAGGTTTGAGGACTTCAAACTCCATAAATAGTATCGCCATAGGAAATGTAGTCTATGCTCTTGTTATGTTGATAGGTCTATGCATATACGTAAATAGATAGATAGATAGATAGGTAGATAGATAGATATTTGGATAGATAGATACATACCCATACATACATGCATACATACACGCATACATACATGCACACATACACACATGCATATATGCATACAAACATACATACCTAGACACATACATGGACACATACATGGATACATACACACATATACAATAATACATACCTTCACACAAGATAGTAACATACATACATACATACACATACAAACATTCATAGATAGACACATGCATACATATACACATACATATATATGTATGCATACACATACAAACATACATACCTAGACACATACATAGACACACACATGGATACATACACACATATACATACCTTCATACATAGATAGTAACATACATATATACATACACATACAAACATTCATAGATAGACACATGCATACATATACACATACATTTATATATATATATATATATATATATATATATGCATACACATACACATACAAACATACATACCTAGACACATACATAGACACATACATGATGCATACACACATATACATTCATTCATACATAGATAGTTACATACATACACACATACATACATATACAAACATTCATAGATAGACACATGCATGCATATACATATACATATATATATGTATGCATACACATACAAACATACATATCTAGACACATACATGATACATACACACATATACATTCATTCATACATAGATAGTAACATACATACATATACAAACATTCATAGATAGACACATCCATACATACACACATACATGCATATACAAACATTCATAGATAGACACATGCATGCATATACATATACATATATATGTATGCATACACATACAAACATACATACCTAGACACATACATGATACATACACACATATATATTCATTCATACATAGATAGTAACATACATACACACATACATACATATACAAACATTCATAGATAGACACATCCATACATATACACATACACACATAGATAGATGAAGTCGCCATGAGTGCGAAATGTCACAAGTCGGTACCCATCCTCATAACATTGATATGACCTTAGATGTTGCCAGGACGTAACATTCCAACAACCAACCAACCGACCAAGCTGAGCCACAAACCGCCTCAACCACAAACCGCCTCAACCACAAACCGCCGACCACGGCCCAGAGGTGACCACACTTTCTCTAATTGCGGCACAACTCACGGGAAGACGTCACGTGATTAGCGAGCGTGCGTAGCTGTAACGAGCACTGATTGTGGTATTTAAACTAAGTAGTCCCACCAAATATGGTGTTCACCGCACACAACCGTTAAGTCAGTCGTGGGCCCGGCAGGCTGTGGCAAGTGCAGGGACCCTACGGGGCCTGGGAAGTCTTGGAAAAGTCTTGAACTTCATTTTTCCCTATTTCAAGGCATTGAAAAGCCTTGGTTTTAACCTATTTTTGGTGAATAGTACTGAAAAGTCTTGAATGCCATTAAACTGTCCGCACTGATCTAAATGAGTCCGAAATCGCGATTTGCAATTGTTTTTATTTTTCCTGAAATCCAAATGAAAATAGTCTTGAATTTCTATCAAAAACAGCCTTCACAAGCATTGAAATAGCCTTGAATTTGACATTAATAATACCCACTTTTGGTTGTTTTACATCATAGCAGCATCTAAGGTCATACCAGGACTGGTACCCACTTGTTACAGTGCTCACTCATGGTGACTTTATAGTACTGTCCCACTGGGAGACCAGGCCGGCAACACCATGACCTGATATCCCACTCAGTCACATTATCCTGCCAACCAGTCCTTGCCCTATCCTAATAATGCCGAGCGCCTGGCTAGGAAGCGACAAGTATAAATTTTTAACTCATTGGTTTGACTCAACCAGAGTTCAAACCCACGAACCCATGGGTTCGGATTCCCCGATCTCCCAAAACAGGAGATGGAAGCTACGGGGCCTGGGAAGTCTTGGAAAAGTCTTGAACTTCATTTTACCCTATTTCAAGGCATTGAAAAGCCTTGGTTTTAACCTATTTTTGGTGAATAGTACTGAAAAGTCTTGAATGCCATTAAACTGTCCGCACTGATCTAAATGAGTCCGAATCGCGCATTTGCAATTGTTTTTATTTTTCCTGAAATCCAAATGAAAATAGTCTTGAATTTCTATCAAAAACAGCCTTCACAAGCATTGAAATAGCCTTGAATTTGACATTAATAATACCCACTTTTGGTTGTTTTACATCATAGCAGCATCTAAGGTCATACCAGGACTGGTACCCACTTGTTACAGTGCTCACTCATGGTGACTTTATAGTACTGTCCCACTGGGAGACCAGGCCAGCAACACCATGACCTGATATCCCACTCAGTCACATTATCCTGCCAACCAGTCCTTGCCCTATCCTAATAATGCCGAGTGCCTGGCTAGGAAGCGAAAAGTATAAATTTTTAACTCATTGGTTTGACTCAACCAGAGTTCAAACCCACGAACCCATGGGTTCGGATTCCCCGATCTCCCAAAACAGGAGATGGAAGCTCAACTCATTTGGCCATCCCGTCTGGTTAATGTATTGAGAAATTGTCTTTGTCTTTCCAGGTGAGTACCACTAGTAACACAAGGCAATGTCAACATGACAGGTAGGTTAACGTTGCATAGTCCGATGGTTTTTAGTTTCTCTCAATTACTGAGATAAACATATTAGGTTGTTCATTATAATCTACCTTACATTAGTTTGAAGTAACTTATTTGAAATGGCTAACTTTTGAGATATTTGAAATGGAAACATGCTAAATTAATTTCGGCAAGCATGCCAAAACTCTTAACACCATAGGTTTCTGCAGTAACAGGTTTTATTAATTGACTCAGTATCCGCTTATATGTGATGACAAATGTTTAATAAATGCACCAGCATCTAAGTTAGATATGTAGAATCAAATCTAGATAATTGTTTTGGCTTTGAAAATGTTATGTTTTCATCGGACTATGCAGCTTTAAAGGGGCTGTCACATTAGGGTTTTTTGCGGGAGCGTATGGCGGCGTAAGCGCGTTACGTCATATACGTCGGCATACACCGTATACGCTACTCATACGCTACGCATACGCTACTCATACGCTACTCATATGCCGCCAGATGCCGGCGTATGTGAAGCGTATGAGGCATACGCCGCCATACGCTTTCATAAATCCGTCCGTCAAATTTTTTTTGCGCATGCTAAAAAAAACCCGACCTATGAGGGCGTATGGCCCATACTGTCAAAAAATGTCACAGCACGCTCCCATACGGTCCTCATACGCTCCTCGTATGCTCCTCGTAGGTTCCACATATGCTCAAAACCACCCGAAAGGTCACCAAATGTCATCATAGGCCGGCACGCGCAGGACCTACGTAGGTTTTCAATACGCTCCCGCCATACGCCGTAATGTGACAGGGCCTTAAGTACACAACACTGAGTTCACTTGGAACTTTGGTGTTAATTATAATCCTAATCATAAGAACTGGTTCGACTACTTTAGGGAAATATGTGTATATATATACGAAAATATGTGTATATATATACGAAATATGTGTATATATGAAATAAGGCTTGTCCACTTGTCCAAGCCAATTGAGATTAGGCACGGACAAGCAGAATATGGCTTGAGCTTTTCCTTTGATCAAGTGATGATTTGGGGTTGAAAAACAAGTTTTTGTGTGATTTTGTTTGCTTTTCATTATACATGTATATATAATTCCTCCTGTGTGTGAGGCACGAGGGGTGGCACCCGGATACATTTTTTTTTTTTTTTATTTTTTATTGAGGCTGTATTTATACTGTCCATAGCATATAAGCCTGGGTATTCAGGCTTGTTTTCAATGCTGGCCAGCTGTAATGTTGGTGTTATCTTATCACACAGTAGCTGCTGATAAGGTATTTGATTGCCTGCATTTCAGTAGCAGATAGATAGTTGGTTGGTCTGGTTAGTAGTCTATGTTAATTTTTGGGGGATTTTCTTGGCATATATGTGCTTTATTTTTTCTACTCTTATTACTAGACTAGCCTACTCCTATTTACATATCATAGGCTTGTACGTCGCTGTATGGTGTGCTATCTGGCTGCTTTTGGCATGGTTACCTTTACCCCAACAGATGGGGAGGGGGGTGGGTGGGAGAGGAGGGGCACTTCACCACCGCGCCTATGGAGGAATAATAATAAGAAAGTACATGTTCCTCTGCAATTTATACTTGTATAATACGTTATGCATCACATACATATATTATATATATGCAGATGCTAAATGTGGAAAAGTGAATGTTAAGCGGACAAATAAACATTACACCAGACTTGTCCTATTGACAAGTGAAAATTGTTACTTATGATAATTATAAAATAATTGAAAACATCAAAGAAATTCAGATCATTTATCAATTCAAATGAAGTTAAATCATTGATCAATTCAAATGAATTCAGATTAATTTATCAATTCAAATAAATTCAAATCATCGATCAATTCAAATAAATTCAGATCATTGATCGATTCACATAATTTCAAACCATGGATCAATTCAAATAAATTCAAAACCATTCATCCCCAAATAATTACATAATTAAATATAATGGATAAAGTAAGTAAATACACACAAAAAAGTAATAAATCATGCATAAATAAATAATAAAATAAATTGCAATAATAAATAAAGCGAATAATAAAATAAATAATAACATTAAATAACACGAATAAATAATCATAATTAAATATTTAAAATTTTAACTATTTCAAACAACGGAATTGTGAGACACTCACAAAAGGACATAAATAAATAAACCAGCACTAAGCATTACTCGGTGAGAGTAGTCTATATTTCAGTGAAGCAGGTGTGTGGCTTTGCTTGTGGAAGATACTTAAATAAATCAATCAATCAATAAGTAAGTAAATAAATAAATAAGTAAACAAATAAACAAGCACACAAACAAATAAACCAGCTACGAGGATTACTCGCTGAGAGTAGAGCATATATTTCAGTGAAGCAGGTGTGTGGCTTTGGTTGTGGCAGATACTTAGGATGGATGGAGTTCTCTATGCACCCCCCCCACACACACACACACCACCCCCCACCCCCCACCCCGACCAGACGGGATGGCCGAATGAGTTAGAGCGTCCGTCTCCCATGCTGGTAGATCATGGGGTCGTGGGTTAGAACCCTGGTCGAGTCAAACCAATGACTTAAAAATTGATACTTGTCGCTTCCTAGCCTGGCGCTCGGCATTATTAGGATAGGGCAAGGACTGGTTGGCTCAGTGTCAGGATAATGTGACTGAGTGGGATATCAGGTCATGGTGTGCACTGTCACAAGTCGGTACTCGTCCTGATATGACCTTAGCTGTTGCTAGGATGTAAAACAACAAAACAAAAAACAAACTATGCATCCCCCACCCACCCTCCCTGCACATTGTGAAGGTAATGGCCTGGATAGAGGGTGGGTGGTGTGTAGCGGGAGGGAGGGTGGGTGGGAAGATAACATTCCGGCTGCCACGCTTGCTGTAACCGCATTGCGTGAAGACTGTTTATTTACGGCGTGGCCACTACGATACAGCGCATGCGTCACGTAGGCCCGTGTTGATCAGGATGTCGCCCTATTGTGTCGCCACATAATGGACTTATTTATCTTGAACGGATGGAGGTTCTTGTCTGCGTTGTACTTATGACGCCTCCACCTGGTGGGGCAGTGTCTTTGTATGGTGGTATGGACCCTCTTTTCTCTACCCCCTCTACTCTCCTATTCCTATATATATTTCCCCCCACCCGGGAGATGTCATATTTCACTCCCACCCCTCATCCCAACCACCACACACACACACATGCCCTCCCTCCACTTTCACACAAAAGAACCTCCGGCATCTCCAGCCTTAACAACCAGAACACGCTCCACCTGGCCTCACTCTGACCTCCATCCTGATATGACCTAAGATGTTGTCAGGACATAAAACCACAACAACCAACAACAGCCTGTCTCTGACCTGTGAGGCTGTTTACGCGTCACGCAATAGAACGTGGACGGGGCCGGAGGACCTTCCCCCCTCCCCCCCCCCCCCACACACTTCCCTGGAGGAGGGCAGGTGTTACCTGGTCGATCCTTGGCAGCAGGACGCAGGTGTGTTTGTTGTCACGTGGTACACCTCTGCACACCTATGGACGCAGAGGCTCCCAACAGATCCAGCACCACCTGGCGGTCTTACCAGCTTACAGCGCCTCGCTCGGCCTGCCACCTGGTGAGGGGGGGGGGGGGGAGGGGTTGCGGTGGGGGTAGATCATATTATGTAAAATAATTATGTATGATGTATATAATATGTATAATGTAGATCGTGGCTGCAAAGATAAGTTATATATTAAGACAACACATTAGTGGGATGGTAATTTTTTGACAATGGCTTGAATAAAACATCAGTACCGGGAATACATACATATATATATATATATATATATATATATATATATATATATATATGTATGTATGTATGTATGTATGTATGTATGTATGTATGTATGTAGGTAGGTAGGTAGGTAGATAGGTAGGTAGGTATGTGAATATGTGGGTATGTGTGTATGTGTGTATGTGTGTATGTATATATGTATGTATGTATGTATGTATGTATGTATATTATGTATATATATATATGTATGTATATACACACACAGATTAAAGCCTCTCTAACCGACCACCTCCACAGATCGACCACACCCCTATATTGATCGTTTTATTTGGATCCCAACAATACCATTGCATCCATATTCTAACTCCATACACCGATTATCTCCTTAAATGGACCACTTAAAGTCGGTCCCAAGGTCGGTCCATTTAGAGAGGTTTTACTGTATATATCTATGTATATGTAATATAATTATATATATATATATATATATATATATATATATATAATATATATATATATATATATATGTGTGTGTGTATGTCTGTTTGTGTGTCTGTGTGTAGTATAAATATATATTTATGCAAGTATTATTAGGATATGTTACGGTTAGTGGGCTGGACTAATGGGTCTTATGATGCGTTCCATTGTTCTGTGTTGTTGGAGCAGCCTGGTGAACGGGTTGGTTGTGTTGAAGTAAGGGTAGTAGTAGGCCTGGGCTATAGGCATGCGGTCAGGAATCGGTCAGTTGGCCGGCAGATGTTAACACAAAGCGAAAATTGCAGCACGAATGAGCAGGAGAGGCAGAGACAAGCCCTGAGAGCAATTTTGCTAGCTAGCAGAATTCCACGTTCATGTATTGTAAGTTACGGAAAGCTGCATAGTCCGATAAAATATTAGATTTTCAAAACCAAAACAATTATCTAGATTGATTTGACATATCTAACTTAGATACTGATGCAATTATTAATAATTTGTTTCTGCATAGAAGGAAATATTGAGTCAATTTAATAGAACCTGTTACTGCCAAAATCTATGGTGTCAGACTTTTGGCAAGCATGCGAAAACAAATTTGACATATTTCCACTTCAAATATTTCTAAAGTTTACCATTTAAGAGAAAGGTAATTTTAAGCTCATGTAAAGTAGATGTTAGTGATCGATCTAATATATTTATCTCAGAAAAATTACAGAAACTCAAAACCATCGGACTATGCAACTTTAATGTTGACCAACTTCATTTGGCGATGGGGAAAAAAAAAAAGTCCGTGGTCTTATTGCTATAGGCAAGTTAAGCACATTTTTACCCAACAAAACAATTACTAGATGTTGGTGTGAGTTGGTAACTCATTCAAATATCACTCCGAGAAAATATTATTTCAATAAAAAAGAATTACCCAGTTTTACTACTTTTGATCAATTCTGACATGGAAGTGTCGACGTGAGTTAGTAACACGTTCCAAAATGGCCGCCTGTTTGGGTTTTTACCAGCGTTTGTTTGCGTCACCAATAAAAGTCACGTCGTCGTCACGTCCACGTGACCTTACTGATAAGAACAGCAGCAGAAAGTGCGTGCGCACCACCCAGCTTCACCGGAAGCAGTCCACTGATAGCGGCCCGCACCTGCGCACTGGGCAGCTTTGGCACGAACGCCACTGACAGTATACCTTCGGTACGGTGTTTATATAAGTGGGGGCGCCCTCTATCGGGGGTTTAACCCCCTAGTCACAGCCGACCAGGTCAGCCTGCCTGCAGGGGTTACATCACGCAGGTGATCATCCAACGTTTTCAATATTTTCACTTTCGCGCAAACAGGGTTCGTACTGGTCATAACAAAAAAAAACTAAAAATTACTAACTTTAAAAAAATGCAAAAATCAAGTACTGAAAAGTCCTACAATTATACCCCAAACATATTATAATTCATTAAAAATTTAACAAAAACATGGACAATTTCATTCATAAGTTATAGTAGCACCAGGCATTTTGACGTTGGGAATCTAACTTTGTTTAGCCTGACTTTCTCACCACGTAACTTGCATTTTAAGGTATTTTAGTTGTTGGGCCAAGTTAAAGTTGCATAGTCCGATGATTTTGAGTTTCTGTCATTTTCTGAGTTAAATATATTAGGCTGATCATTATAATCTATCTTACGTTAGTTTGAAATAACTTTTATTTTTAATGGCTAACTTTTGAGATATTTGAAGTACAAATGTACCTAATTAATTTTGGCAAGCACGACAAAACTCTGATACCATAGGCTTCTGCAGTAACAGGTTCTATTAAATTGGCTTGGTATTCCCTTCTATGTGGTGACAAATGTCTGATAAGTGCACTAGTATCTAAGTTACATATTATGTAGAATCAAATCTAAATCAGTGTTTGGGTTTTGAAACTTTGATATTTGCATCGGACGATGCAGCTTGTGTGTCGTCTAGGGAGGCTTATGAATTTTTGTTTTGCAACCTGTCCTTATATCACGGTTGAACGCTTGTTCTTTTGAAAGGTGACATTTTGGCGTCATTCTGAAATAATTTCACGGGGTTACCGCAGACAAATTATAATTTTGGGTCAACGTTGGCTGTCCTCCAAAGATTACATTGGAATCTTTCCTCACATGATGGGCGATAGGACTAGTGCACTAGTACTAGTAGTGTAATAAATGATGGCAGAAACTAATGACTGGCTTGTGCAGTTTTGACTGAATGGATAAGCTATGTAACAGATGTAATGTACTGCAGTATGTGTGCTTGTGCACTCATAGCCATACACTATGATACACAGAGACTTGTAATGCGAATAGTTGATAAGTCTGGCAGGGGTGAACACGCCCCTACAAGTACTAAGTGGTAGAACTCACCCTGTATTAAAGAAAGATTGTGAGTGAGGGACGCGGAGAGGCTCCAAGCTGTGGGTGTGTGTGTGTGGGGGGGGGGGGGTGTAAGCCCCCGCTGGAAGAGCGCTCAACTCACATCCGTCTGCATGTGGATCAGAGGGGTGTGGGAAGAGCCACTATCACTCCCTGCCTATTACATGTAGCAGCAAAAATGTAGTTTCTATATATATGCATACAGAGAGAGATTATGGGATATATAATTTATTACTATTACATCTCCTCCAAATAAACTAGGCTTCCACCACTTCTCGTCTTGTCTCTTATTCTCCTACGTCGTAGCCCAATTTATATATTAATTATTACATATAGCTCTATAAACCGTCCTGATATGACCATAGATGTTGTCAGGTCTTACAAATTCCAAGGAACAAGCAATCTCTCTATGGATATATACATATATTATATACGTATGCATATATCTCTGTCTCTCTGTCTCTCTCTCTCTCTCTCTCTCTCTCTCTCTCTCTATATATATATATATATATATATATATATATATATATATATACAGGTACATATATATATATATAGAATCTATATATAAATCTTTCTGTCAATCGGCGACCGGTTATGTATATATATATATATATATATATATATATATATACATTATATATACACATATATATAGAGAGAGAGAAAGAGAGAGAAAGAGAGAGAAAGAGTGAAAGATTCTATCAATATATGTTGATCTCTATATATAGAGAGTTCTCTTCCTCTCTATATACACACACCTGTCTGCATAGTTATCTGATTGGTTAGAAATATTACCCAAGTTCTATATCGGTGATATTGCACCCTACCAATGAAACTAAATAACAAACATAATTAGAAATTATTATCTGATGCATTGTTTGAAACCAGGGGCTGACTTAATCAAGCACCGCCAACCAGTATCGATAGATGTGAGACAACACCCTCTCTGTCAGCTTAGCCGGTTCTGTCGGACACAGTCTCGTTGGTCAAAGTCGAGCATAGCCCAGCAGCTTGCAACAAGAAAGCAAATTGAAGCTTGGAACGAGAACAGCAGCAGCAAAAATGTGCTGCGTTAGATATAAATAATCGCCCGTATCGGTTCCAGCAGTTGCTATGGTATATTCTTATAACCAACTCTTTCACGCACTTTTCAACATTATGCTAAATACAAATAAATTAATTAATCAAATGAATAGACTGAATAAATAAAAAAAAAATTTTTTTTTTTTTTTAAATCAATTTAATTAATTAATTTAATTAATTTAATTAATAAAGTAAATAAAATAAATATAACAAATAAAATAAATAAAACAAACAAATAAATTAAAGTAAATAATTAATACACTAGATTAATTTAAATAAATAAATAAATAAAAGAAGACCCAGGAAGAGCTCCACAGGCACAACGTGGTAATAACCCATAATCTAATAAACCTCGTAAAGTAACCTGAAGCATGGGTAGGCAATAGCGGTCCCAACCTTGTGGGGAGAGCTGTAATAGTTTGTTGTTCCATTCCGTCCTAGCAACATATAAGGTCATATCAGGACGGATACCGACTTGTGGCAGTGTGCAGTCATGGTAACTTTCTAGTGCTGCCCCACTTGGAGACCAGGCCAACAGCACCATGACCTGATATCCCACTCAGTCACATTATCCGGATACTGAGCTAACCAGTCCTTGCCCCATCCTAGTATTAATGGTGAGCGCCAGGTTAGGTAGAAACACGTTTCAATTTCATATAAATCATTTGTTTGACTTGGCTGGGATTCGAACTCCCTACCTTCCAAATGGGAAGTCTGTGCTCTACCTATGCTTTAAGAGTAAGTAGTGAGATCGGCTTAGTGCTTTGCACCTGTAGCACACATTACTCCATCGACCACCTCATTCCGGACACGTGGCTGAATCGGTAAGAGCGCTGGCACATGTGAAGAAGGTCTGGTGTTTGAATACTGGCTAAGTTAAACAAATGACTTACCAAATTGATACTTGTCGATACCAAGCTTGACATTTGGCATTACTAGGAAAAGTCAAGGTCTGGTTATTATCAGTATCAGGATAATGTGACTGAGTAGGATTTCGGATTATGGTGAAAGTGGCCTGGTCTCCCAGTGGGGCAGAACTATAAGGCAGTGTATCCATAGTGTTTCCTTGTGTTGTGTTCTCTTGTTCCGTGTTCGCTTGTGACCTTGTGATGTGCCACACAATGACTATGTTCATTCTCTATGTTCCTGGTCAGTATGTTACACGGCCGTACACAAGGCCATACGGTCCCTGGGTCCAAACTATCGGAACGGCCACTTAGCAAAACACAGGTTCATTGTCTGTGTGGTGCATCACAAGTGAACATGGAACCAGAGAACATGCCACAAGGGAACAGTCTGTGGGTGCACACTGTCACAAGTTGGTACCCATCCTGATATGACATTAAATGTTCCGAGGATGTAAAACTCCAAAACAAACAAACCTCCTCCTCCACCTCCAGAAGTACCACTACCACATACACACACCTCAACCATCCTACCTCCTCCAACACGTCTACCTCCACCTCCACCCCATAACCACCCACCTCCTCCAGTACATCCACTTCTAGCACCACCACCACCACACACAACATCACCACACACAACATCACCACACACAACACCACACACAACACCACCACACACCACCATACACACCACCACACACACCACCACACACAACACAACCACACAACACCACCACACACAACCACACACACCACCACACACAACACCACCACACAACACACACCAACACACACACCACCACACACATCACCACACACAGCACCACACACAACACCACCTCCACACCACCACACACCACCACCACACACACCACCACACACAACACCACCTCCATCCCATAACCACCCACCTCCTCCAGTACATCCACTTCTAGCACCACCACCACCATACACAACATCACCACACACAACACCACCACACAACACCACCACACAACACCACCACACAACACCACCACACACATCACCACACACATCACCACACACATCACCACACACCACCAAAACCACCCACAGCCACCCACTATCACTACCACACACACAACCACACCACCAACACCACGAAGACCCCACAATCGCCCATAGTAGCACCACCACCATCACACACCACCCACACCACACATCACACACACACCACAACCACCTCCACCACCACATACACAACCACCTCCACCACCACAACCACCACAGCCACCACCGCCATCATCATCACCATCACCACCACCACCACCTCCACCGCCACCACCACCATCTCCTCCACCACCACCACCGCCACTACCAACGGCATCACCACCTCCACCTCCACCTCCATCCACCTCCACCTCCACCACCACCTCCACCGCCACCGCCACCGCCACCACCACCATCTCCACCACCACCACCACCACCACCGCCACCACCAACGGCATCACCACCTCCACCTCCACCTCCATCCACCTCCACCTCCACCACCACCTCCACCTCCACCATCTCCTCCACCACCACCACCACCACCACCACCAAAGGCATCACCACCTCCACCTCCACCTCCATCCACCTCCACCACCACCACCACCGCCACCACCACCATCTCCTCCACCACCACCACCACAACCACCACCACCAACGGCATCATCACCTCCACCTCCACCTCCACCTCCACCTCCACCTCCACCTCCATATAAACCTGCCCTTTTCCCGGCTCGTGTGAATTTGTTGTGCACACTGCTGCACCTGCTTAGCAACTCTCGCTCGGAGGGTGCCAACACACGCACACGCACATACTCACAACTCTCCCAACTGGCCTCCCGTGATTCCTTTCGATATATATATATAGTAGATCGTGCTTTGGAAAAGAACTCTTCATATATATAAAGAGCTCTTCATATATGTGATGTATAACGCATTATACAAGTATAAATGCTCGGGGAACATATCAACTTTGCTACTTCCTCCATAGGCGCATTGGTGGAGTGCCCCCCCCCCCCCCAGCTGTCGGGGAGTTGTATACCGATGCCCCCCCCCCCCCTTGCGCCACACACACTGGAGGAATAAGAGCTCCTCTTCCAAAACATGATCCACAAACTGATTTGTTTTACCGCCGCTTATCACGTTTTGGAAAAGAGCTCTTCGTATATATATATATGATGTATAATGCGTTATGCGAGTATCGACTAAAGGCATGGAAGGGAATTATTATTGTTATGTACTTTATTATTGTACTGATATATTATATATATGAAGGAAAAAACGTGGGAAAACTAAACTTTCATGATTGATTGATTGGTTCCAAGTTTATATCCTAGCAACATCTAAGATCATGTCAGGATGGGTATCGACTTGTGACAGTACGCGGTGGTTTATAGCACGGCCCCACTAGGATACCATGCCATCGACCTATGATACAATAAACAAACTGAGTCGCCTTATCCCGCACCTTGCTGTATGTGGCGTTCTACTATTGTTACTGGTGTTATTACTATTACTAGTACTATTTCCCGTCGCCAGGTGAGGCAACGAAAATTGAAACCCTAACCAGTCACTCACTCACTCACTCACTCCTCACTCACTCACAACAACCACACTGAACTATCTCAACCTGGAGGAACAGCAACTGTTAGTCATGGACAATTAGCTGAACTTCGGGAGCCAATCAGAATGAAGCACACCAAATTGACATGAGCATGAGTTTGAGTAAGGCTTACTTGTTATTGTTTTGTTGTTGTTACATTCGTTGATTCAGAAGGGGAAATTTCAATCGCAGACAATTGGTCTTCCTCATTCCACTGCTCTTTGCTCCATAATCTTATTAAAGCCGAGCGCCAGGTTATGTTTGTGACAAGTATAATTTTTTACCTCATCGGTTTGACTCCACCAGGGTTTGAATCCTACGAACTACCATTCAGGAAGCGGGTGTTCATGGCAACTGCAGGTGTGGTTATCATGACCTGATACAATCACATTATCCTGATACCAAGCAAAATCAGTTATTGTCCTATCCTATTAATGCCAAGCACAATTCTAGGTAGTGACAAGTATCCTCGGTCTAGATTGGAACCCACGACCTCCCACAAGCGAAAGCAGCCAGCGCTCTGACTAGTGTGTACCGGCTGGTGGCCAAATCGTTAGACTACGGGCCTCGCGTGTGGGAGATCGGGAGTTCCGTTTCCGGTTGAGTCAAGCCAATGACTTATAAAAATGTATACTTTTCGCTTCCTAGCCTGACGCTCTGCATTAATAGGATAGGGCAAGGACTTGTTAGCTCAGTGTCAGGATAATGTGGCTGAGTGGGATATCAATGGCCTGATTTCCCAGTGGGACAGCACTATAAAGTCACCATGAGTATGCACTGCCACAAGTTGGTGCCCATCCTGATATGACCTTAGATGACGTCAGGATGTTAAACTCCAAAAAACAACCAATGGATGTGTGTATTGAGCACCTCTGGGATGTTACCACTTGTGAGTGACGTAAGTGTGCTGTGTGTAACCTCTAGCCAGACTTCATCATTCATACTGTCTCAGCACCGGAACCTGCGCGGGCCTTCTCACGCATGCGCACAGGTACCGACAGCCTACAACCACGTATTTCCACCAATTTAGCCAAATTTCATTATGTAAATCCCCCCCCCCCGATGCCGATGCGTAGCATGCATCTTTGTGAAATGAGGTCAACAACCACAACATTGTTTTTTTTCTTCTCAAATTTGCATAGTGCGATGATTTGATAATCTGTGTCATTTTCTGAGATAAATATATTAGGGCTGATCATCATAATCTACCTTACTTTAGTTTGGAGTAACTTTTATTCTAAATGGTTAACTTTTGAGATATTTGAAGTGCAAACATGCCAAATTAATTTTGGCAAGGACACTGAAACTTTGCTACCATAGGTTTCTGCAGTAACAGGTTCAATTAAATTGTCCATTCTCTGTGGCGACAAATATGTAACAAGTGTACCAGTATCTAAGTCAGTATGTAGAATCAAATCTAGATAATTGTTTTCGTTTTGACAATTTTATGTTTTCATCGGACTATGCAACTTTAAAGAATGGATTCTATTTAAAATGTGTGTATAAATGTGTGCGTGTGTGTGTGTGTGTATATATATACACACACACACACATATTATAACCCACAAAAACAACAACAACAAAACCAAAACAACAAGGAAATAGCATCGTGCCGACTACTGGGAAAATGTGGGGAGTGCGGTGGGGGGTGGGGGGGGGAGTAAATAAATCAAATATGGCGGCGGCACCCATGGGCGGTTTGTGGAGCGGTTATACTTATAGTGAGTGTTGTTGTATAGACGCGGTGCTTAGCGTGTCTAGAGGGATTCAATGGGCTGGGTGGGCGGAAAGGTGGGCGTGAAAGTGTGTGTGTGTGGGGGGGGGGGGGTGAAAGGCTTGGGTGGGCTGGGGGTAAGTGCGAATGTGTGGATGTGTAGGTAAGTTTGAAGTTGTGGAGGGGTGTGCATGTGTAGGTAAGTGAAGGTGTGGAATGTGTGAAGGGTGGTTGTGGTGTGGAGGGGTGGATGGGTGTGAAGATGTGGAGGGGTGGGTAAGTGTGGAGGGTTGTATAGGTGTGGAGGGGTGTGAATGTGTGGAGGGTTGTAGAGGTGTGGAGGGGTGGGTGTGGAGGGGTCTGTATGTGTGGAGGGTTGTAGAGGTGTGTATGTGTGGAGGGTTGTATAGGTGTGGAGGGGTGTGAATGTGTGGAGGGTTGTAGAGGTGTGGATGGGTGGGTGTGGAGGGGTGTGTATGTGTGGAGGGTTGTAGAGGTGTGGAGGGGTGTGAAGATGTGGAGGGGTGTGTATGTGTGGAGGGTTGTATAGGTGTGGAGGGGTGTGAATGTGTGGAGGGTTGTAGAGGTGTGGATGGGTGGGTGTGGAGGGGTGTGTATGTGTGGAGGGTTGTATAGGTGTGGAGGGGTGTGAATGTGTGGAGGGTTGTAGAGGTGTGGATGGGTGGGTGTGGAGGGGGGTGTATGTGTGGAGGGTTGTAGAGGTGTGGAGGGGTGTGAAGATGTGGAGGGGTGTGTATGTGTGGAGGGTTGTATAGGTGTGGAGGGGTGGGTAAGTGTGGAGGGTTGTAGAGGTGTGGAGGGGTGGGTGTGGAGGGGTGGGTGTGGAGGGGTGTGAATGTGTTGAAGGTGTTAAAGTGTGGAGGGGTGTGTATGTGTGGAGGGTTGTATAGGTGTGGAGGGGTGGGTATGTGTGGAGGGTTGTAGAGTGTGGGTGTGGAGGGGTGGGTAAGTGTGGAGGGTTCTATAGGTGTGGAGGGGTGGGTAAGTGTGGAGGGTTGTATAGGTGTGGAGGGGTGTGTAAGTGTGGAGGGTTGTAGAGGTGTGGATGGGTGGTTGTGAAGGGGTGGGTAAGTGTGGAGGGTTGTATAGGTGTGGAGGGGTGGGTAAGTGTGGAGGGTTGTATAGGTGTGGAGGGGTGGGTAAGTGTGGAGGGTTGTATAGGTGTGGAGGGGTGGGTAAGTGTGGAGGGTTGTAGAGGTGTGGAGGGGTGGGTGTGGAGGGGTGGGTGTGGAGGGGAGTGAATGTGTTGAAGGTGTTAAAGTGTGGAGGGGTGGGTAAGCGTGACGATGTGGAGAGGTGTGAAAGTGGGGATGGTGGTAGGTGTGAATATCTGAGCGGCGGGTGTTGCAGTGTCAGTTGCTGAGCGTGGAGGTGTGGTTACTGGGTGTGAAGATGTGGTTACTGAGTGTGGAGGTGTGGTTACTGGGTGTGAAGATGTGGTTGTTGGGTGTGAAGATGTGGTTACTGGGTGTGAAGATGTGGTTGTTGGATGTGGAGATGTGGTTGTTGGGTGTGGTGATGTGGTTGTTGGATGTGAAGATGTGGTTGTTGGATGTGGAGATGTGGTTGCTGGGTGTGAATATGTTGTTGTTGGATGTGGAGATGTGGTTGCTGGGTGTGGGGACGTGGTTGTTGGATGTGGAGATGTGGTTGTTGGATGTGGAGATGTGGTTGTTGGATGTGAAGATGTGGTTGCTGTGTGTGAATATCCGGTTGCTGGGTGACTATTGTTGGTGAGCATGGAGGTGTGGTTGCATGATGTGAAGGTGTGGTTGTTGGGTGTGATGGTGTGGTTGGTGACCAGTGGGA